>CM052892.1:18990286-19005725 GCA_028534135.1 Potos flavus | reverse complement strand
TTTTTTTTTTTCCTCTGTGCATTTTTCCCCATGGAACAGGAGTGAAGTGTTCATTGCCTTGGGGCTGGGAAACCATTTCTCCGGGCTCCTCCCCTCCCCAGCCCCCTTTGGAACAGGATTGGCCTTAGCTTCTGGGCCTATCTGCTGCCTTCCTTCTATTTCCTACCAGCTCCTCTGCTTTCCTTTAAGCTCTCTTGGGCTTGGGGATCTTAGTTTTTATTTCCCAGCTCTTCATTTTTTTTTCTTCTGATCAGTTTGTTTTTTTTTTTTTTTAGGGGGGGTGTCCTTTTCTTCTAAGAAAGCATTTGCCTTTTTCCCCTTTTCTTCCTCTCCCGACATAACAATCGTGGTAACAGAATGCAACTGCTGATTTACCGATGTATTTAATGTAAGTAAAAAAGGAAAAAAAAAAAAGAAAAGAAAAGTGAAAAAAAAAAAAAAAACTGGAACTGGACATTCATATAGCTGTTTTTGTTCACATACAATATATCTGCCCTTCGATGTTAAGTTCCCAGCTTCCCACCCTGTCCAATCAAAATGCCACGGTCCCCCGCCTTAGCTCACCACACGCCAGCCTGCTACCTCTCAGGCTCCTTCCTGCCCTTTCACACCCCAATTCTGATTAAACTCAAACTGCCTATTCTGTTCCCATTCACAGCCTCCAGGGGTCCCATGGAGAAAACTGAAGGACAGCATGAAGATGTCACTGCTAATCAATGTATTCTAATTTCAGCAGAGCCCACAATAGCAGCTGTTAGTGCTGTCACTTCTCTCTGCTCTCTTCCACTTCTCGTGGTATTTCTTCTAAGTCTTTAATTCTTTCAAATAAGCTCCATAACTTTCACATCCATCATGGAGAAATCAGTAGGCATCAAGCAAGAACCCTCTTTAAGTTCTGCCCATCCCCTCCTGCTCTCCCCTCCTGCCCATCACCTGAATAATGTGGGCCATTTTTTCACATATCTTCTCTGGCCTACCCACCACACACAGCCTAGACCATGCCTCACCAACCTGGATGCACACTAGAATCACCAGGTAGCTTCCCTGTTAAGAGCTGAACTGTGTCCTCCAAAGATTAATACGTTGAAGTCCCTAGTACCTCAAAATCTACCCTTATTTGGACATAAGATCCTTAAAGAAGTAATTCAGGTAAAATGAGGTCATCAGGGTGGGCCCTACTCCAATATGTCAAGTGTCCTTACAAGTAAAGGAAATTTGGATGTGTACACACAGAGGAAAGATGTGAAAATACAGGGAGAGGAACCATCTACAAGCCAAGAAGAGATGCCTCAGAAGAAACCAACCCTCCAATACCTTGATCTTGGGACTTCTAGCCTCCACAATTGTGAGAAAAATTTCCATTGTTTAAGCCAGACAGTCTGTGGTATTTTGCTGTGGGAGCCCTAGCAAACTCATACACGTCCCATGCCCTCCTTACTCTCTGCTACTTCTCCATCTTGGTGAATGTTTAGTGATTCCATTATTACTCCTCATCCCCCTAAATATCTTTCACCTCTGCTTCCTTCCCTCCAAACCCACTATCACTGCCTTAATTCAGGCTCTCATTATCCCTCCCCCCCCCCCCCAGGATATTCCAGTCACTTCCACTGCCATTTCGCTTGGTTCTGTGGAGACTCATCTTCCCAACAGAAATCCGCCAGGCCCATGCTGTTTCGAGCCCTTCCACAGCTCCCTACCGCCTCAAGTCAGACCTCCTGGAGAACAGCACACAGAGTCTTCCAGCTACTTCCTGCTTCAGCCATAACCCTCCTTGCTCATTAAGCTCCCTCACTTTGGATCCACCTGGAACTTCCCTAACATTTAATGCTGATCCATGCAACTGTCTGGACACATTCACTTGGCTCAAGGAGGGGAACAGCCTCCCTTGTCCAGACTCTATGCCTGGCAAACACCTTCGTCATCCTTCCAGACTCAGCCTCAAAATCGCTTCTCAATGAAACCTTTTATGAACCTCTTCCCCACCCAGATTAATTACTACCTTTTCTTTGCTGCCTCTGAAACTTATACATACTTCGGATTACACTGTGACCGTACTTTGGCAGGTGGCACCAACACAAACACCTACAGGACCAACCAGGTATCATAAATCAATGAAGTACCTAGCAAAAACATATTTTAAATGTGCATGATACAGAAATCATGCTTGCACTAGGACTAATCATAATGACTGCTCTCTGTCTTACCTTTTAAAACCTTGCACTAAATAAAATGCAGAGGAGCCAAGTTCATTTAGCCAAAGGCACACAATGTCAGGACCTTCGTTACCCTTCCTTCTGCTTCTTGAGGTGAAAAAGCTACAGAACACGCCTGTGGGTATTTTCATAGCCTGACTACTTGTGGTTCATAGACTCATTCATGTTCACTCTACCCTCAATGGGACTGACGCTTAAAGCACACAGATACACACTTCACCAATTACAAGGAAAGGATGCAGTGTTGAGTTGAACTCACTGTTACTCCATTTTTACCAAAAATATTTTGTGAGAAATAACATTCACAGACAAGATCTTGAAAGATACTGAGCCCACTGTTCCACAAGGAATGTGGAAGGTCTATGCTTGGACAGAGCCACACCAGCAAAGAGCTTCTTGTTTGAACTATCTTGCTTTGACTCCCATAGAATTACTTCTCTGAGATAAGCTTTGGCATTATGCCCTTGACCCACACTGAGTAACATTATTTTTTTAACCCCACTGTTCTATTCATTATAAAGGTTGTGCTTAGAGACAATTAATTTTACTAACATATCTAATGTTTCGAGAACCATAGATAAAATCTTCTCTCCTCCCAGGGCCACAAAGAGTTGTGTCCTCTCTTTAGTTCTGATGCTCACAGGTTGTCCAGATCATACAGCTGATCATGGCCCCTCTTCGTGTCAACTACTAAGAAGAAGAGTGGAACGTCAGGTCTTTTCCTAATACGTGGGTAGGACCCCTCAGGGGGACCCTCTGTCTTGAGTCTTTGCTTAAATTCACACTTTCTTTTTCTCTCTGCATTTCCTTCCTGTGCATGTTAAACTTCTTTTTCTTCAGGAGGGAAATGTACAAGTAACGAGCACAGTATTTTCAGTTAGTTTCTGCCTCTACAGTTTGTCAGTTTTGTAAAGACAAGGCCTCCCTTCTCACTCATTTTGTAGCTTGAGTCTAATAAGCAATCATTTATTGTCAAATTGAATTACATCGTGTGATTACTTCCAGTTATGGATGAAATGGTAAACTACCTCCTTCTTAAGGAAGGCCATTTAATTTTCCCAGAAGAATAAAAGTGGCCTCTGTCCTTAATACCAATGGCATCTAAAAGGCATTATGGGGACGAGTTTCAGGAAAACACAGTAAACAAGTACAGGTATAAATACTACATAATTTTTAGTTATTTGCTAACCATTTTTAGAATATTTGTTCCATTTGTGAGTAGTTAACCAGTTCTCTTGTAGAAGCCTATTAACCAGGAATATTCCACGGTTAATACAGTGAATGCAGTTAAAACCAAAATATTTTATGGGGCACTTGGGTGGCTCAGTGGGTTAAAGCCTCTGCCTTTCAGCTCAGGTCATGATCTCAGGGTCCTGGGATCTAGCCCTGCATCAGGCTCTCTGCTCGGCAGGGAGCCTGCTTCCCCCTCTCTCTCTGCCTGCCTCTCTGCCTACTTGTGATCTCTCTGTCAAATAAATAAATAAAATCTTTAAAAAAAAAAAAAACCCAAAATATTTTATGGCATATTAAAATCTGTGCATTCAAAGGGTAAAGGACCAAGAGAAACCTCAAGAAAATGTTCTCTGGGGGCGCCTGGGTGGTTCAGTTGGTTAGGCATCTGGCTTGGGCTCGGGTCATGGTCCCAGGGTCCTGGGATCAAGGCCTGCATCAGGCTCCCTGCTCAGCAGGGAGCCTTTAAAAGAAAAAATTAAGAAAATGTTCTCTGTTAGAATTTAAAACTGTGGGGGAGTGAAAATATCGCTACAAAGGGAAGAAGTATATCCACTAGTGAGGTGAGATCAGTTCCACTCAGTGTCATCCAGGACTGATTATTAT
Organism: Potos flavus; assembly: GCA_028534135.1. Classification (NCBI taxonomy): domain Eukaryota; kingdom Metazoa; phylum Chordata; class Mammalia; order Carnivora; family Procyonidae; genus Potos; species Potos flavus. The sequence continues at coordinate 19,001,676 of CM052892.1, read as the reverse complement.
TAAAGCCTGTCACTCTCATCATTTTCCAAGCTCTGCAAATCCATATTTATACAAATTTCAATCTTCAAATTTTTCTGAAATTCAGCTGGTAGTAGTGTGAAGTGTTATCATTGTTTTGGAAAGCAATTTAATCATTTCTCATCACTAGTCATAAAAATCTTCCTCTTTTTTTTTTTTGAGAGAGAGAGTGCATTAGAGGGGAGAGTTCAGAGGGAGAAGCAGACTCGCCGCTGAGCCGGGAGCCAGATGTGGGACTTGATCCTGGGACTCCAGGATCATGACCTGAGCCGAAGGCAGTTGTTTAACCAACTGAGCCCCCCAGGCACCCCTCTTCCCTACTTTTTGAGTAAGACTGTAACTAGGAATCTACTCTAAAGAAATCACCTGAGGGGTGCCTGGGTGGTGTAGTCGGTTAAGCCTCCGACTCTTGGTTTATGCTCAGGTCCGATCTCAGGGTCTTGGGATCAAGCCCTGCGTAGGGCTCCACACTCAGCGTGGAGTCTGCTTCTTTCCCTCTTTTCCTCTGTTCCCCTCCCCTGTGTGCGTGCATGATCTTGCCTTAAAAAAATAAATAAGTCTTAAAAAAAAAAAAGAAAGAAATCATCTGAAATGCAGAAAAAGCAGTGCACATAAATGTGTTCACTGAAGTGAGAGATAGAGCTACTGCTGGAATTAAGGTCATCTCTAATTAGGATATATTATTAGGACAAAGGACAGGATAGTCATTGTACCCAATAAAATATTGACCCTATAAAATATACCAAGAGATTAGAAGGAAGTATCTCGTTAAAAAGTTGACAGTTGCTATCTCCAGGTGGTAACAATAGCTAGTTTTTACCTTCTTTATATTGAGGAATGATAAAAAGAGAAATGAAAAAACTAAATGTCCAAAAATAGGACAATGGTCAATGAACAACAGTTTAACAACTTTATCCAAATGGATTACTATTAGACTATTAAAAAATATAATGATTCAGTCCATATGGCCACATCTAACAGTAAATAGAAAATGGTCAGTAGAGGCACAAAAATCGACACATAGATCAATAGAATAAAACAGCCCACAAATAAACCCATGCTTATATGGTCAATGAATCTACAACAAAGGAGGCAAGAATGTACAATGGAGAAAAGATGGTCTCTTCAACAAATGGTATTGGGAAAACTGGACAGCTACATGCAAAAGAATGAAACTGGACCACATTCTTATAGCATACATAAAATAAACTCAAAATAAAGACCTAAATGTGAGACCTGAAACCATAAAGTTCCTAGAAAGAAACATAGGTAGTAATCTCTTCAAAATCAGTCATAGAAACTTTTTTCTAGCTGTGTCTCCTGAGGCAGGGGAAACAAAAGCAAAATTAAACTATCGGACTTCATCAAAATAAAAAAGCTTTTACACGGTGAAGGAAACAATCAACAAAACAAAAAGACAATCTACTGACTCGGAGAAGATATTTACAAATGACATATCTGATAAAGGGTTAGTATCCAAACTATATAAAGAACTTCTATAACTCGACACCAAAAAACCCTAAGTAATCCAATTTAAAAGTAGGCAGAATATATGAATAGACATTTCCCCAAAAAATAAGGATGGGCAACAGACACATGAAAAGATGCTCAACATCACTCATAATCAGGGGACTGCAAATCAGAAGTATAATGAAATATCACCTCACACCTGTCTGGATGGCTAAAATTGAGAACACAAGCAAAAACAGGGTTGGCAAGGCTCCGGAGAAAAAGGAACCCTCATGCACTGTTGGTGGGAATGCAAACTGGTGCAGCCACTATGGAAAACAGTATGACGTTCTTCAAAAAATTAAAAATAGAAGTACCCTATGATCCAGTAACTCTACTGGGCATTTACCCAAAGAAAACAAAAACACAAATTTAAAAAGATAGATGCATCCCTATGTTTGCTGCAGCACTACTTACAATAGTCACAATATGTAAGCAACCCAAGTGTCCATACATAGATGAATGAATGAATGATGTGGTGTACACACAAACACAAGCCACACACACACACACACACACACACACACACACACACACACACACACACAAATGGAGTATTACTCAGCCATAAAAAAGAATGCAATCTTGCCATTTGCAACAACATGTATCGATCTAGAGGGTATAATGCTAAGTGAAATAAGTCAGTCAGAAGCTCACATGATTTCACTCATATGTGGAATTTAAAAAACAAAACAAAACAAAAAGACCAAAATAAACCCAGACTCTTAAATATAGAGAACTGATGGTCACCAGAGAGGAGGTAGGTGGGGGGATGGGTGAAATAGGTGAAGGGGTTAAGAGTACACTTATTGTGATGAGCACTGAGTCATGTAGAAAATTGTTCAATCATTATGTTGTATCCTGAAACTAATATAATACTGTATGTTTATTATACTTGAATTAAAAAAATTAACTTTTTAAAAAAAGAAAATGGTTAGTAGAAACAAAAACACATTTGTTAACTCTAGGTAGAAGTAGGCCATAAAATTGACCACAGTGGAAATAGGCCATAAAATTAACATGATTAAATGAAAAATATACTACATTAGGGAACTGCAAACATGAGTGGGTTTGTTTATTTAAATATTGCCATAATGCAGTGGTTTCATAATGTCTGGTTTCAGAGAATTTTTAAGCATTTTAAAGAATAGTCTAATCAGTGTTTTTATATAAAAACATTTTTAAAAGGAGTTGAGTAGTTTTAAATACTCTAAGATATGTTTACTGAAAAATTTTTACTAGCTGAGTTATTCCACCATCAAAATGGGAAGAAGAAGGAAAGGACCTAGGTAAGTAAATGATTAGGTCACTGCATTCTCCCTGTATTAGAATTAGCCCCAAATAGTCCACTAACCTCTGCCGTAACAGCAATTGACACACTTAAAACTTTTTTCCCCAAATTAGTGGAATGTTAAGTATATTAAGTACTATACTATACAGTATAGTATTAAGTACTATACTATACTATACAGTACCTACTACAGTTACTATAAAATAATATATTTACACATGAAACCTGAGCTCATTCTTGCTCCTAGAGAAGGTATTCAACAAGGTCCCTAATCCCTGAAGCAGATAAGAATTTGTGATTTGTGGTCTTCCACTTTGAGGTGGCCAAATGCTTGAAGAGTTGCCAAGATTCCATTTCCCAAGGTCATGGTGACAAAGCTCTGCTTGAGGGTTGACATTCCCTTGAACGAGCAAAGATGTTCAAGTGATGCTCCTAATTCTGAAGATAAAATTCCTCCTGGGAGCTTCAGATTTCTGTCTACACAACTTCTCTCCTAGAGCTATCCAGAATGCTTTTCCTTAGAACACTAGGCAGTGCATGAGAACACCCTGTACCTCTTTCCTGGCTTTGTCTGCCTTGAACTTAACCTAACTCCATGACTCCAAACCCTTCTGATTCACTTATTTCTAGTTCTAGCCTTAAGCAATACCTGTGCCTATTACCTGCCTGGATTTATGCCCAACAAACACCAACTACACGACCTGCTCCTGCCTTGTCCCAGATCAGGAGCCCTGAGGTCCTGGCCGGGTTTCCACACAGTATCAGCTTAAAGAGAACATAATTCAACAGCAAATAAAGGAATATGAGCTGATGAATCAGCACCAAAACCCACTAAGTAAAATACCCACAGCTACCTGCTTGAATAAATATTATGAATGAGGAATTAGATAAAGCTCAAACAGAAAAAGCATGTGCTTTGTCTTTTTTTCTCAAGTATATTTTACTCAATAATAAGAACAAGCGAAATAAAGCACTCCTAAGTAACTTAAAACTTTGAAATTACAAAAAATTCTACTTTTAATCAACTGATTTAATATGCGTGTAAGAAAAATAGAGTCATCAAGTACTTTTCTTCTGTTCGAGGATCCATTCTTTATCAAATATTCCTTAAACTTGGAATAGTCATTAAAACTGAATTAGTCCTCCATGTGATTCCTTAGTCCTTTAAATCTCTTTGAAAAAACCTCACTCACTGTTCAACGGGTTTTTATAAAATGGGGATTATATATAACTTAGATATTGCACATTTCCCTCAAAGCAACTACTCAGAAAATAAACTGAAGGAAGATAATGATTTTTCATCTTCACAGACTCTCAAAGCTTAAAAAAAATTTTGTAATTTCAAGTATGGACAAACTGCAAACCAGGATGGTAAAGCCGTAAGGATCTGCTCAGGAAAGTCCTGGTCTTTGCCCACCTGTCCGTGTGGCCCCTGGCCTTACAACACACGTAAGGACGTAAGGACCTGGAGTTCTCCCCCATTTAGCTGCAGCCTGTCGGACTCAATTAGCTCGACGGCACGGGGTCATCAGTTCTTTGAACATTAAACAGCCAGAGCAAAGTTGAAAATAAAAAGTAGAGAGTCATCGAATATAATGAGAATGATTAGTGCAAACTGATTCCAAGTCCTCTATTTCTTCACTTGTGTACAGTAGACAATGTTACATCAGTTTCATGTGTACGACACAGTAATTCAACTTCTCTCTGGGTTCTGCTCTGCTCGCAAGGGTAGCTACCATCTGGCACCATGCAACACTATTCCAGTAGCATTGACTATATTCCCTATGCTGGACCTTTTATTCCCATGACTTACTCATTCCTTAACTGGAAGCCCGTACCTCCCACCCAACCCCCCTTTGCTCACTTTGCCTATCCCCCCACCTCCTTCTCTCTGGCAACCACCAGTTTGTTCTCTGAATTTATAGGTCCGATTCTACTTTTTTTCCATTCTGCTTCTGAGTGAAATCATAGGGTACTTGTCTTTCTCAGTCTGACCAAGCCCTCCTGTTTTAAGACAAGGACCTGAAGGCCTGGAAAGTGTGGGTATGATCAAAGGTCCCACGGACAGTAGTGACAAAACTGGCACTTGACTCCTGATCTCGCATCTGTCTCTTTTAGTTTCAAACTTATGGATTTCCAATTTAAAATATTAAAAAAAAACAAACCACTACACACAGCTTTAGAAAAGGTGAAGGGAGAACCCTAAGAATCCTACTACGGAGAAAAAAAAATCTTCACAGCAATAATTTCTAATTCCATTATTGGAAACAAAAAAAAGCCATTGAGAAGCTATGAAACACTCACCCTGGTCCTCACTTACCAAAACTTAATTTCAGTGTTTAACTTTCCCGAATTATGCATAGTTACTAAATTGATAACAACCCTATATGAGTATTTTTTTAATCCAACCAAAACTACATCTACATATCCGGGCAGAGCTTTATACAGTTCCTAATACAGAGCAAGCCTTCAATAAATACCAGCCGTTTTCAGCAATACACAAAATTGCTATAAAACTGCTCCAACATATACCTACACCTATCTCCCCAAAATATCCTTTCTATTCCTACCTGAATTTTGTTAAGTGAGGGAAGGAAAGTCACAAATAGGAAGGCCCCCTAAGTATCACAAAAAACTGCCAACTCATCAGACCAAAAGGCCCGCCTTCCATCCGTCATTCACTGCCAGGACCCTATTTCGCTTCTATTACTCAATTCTTCCATGACTCTACAGTCTCACGTGCACACAACCCACCACAGCCCCGCGGAGTTAACCCCTTCTCATTCTGTAGATCTAATCAAATGTCACTTCCCCAGAGAAATCCTGATTCACCCCAAAGTCAGATAAGTTTCCCCATTTAATCTCTTTTGAAACTCCCTGGTTTTTTCCCCTTCTAATATTCACCATATTTTGTAAGTATATATTTGAGTGATCATTTGGTCAATAGCCCCCTTCCCACCAGACTCCATGCTTCGTGCCTCCAGTGATAATGACCACTTTACGCACCACTCCATTCCCAGCTACCAGCACCGGAACTGGTATTGTACATAATAAAGACATGTTGAATAGTGAATGGCCCTAATTCCACATAGAACAGCAACAGACCAGATCACTGTTTTCAAAATTTCTGAGTTATGACCAGCATTTTTTAATGAAAAGGAACAGACCATAATAGAAATATAGGAACAAAAAGTGTTATAGTTTTCAGTTTGTAGTTAAGCTGCACGAAACTTGTTTTATTCACATATATAACCATTGCTAACCTTGGGGCATGGTCAAAAAAAGTTGAAAGTCACTAAACCAGATGTCCCAATATAACTCCTCCCAACTTCTCATTAAAATGCTTAAGAAGGCGCACAAAATGGCAAAAATCAGCAAGTACTAGAACAAGAGGGGGAAGCCAAAATCAAGCCATTATTTCCACTACACTCTTTGAAAGATGCAGCATATTCTTAGACCACATAAATCTGAAAGGTGCATACTGTATCTTTTGAACTTCAACAAGACAGATGCTCTGATGAATATAGGAAAAATCCTGAGTCTAACTCAGGAATGCAGAAGATGCCACTGGCTGAATATGAGGACAACCCCCGACTACACAGGAGACACCTTTCGAGCCAGCTAAACCAAGGGCCCTAATGGCCCCAAGAGCTAATGAGGGTCAAAACAGACACATACAAATATAGTGGCAGATTGTATTACAGAATAGAAGACAAAAATCTGAAGTCTATTCCTACAATTTAGGAGGTAAAACATATATAAATTTATGTATTAAATGTATAATGGAAATTGGGAAAGGGAACGAAGGCAAGAATAATTAAGGCATACTAATTTGTGCAGAGGAGTGGGATCAAAGTAATTTAGTTCTTTGACTTTGAGAACCAGAGAAACTCAGGTTTAGGAAGGTATTTGGAAAACAGAGGCAATCACTTGTAAAATTGAAAACTAGACCTGGCCACTTCAAAATACTATGGATGTACTGAACCAACAATGCACAGAAAGAAAAATAAAGGCAGGAAGCATATTATTAGACCGAACCATACAAAACCTGCCATTTTTGTAGGTCAGGAGCAACCAACTATCAACAATTTCACATGACTGAACCTATCAACAATGAAAATAGTAAAAGCTAACATATTTGGTGTGCCAAACATTTTTAAACCATTAATCAGGATTTGTGTGTGTTTGTGTGTTGTTTCTTTACAAATAGAAATCCATAGGCTTAAAGACATTATGTAATTTATATAAGCCCAAATGGCTAAATACTGGTGGGAAAAGGCAAGCCAGTACTTTGTACTCAAGGCCATGGTATCTTTCATAACAAAGAGAAAACTTAAGGGTCAGAATTAGGTTCAAACATGTTGGTTGTAACAATAAACATAAAAGCCATACATTTCCTATAAGAGGTATGTTAAAATAAAATCCAACTAAATGTTCATAGGCGAAAATATATTAAATAAAATGACACTGAAAGTTTAAAATCAGAAAGGATGTGTGAAGTCTTTTCAGACAAAGACAAAAAGCAGTTTGGCAATATTAATATATCGGCAATATCTATTAATATAAAATAATCCTCTGTGCATTTGTAAAAAAGTAGTCGTTCCAAATGCACAGAGGATTATTTTACATTAATAAATACATCATAAAGGCCCAACAGGAATCTTTATTTAATATTATGCTAACACACAGAAAATGCTATAAAGAAATCGACAAAAGCCCATTTGTAGATAGAGACTAAAGGCCCATTATCAGTCTATGACAGCTCCAGTACCAGGGCATAGAAAATGTGAATAATATTATAGTGGCTGACTTAATAAGCCTATCTGTACTTGTCACGTAGAGAAAATCCTGCACTTTTCAAGCATCACAATACCCTCAATTGACCAGAAAGAGAAACTGTACAAAACTCATTTAGTTACCATGATAAATGCAGTTTATGCAAAAGTTTACATGTATACAATAAAGCAATAATCGGCCCCATCGTATTAAACCACCAGTAGCATTCCCGATGAAGTCAGGTACTAGCAAGAATGTTTACTTTGCCTGTGTCGTTTTACATTTTCACAGCATTTTTCTGAGCACAAAACAGAATTTAAGCTAGATCCATTAAAAACATTGCTACTTTTAGACTGAAAATTCCTCCTCCCTCAATGACTGGCAAAATTAGCAAAAATACTGCTGATAATGCAAAATTATTGAAAATGAAGTACTATATATCAAAAATGTCAAAGCTAATCAATCTCCACCCTTATGCAATTTCATCATTTAAAAATGACCTATATAAATAAATAAATAATAAATAAATAAAACAAATGACCTAATTTCAACTCAAGAAGTGAGGCTCAGACTTTTTGCTTATTTTCCTAATTTTTTCCCAATCAAATCACCCCTTCCTTTTCTCTCCCAAGGTCTCTTTTCCTCTTTGCATCCTCACCTCCTCATTTCACTTAACTAATTCAACTCATCTTTCCAGCCTCAGTAGAAATACTACTTTCTCCAAGAAACTCTTCCCACCCTCCCAAGGCTGGGCTCCCTACTATGCTCTTCCAGGACACCCTGCTTTTCTCTATCATTCCAATCACACTGTGACTTACTTGTTCAAGGCTGCCTCCTTCCCTAGATTGTAAATCCCAAGCACTAAAGACCATAGGTTATGGACTATAACGTGCTCAGTAAATTAATTTTTAATTAAAAAAATGTCTGTTTAAAAGACTTTCTTCAGAAAATCTGAGTTCTACTATGTGCCAGGTACTGGCAGTAAGTAGTAAAAGAGCAGTAAGTAAGAAATTTTTAAAAACTACTTTTACTCATTTAAGAAGTCAAAAGACAATAGAGTGGAGGAAAAAAAAAAAAACATCAGGCATGTCGGATAAACGGGAAAGGTCATACAATTTTAAATGAAGTCATTAGGGCGGGTTGCACTAAGAAGGTGGCATTTGAGTCAAGACCTGCAAATGGAAAGAGAGCAAGCATGCAGATACCAGGGAAGAGAGAGCTGCAGGCAGAAGCCACAGCCCACTGTGTAGATAAGCGCACCCATGGAGACTGCAGAGAGGAAGGCTGGGGCTCTGGGAACACCAGCACCTAAAGATGGCAGAGAAGCACACACCCTTAAAAAAAAGAGAGAAACGAAGCAAGCAGAGATGGGAAATAATTAAACATGTTACATACTAACATGTGAGTACCACGTCATCGCTGGAAATTAAAAATGGTTTTAATGGCATGTGTACTTAAGAAACAATGCAGATGGTAAGTGCTGTGAAATGTGTAAGCCTGATGATTCACAGACATGTACCCTGGGGCAAATAATACATTATGTGTTAATATATAAATAAATAAATAAATAAGTAGTCAACTAATTGCAGATGTTAAAACAAAAACAAAAACAAACAAACAAAAAAGAAACAACGCAGGATGCTACCGACTATTTGGTAAGATCAAATATTCGAAAAACTCAAAGAAATGATCCCAAAATGGGAGGAGGAAGTTATTCGTGTAGGACAGCACTATGGCTGAGTCTCCTGTACTTTCTAGATTCTAAAAGGGGCATGTACTGTTCTTACTATCAAATGGAAAAGAGTGTAATTTTGAAGAATCATAACGGCCTAGAGAGAAAAACGACTAAGAACAGATTTGTCCTTGTTCTAGCTCACATGCAGGAAGCCATGCCAACATAATTATACAAAATGGAAATACACTGTTAATTAGAAAAGTTTTTTTTTTCTTAACGAAGTAAACAGCAAAGTTATACTGTATTCTATTTTTACCTTAATCAGCCAATGGAAGCTTACATGTACTAGACCAGATTTTATAAATCCCCAAGACAAAGCTGTTGGGGTTTCTACATCTGGTCTTTAGGCTAAGGGGGTTTCCAGAGTTTTGCTGAGTTTCTCAGCTTGTCTTTTATTGTAGCAATGACAGTAATAGGACTTTCACTGCTATGAGTCCCGCAGTAAATTAAAACTATATTTTGCAATTCCTCTCAGCCCTCAAACCACCACTGGTCTTCTGATTAGTTTCAGAGTTGTCTTTTCCTTTGCCAGAATGAATTGTTTCGGGAGCTTTCATGCACCCAAAGGAACATCGAGCTGGAACTTCTTTCTCTGTATCATCCCAGGACTGTCTCCTCAAGAGAAGCCATCGTGAGCACCCAGGGACTGTGTGATAGCCTGTAAGACTATTTCAATCACCTGCTAGAAAGAAAAACAGCCTGAAGAATCAAAATACATTTTTGTCCTTGTTAAAACACCAAGTATATTGAGGGTGAGGGTCTCTTTCACAATGTATGTGTACATCTATCTAATCATCATATTGTACACTTGAAATATCTTACCATTTTACCATTTGTCAATTATACCTCAATAAAGCTGGGGGGCATTTTTTTATATTAAAAAAATGAGTATATACCACTCTTCTCACACTAAAAGTGCTCTTCGGCTTATCCCGTAAATTTCACTGGTATTTACTCTGACATATAACAATTTCTCCCCAATACTGCCAAGCTCTGACCTCTCGGCCAAGCTTCAAAATCAAATTCCAGCTACCAGCTGATAATCTTTGCTTAAAACCAACATGCCTCACTGGAAGAATTCTTATACTGTCATGTCCCCTCTGCTAATGCATCGACATGCCCTTTTCTTTTTTTTTTTTTGGTCCCCAGTGGCTTTGCCCCCTTCTGTTGGCACTGCAAGATTGACCCAAAGCATACCATCATCATTCTGCCATAAACCCTAACCAGTCACTCACACGCAGCGCCTGGGCCTTCCATGCTTCCGTGTGGAGTGAGCTGCTCAGCCAACCTGTGCACAGGGGCCAGAATTCTGCTGCAAATCCTTCCTCTCCTCCAAGGCAGAGTCACGCTCTCCATCCTCAGATGTTCAGACAGCACTTGGTTTAAACCTCAGTTTAAAATATTTATCATTGTCTGCCCGATTTTGGGCATTTGTTTCCATGGTTCTCCATCTTTATGAGCTACTTGAGAGCAGGGACTATACTTTCTGGGTGACTTTTTTATTATTATCATGTTTTATTTTAGTGTCCTGAGCCAAGCATGAGGACTTAACCACGGATTTCAGCCGCATGAAACTGAACTGACTGGGTCTCAAAGTGACAAGGGAACCAGATTCTGCTGAATTTGGAAGTCAGTTATCCTGCCCTAGCCTTTGAACTTTCAGGTCTCTGTGTCGACTCCAAGGACAGCAAGCAGTTCTGTATGGAACTACAATAAAATACTGACTACAGAATGAATGCCTCATTTTCTTGACGGGACAATAACCCCTCTTCCAACGTATCACAGCCCAAGATGGCCAAGCGGCTCCCTCACAGAAGGCAATTCTGTTTCAGCTGTGAGTCTCCCTTAGCAAGAGCCCACCACCCTCGCCGTCTGATTACTGACTTCGAAGAGGGTCATTGCTTAATACTGGCACCATGAAAGCTGCCGGGAATAAGGAGCTTCACCCATCTTCTCTCAGGAGTGCTTGCTGGGCCTACCGCAGACGCCTTGTTTTCCACCTAACAAAAGGTTCTCGTTGGGCTCTCTGCTCAGCGGGGAGCCTGCTTGGGGGGGGGGGGG
>CM052892.1:18916267-18989786 GCA_028534135.1 Potos flavus | reverse complement strand
GTAATATATTTGAACAGTCTTCTTAAAACATTGAAATGGATGATGTTTCAGTGGAGATGAAGGATACTATGACCCACTTCCTTCAGTGCTTTTACCTGCCTGTGGCCCTCTTGCCATTCAGGCCCTTCCCTCTCCTGGATAGTCCTCCAAATGCTTTCTGCTCTAACCTTTCTCTCTTATCCTCTGCCAAGCAGTGTTTCTCTAGATTTGTTTCTTCAAGTGACTTCAGCAGAGCCAAAGACTCAAAGACAGCTGGTGCTGTCAAATGTGAGAAAAAATATTTTCAGCAAAATGAAGAGAATTTTAATGAGGAGTATTTCAAGTACAGTTTACATTATTATCTCAAAGGATACTATAGACTTTGTTAGATTACTGATGTTATCTAGTGAGTGGTCCAAGAGTTATAACTGACGAAGCATTTAGGATGAAAAAATTGGCTGTCATTGCGTTAGGCTCTATCATTTGTTCAGAAAGAGATTGCTGGTCATGCCAGTTCTCTGCCTCCCCGTGTTGCCTTTCGTCTGGCAAAAAGCCTCTGAAATTTTCTACGAGAGTAATCAAAGCTATCAACAGAAAGATCTGTGGGAAACTTTCCCCCTGGTGTGTTAATGTAGAGACTGGTTCAAAAAATATATTTTGGTGAAACAATACTCCGAGAATACAGCCTGCTGGGAAGGTTCTTCAGGTGCCTGTGGAGCATAGGCTTCTTCCTTCTTTAAATGGGGCATTTGTGCCGCTCTGGTTTTTTTCTTTTTGCTAGAAAGAAATCATTCTCCTTAGGAAACCTTTCTATTTTAAAAGGCCAGCGACAGAGGTGGGTGAGGCAGCCCAATTTAGTTCTTTAAAAAAAAAAATGCTCTTGAGGGTAGACGTAGCGTAAGGAGACTCCAGGAATGGGGAGAAGTTGGGATTGTGTGCACAGCAGCCATGTGGGAAGGCTACCTGGCAATGAAATGAAAACCCTCAATGGCATGCCTCTGTGCTCACCTGCTTCTCATCACACATTTCTGCCCGAATAATCTAGCTAGTCTGCAGCAGATCAAGGACTAGCAATTCCTTTCCTGTAGTCTTTCTTGGCCAAGTGAAAAGGCTTTGATAGAAAACAAATGGAGGGAAAAAAAGAAAATGAAGACAAAAAAAACATGTGTCACATATATAATTTTAGAGCTAACAAGACACCTATATACAAAGGAATCACAGACAGGGTCATAAAACAAAAATCAAAAAAGGTAAATTGCTAGTGAAATGGAGAGTGAGAAAAAAGAAAAATGAGACTATGAATGAGATTATAATTAGTTTCAGCAGAATTTTTTAATACTAAGAATAGTATAGTCATATATCCTTTCTGAACATTAGAAACTTAGCTAAAATAAATACTTCTTAGCAAAATATACATTATAAAAACTACTGGTTCAAAAAATTTAGAACATGAATGTATCTATAATCATTAAATAAACCGAATTTGTATTTTTTAAAAGATTTTATTTATTTATTTGACAGAGAGAGAGAGATCACAAGTAGGCAGAGAGAGAGTGGGAAGCAGGCTCCCTGCTGAGCAGAGAGCTCGATGTGGGGCTCAATCCCAGGACCCTGAGATCATGACCTGAGCCAAAGGCAGAGGCTTTAACCCACTGAGCCACTCAGATGCCCCTGAATTTGCATTTCTAAATCTACCTGCAAGAAAGCTCAAGGATTTAGTGGGAAAGATTTATGAAATCTTCATAGATGATCTCTATTCAAATGATTTCAAAGATTAGAAAAAGAAGGAAAGCATCTCAATGATTTTATAAACTAATAAAATCTTGATACCAAAATCAGAAAGGAAAAAAAAAGGAAAAAGGAAATTATTGGCCAAATCTCAAAAGGCATTAAAAAATGTTATTCTTTTTTTTTTTTAAGATTTTATTTATTTGACAGAGAGAGAGAGAGAGAGAGGGAACACAGCAGGGGGACTGGGAGAGGGAGAAGCAGGCTTCCCGCTGAGCAGAGAGTTGGATGCAGGGCTTGATCCCAGGACCCTGAGATCATGACCTGAGCCAAAGGCAGACAACTGAGCCACCCAGGTGTCCCTAAAAAATATCATTCTTACATACAATGTTATCAAACCCAGTTGAGCTATGGGTTTTAAAAATATACTTCATCAGGTTAATACGATAATGTAAGGATAATTTAATATTAGAAAATATAAAGTAATTTGCCATTCATTTATTTTTTTAATCTTAGCAAACTAGGAAAGGAAGGAATTTCCTGAACACAATAAAGAGTTGCTACCAACAACTTAATTCTAGAAACATTATTCTTAATTTTAATTCATTAAACATTTTTCTATTAAAGTTAGCAATACAACAAGGATAGATTTACCATTTTACCATTTCTACTCAACATTGTACTGAATCCTCTTGGCAATAATACACACACACACACACACACACAAAGAAATGAGAAGCTATAAAGGTCAGAAAACAAGACAATATGATTTATAGATGATGTGGTTGTCTGCTAAGAAATTCAAGCAAATCTAATAAAGTAATAGAACAAATAAGAGAGTTTAACAACATTGTTGGATAAAAGGTCAATATACAAAGAAACCACAGTCCGTTACAGATTATAAATTCTTAAAGGTCTCAGTCATAATAGCAACCAATCTTTATTATAACATAAATAAAAATTCATAGAAAAGTAGAATATCTGTGGAGAAAATTATAGACCTTTATTGAAACACAGAGAAAGGCCTCAATAAATGGAGAGATAAGTCATGTTCATAGATGAGAAGAAGACTCCATGACCACAAAGCAATCTACTCCAAGTTGTAATACAGGGTCTTTTGTAGACCTTGACAAAGTGATTCCAAAATTCATGTGGAATTGGAATAGGCCAAGAATGACCAGGACAATTCTGAAGAAGCATAGGGAAGAAAAATTTTCCCTTTAGATATCAAAAGCTTCATATTGTAAGAATGTGGTGTTGGTGCAGTGATTGGGAAATAATCTAATGAACAAGAAAACAGGTTCAGAAACAGAACCACACAGACCTGCAGGGTCTATTATGTCATTCAATAATCTAATGAAAGAGAATAGTAGGTTCAGAAACAACCATTCATATAAATGACAGATAAGTCAACACAAATTAGTGAATCAAAGATGATCTGTTTAGTTAATGATGCTGAGATAATTAGCACTCTCTTTATATATTTTCTAAAATGGGATCCCTACCTCACACTGTAAACAAAAGTAAATTCTTAATGATTTTAAAAACAAGGCAACACCTCCAGATTTTTAGAATATTTTCATCATTTCAGAGTACAGAAGAATTTCTTACACAGGGTACAAAAAGCACAAACCATAAAAAGAGTCTTCTCTTTCCTTTAAAAAAAAATACGACTGATTCTAATATGCTGGATTCTTGTGAGTTCTGGTAGTTGATATGATGTCTGCTTCAAGCCCTGCAATGAGTATTCCAAGGGATATGAACAGCACTGTGTCACCCTGGGCAAAAGTGGGGTGCAGGGTTTTCCTAAGTCATGTATATTTTGTCATCTCTTTTGTTTTGATTTCATAGTCTACTATACCTTCTAGAGCAAGGTGAAAACAGCAGTACAAGAGGTACAAGAGGCTCAAACATATTTGAATGTAGACCCCTTTCAGAACCTAATCAAAGCTGTGAAACTTCTCTACAGATAAATATAGAGTACATATCTTGTAGCAGAGGCCTCTGAATACGATAATATCCTTCCTTTGACTTATTGGGCACCGATTAGACTAGATTTCCCAGCTTCTCTTATAGGTATTTAAGGCCACATAGCTGAGTTCTCTCCAGTAGAATGTGAGCACAAGTGACTTCTGCCTAGTCTAGGACTACCTATAAAGTTCTCCCACATGTGCTTCCTTATGGTCTTTGTCCCTTTGGGTTGACTGGGATGGTGATGCCCACACCAACCTTGGAGCCATGGGTTGAAGATGATGGGCAGCCGTAAGTCCTGAGGCCTTAGTGTCCATATGAAGGAGAGCCTATCTACTGATGTGAATACCCTCTCTGGACTTTTACCTAAGAAAGACATTTCTTGTTCTTTGAACCAATAAATTTTGGGAATCTGTCAGTTAACTTGGCTTACCTAAGACACATTTTGACTGTAATCTCAGCAGGTCAATGACACCTGTGGATTGATCTGAGAAAAAGAGAAATTCTGATGGACTGCCTTCTGGAGTGGACACTCATCAAAAGTGGGCAAGTTAGAGATGGTACACCTTTGCGCAATCTCTGCTTGAATAAGTACTGATTACATTTAACTGGATGGCTCCACCAACATATACTCTGCCAAAAACAGGCGGGATAAATTCCAAAGGTTTAAAAAAAATAATGGATATGAATGGAAGAACCCACTCATGTGAACCTCATTTTACTTTAATTACCTCTTTAAAGGCCGTATCTCCAAATACAGTTACATTCTGCAGGTTGGTACTTCAACAAAAAATTTTGGGGAGACACAATTCAGCGTCTAACACCGACTAAGGTTGGAATCCTTATCCATGATTGGTAAGAACCCTTGGCCAACTTCATGTGGGCACCTTGGAAAGATTACAAACCTTAGAATAGGAACCAATTTGATATAAAATGTGACCAAAACCTTGAGAGACAAGAGGTAACCTCGCAGAAGTCGCTGCTGATTTGCACCATAGAGATGGACTGTAAAGAGTTTGAAACAGTAACACGGAACACTTTAAAACTCCTGGGACGATGTAGTATGATCAGAAGGAAGGAAGCAATAGCAGATGAGCCTTGACAGAATGTGCTGATGAGGTTAACTTATCTTTAATTTCCAAGAAAAGATCTAGAACATCAATGAAAAATTATCTGTAAAACCCATTTCTGGGACTTCAAGTTTCTGAAAGGTTAACAACAATAACCATAACTGGACTTCTTCCCAGAGCGAGATTGGCACGGACTCGTAGAAGTTTAGACCTAGAGAGCATGAACTTAACCCATTTGGCATAGGTTTTGGCAAGTGTAAATTATATTTAGTATCATAATCTATTCCAAGATGAAGTTGAATGAACATGATCCTCCCCATTCCATAATCCTTCTGACTGATAAAAGAGAGGGAAGAGGTAGAACTTGTACACTTCTCCACAAGCAGGAATGCTGAGCCAGCCTTTGTCAGCAGCACAATGGACACATGAATGAAGTGGCCACCATGGCAGAGAGGAAGGCTATAGACTCCCATTTACCAAAGCTGACCTCTGGGATGCTGCTTCTAAAAGTTCAAACTGCCAGCTACAGAGACCTACTCTAAGCCCAAGTATGGACATAAACATGGACCGACTCTGTGCTCCTGGTACAGACCATTTTTTGAGGAGACCAATGGACAACTTAGTGGCAAGTTGACTAGGTTGAGCCTCTTCCATGCTACAAGGGCTGTGGTTCATTTCCACAGGAAGAAACATCTGTTCTCCATATGGCATTGCCGTTCCTGCTGTCAGGCCTTAGCCAGCATCACTATCCAGATCTTATGGAATGCCTGATCCACAGACATGGAATCCCATACAATGTTCAACCAAGGCGTTTAGTTTACAGTGAAGAAGGTGCATCATGTGGTCTTATCACATAAAGCCCCACCCAGAAGCTTCCTGTGGAGGGATGGAGAAGCTGCTGAAGAACACAGCTGAAGTACCAAATTGGAGACAGGACCCTGCAAGGATGGGAAACTATCTTTCAGGATGCAGTATATGCATTGGATCAGAGACCTATTAAGGTGATGCTTTATCACCAACAGGAAAAATACACAGGTCCCTGAAATTAGAGGGTATAAGAAGTAACCCCTACCATCACTGTCAATGAGCTACCGTGGGACTTTGTGCTTCTCTCCATACAATTCTGGGATCTACAAGGTGGAGGTTCTGTCCTCTTACCAGGGCTAAAAGTCTTACAGCAAGAGTCCCATTGAACTACAAGCTGTGGTTTCTGCCTGGGCAGTTTGGGGTCCTGGGGTGTGAAGACCAGGAGACAAGGCGTTGTGACTGTGAACAGACAAACAGCAACTAAAAAAGAACATGGTTACCCAGGACACAGAGCCCTGAGGAACGAGGATTTGAGTCCCACCATGAGGTGTTTCACCAAGACCAGCGGACATGTTACCTGAGGGTGAGGAGATGTAGAAGGTATAAGGGGCAAGGCACAGAGGAGTGGGGGATCAGCTAAGTACCAGCTGTGGCCTTGAGAAAAACTGCAGTGATAAAGATTACAGTTGGTCCCGCTAACCTCCTTCTGCTAAGTTTATCTTCAGGAAGAGAGACCCGCCCGATACCTGGAGGCACTGTTACCTCCACAAGTTTGCGGAAGTGGATCCACGTAGAGCAAGTATACGACGACACACATGAAGACTTGCCATTCAGATCTGCTTCAAGAAAGAACTCATTGACCAGCTGCAAAGATAAACCATGGCTTTTAGCACTTTCACGGTCCTCTGTGGCTTTTGAGGTGAGGCCACATTCTTCCTAGGACATCCCTTCAGACAAGGAAGGAGCAAAGTGATAGCCAAGAGGAGGCTGATCTCCTGGTGGGCCATGGTCAATGACTGAGCAAGGGGGTGGTACAAGTCCCAATGTGGGACTTCTCTAATGGACTTTGTTCCCAAGATCCTGTCAGGCCTTCAGAAACTCTGTTGGTTCTGTATCATGGTTTGATGTCTCCCCTTGCCCTATCCTGCTTCTCCACCTTTTCCTTTCATAGATGTTACTCCCCAGCAAACTCTTTGTACTCCCAACTCAGCCCCAGCATCTACTTCCCAGAGAACTCAACTTGTAACAAGTGTATTCCACAGTCACAGCCTTTTTAGAGCTAGGTTATACTTATCTTTAAATAATTGTCATGTAATAGTCACTTTGTTGAGATTTTAAAATTGCTTGAACTGGAATTGTTAGGGGGTTGATGCCTTTGTTTATCCTAGTACTATAAATTAATATTTTATTTTTTTTAAGATTTCATTTATTTATTTGAGAGAGAGAGAGAGAGAGAGAGATCACAAGTAGGTAGAGAGGCAGGCAGAGAGAGAGGGGGAAGCAGGCTCCCCACTGAGCAGAGACCCCGATGCGGGGCTTGATCCCAGGACCCTGAGATCATGACCTGAGCCAAAGGCAGAGGCTTTAGCCCACTGAGTCACACAGGCGCCCCAATATTTTATTTTTTTAATGATTTGTTTTGCTAAAGGTTTTTGTTTGTTACTTTCCACAAAAAAAAAAAATAGATCTAAGATTTATTTATCAGGGCTATTCATTTTCTGCTGAGTATCTCATTAACTTTTGTTTACAGTGAAATCCTTCCTACTTACTTCCTTGGGTTTATTCTGTAATTCTCTTTAGCTTCTGGTGCTGAATGCTTCATTAATTTATTCTTTTCTTTTAATAGTAATTTTTAAATGCTTTCAACTTGGTATATAACTCAGTCACTTGGACTAATTTTTACACTTCTCAACAAGGCTTTATGGGAGATATATGTTGTAGTCTTTGCATATCTCTGAATATTTTCTGTTCTCTCCCAGAAAAGAAAAATAGAACTACACTGTAACCCAGAAACCTCTTCAAATTTACAAAAATAGGTCTTTATGTAATACGTTTACAAACAGGTTTGCAAACCTTTATAAAATAGGTTCAGGAGAGTTTTCTTCTACTACATAGTTAATTGTGCCTTTGCTTTTTTTTTTTTTTTTTTTTTTTTTGGTCTCCTTCAGGAACAGCCCTATCCATACCCATACACTGGTTCTTTGTTCTCTATTCTCCATTCACTTACTCTCTTCTCATTTTTATCTCTTTGCCTTTTCTCCTTGGAAGAGCTTATAACATGTGAAATCCACATTACTGATCCTATGATCCTTAGCATTTTTTCTCTTTAATCACTCCAATATAGATTTTATTTACATTGAATTTTAAATTTTCTTGCACGTCTCCCTCATCTTCCTTCTTCTTTTTTTATCTTATCCAATTATCTTAAAAAAAAAAAAAAACTCCTGCTGTTAACATTTTATATCAACCTGCCCTTCTCCTTACTCACCTGTTCCCATTTCTTAAAAACTCATGTTTTTTATACTCTATTACATATGTATACCTAACTCAGTATCTAGTGCTTAGTAAATACTTGTTGGATTAATTAAGTTTAAGTAAATGAACAAACTTTTGACTGTAGGTCAAGTCCAAAGCAAAGGGGAAAATAATATGCTAACAAAATTGGCAGTTCATTCAAGTAAAAATGAAATGTCATTAATATCTGTTTCCAGTTTTATTCAAAATCAGTTTTTAAGGTACAGTAAGAGAATTATCCAATACTTAATTTCAATCTGTTTAGAAGAGATAACTGATTATCAAGACTGTATCCAGCCTAGGTAACTAGGCACCTCTTTTTTAAAAATTGCCTTGAAGAAAAATTTCTTTCTTTTTTTTTTTTTAAAGATTTTATTTATTTATTTGACAGAGAGAAAGAGATCGCAAGTAGGCAGAGAGGCAGGCAGAGAGAGGGGGGGAAGCAGGCTACCCGCCGAGCAGAGAGCCCGATGCAGGGCTCGATCCCAGGACCCCGAGATCACGACCCGAGCCGAAGGCAGAGGCTCAACCCACTGAGCTACCCAGGCGCCCCGAAAAATTTATTTCTGTGATGTTGAAATCTGCCCACCGTCTTGTGCTCTGCATATATATTTGCAGCTCTTTCTTTTTGTGTTCTCTCGGGGAAAAAAAAAAAAGCCTGAATTTGAAACATTAACAGTGAACAGTTGAAAAAAACAAAACCAAAAAACAAAAACCTCTTCTGGTAATATTAACCAGCCACAAATGGCCAGGGTAAACTTCCTTCATGAAA
The DNA here is from genome assembly GCA_028534135.1 of Potos flavus. Lineage (NCBI taxonomy): Eukaryota > Metazoa > Chordata > Mammalia > Carnivora > Procyonidae > Potos > Potos flavus. Next base: position 18,980,945 of record CM052892.1, on the reverse strand, counting down.
GCTCCTTGCCTAGAAGTGGGATTGGGTCATTATGTCTGCACAGTAACCGCCCCTGCAAACAACATATGAATGCCAGATGGTTGGAACTGTTCCATTAAGAAACTGATGTTTTCATTGTTTGGAATTTGATTTTGTAGCTTTCTCCATATAGTGATTTGATTGCAGCATTTAGAAGCCTTGAGAGCTTTCCCATAAATTATTCCACTCCTTGAATATGAAACTAGGGGAGGCTTATTAGCCTGTTTTTCCATTAGTATGTCATTCCCACTTTCTTACTCAGATGTGGATAATTTAGGCGGGATTCATAAAAAGAAAATGTGGGTTTTGTGCTTTGGTTGTTCTCTTCAAGGAGCGTGCTACTGAATACTTCTCTCACTTTGTTCCTTGAATAGGTATATGTGAATTTCATTTTAAAAAAATAAATAATACTAGCAAACAAAGCTCTTACTGTGTACTTCTATGGTTCATATATTACTTTTGCAGTTTTAACTATTCTACACATTTTACCATATTAACTCGTATGAGCACCACATCAACTCTGTGAAGTTAAAACTGTTATTATCCTCACTTTATAGATGGAAGAAACTAGGGAAAACTCAAGTGAAGTAACTTTCCTAAGATCAAAAAGGCAGTGGTAGAAGTAGGATGTCAACCTCAGGTGGGGGAAATGTCCGAGTCCATGTTCTTAACCACCTCTCCCCACATTACGTTGTTTAAATCCCAGCTAATCTAGCTTATTCCGAGAGAACAGTGACAAAACTAGATCCCTGCTCCTTATTTAGTCCTCACTTATGTAAACAGGGTCTTGCTATGATTGTGGCAAATGTCTTATCTATTGCAAACCTTAGAGTATACGCCGGCGTTATAACCATCTATCAATAGGACTAGTCAAAACTATATCTTGGTGAGATCTATTATTCTGTTAAAAAAAATAAAGGCATTTTGGGGTGCCTGGGTGGCTCAGTCAGCTCAGCCTCTGCCTTCAGGTCAGGTCATGATCCCAGGGTCCCAGATCGAGCTCCATATCAGGCTCTCTGCTCAGCAGGGAATCTGCTTCTCCCCTCTCTGCTCCTCCCCCTGTTCATGCTCTCTCACTCACTCTCTCTCAAATAATCTTTTAAAAGAAAGAGAGAGGGAGAGAGAGAGAGAGAGAGAGAAAAGGAAGGAAGAAAGAAAGAAAGGTAGGTTTGTTTTCTTTCCTGAAATCCTTTACAAATTACTCTTGCTATGAATGCTCTAGTCTTGACATCCCCCATTATGTTAAGGTGGGTCATGATTTAAAAAAAAAAAAAAAAGCCACTCATTTGCATTAGAAATAAAGTGCAGCATGAAGTTACAGAAAATGGAAGGGGGCTATAAAATCAAAACTACGAGGAGATACAATTGCAAAATGGCAATTACTGTGATAGAACTTATGATCAGTAGGTCCTAGTGAGAAAGCATATGCCTACTCTCAAGGTGAAAGGACATGGGGACATGATAACGACAAACATTTGGAGTATGGCGCTGCAAGAGGATGACTCAGGGAAACCAAGCAGTTCAAAGGCTCTAGAAAAAATCTTTACTCACAGGCAAGTATTTAAAAGTCATCCTAAGACTAGTTCTGATTTGTCAAGTCCATAGGCAAATGGACGGCGTAGTGGACATACATCTGTTGCTATTTCATTGCCCCTGCATCCATGCTCCCTTCTGCTAACAACACCCTGATATTACTTTCTACTGTTTCAGATTGGCTTAACCTTTTCCTCTGATGTGGTCCTGGCCATTGAAAGCATTCAATTCCACAGTCCCATTGATCAATTCAAAGAGGAGACAGTGATCCTATCAGAGCCAATGATGTACAATCTTGGCTACTTTTGCTTGAGCTGATGAGAAAGGAATACATTCTCTTTTCCTGCTACAATTGGAGCAGTGAGACTGAATACCTAAAATGTCAGAGGCCACCATGAATGAGAACTTGCCAAAGGGGTAAGCCGAAAAGTAGACAGAAAAGTAGCATACAGAAACATAGAGGGAGTGAGATAATATCCTGAAGACATCATTTGAACCCCTGGATCAAGGTGTACCTATGATCTGTCCCTCGAACTTTTAACTTACATAAGCCAATAAATTCCAATCCATATTGAAGCTCTTTGAGCTACCCAAGGAGTTCAGACAGGGGGAAAGAACTAAGAGTTTCTGGCCCCTTTGGAGAGAATTCGCTTTGTGTTCCTTTGTGAGGGGAAACAATGGAGCACTTGAAGAAGGCTCTGGAGAAAAACAAAAAGGTTGGAATTTAAGGATATCCCTGAGCAGAGCTAATCTTTCAGGGCATGAAAAGAGAGAGTCTAGATTGCCCTTCGTAGAAAGGCTAAGAAACTGTTCTGTACCTTCACATAGAATCCTTGGGGATATAGTTGAATGGAAAACAATTTCAACAGGCAGTAACTATAAGGTTTCATTTGTGTTATTATGACAGATTTCAGAGACTTGCCTTTTAGCCAGTAACCCACAAGAGTGCTTTGTGCCTTAGGGAAAGGCACTGACCTGAGTTTCCATACTTTCCACAAAATCTGTTCCCTATATAGGGATTAGTATGGTGTGGCACACCACTGGTGGCGACCAGAAACCTTTACTTTTCTTATTCCCTACTAGTGGAATTTTATTATTTTTTAAAATTTTTTTAAAAATTTATTTTAAATTAAAATTTTTTTTTCAGTGTCATTAGTGGAATTTTAGCTGGGTATATGGATGTTCAGCTAGAGTCTCCACTTCTGAGCCAACTTTATAGCCAGTTACGATCATGTGATTAGTTCGCACTAATGGAAATGGAAGAGTATGAGTGGGAGAGATGTGTGCAATTTCTACATCATTTGCCTAAAAGGAGATTACTTGCCCTCCATCATCTAGCTTGATTCAATTTCAAACAATTAGCAAGGACAACACCCTAGAGACCAGAAAAGCAACAAGATGAAAGAAACAATGTCTTGGAATGACTAACTGAAGACAGGAGAGCTCTACCACCAACCAGGACCACTTATGGCTAGACTGTTATTTGACAGGGAAACAAATTTCTGTTATTTAAGGCCCTGTATTTTGGAGCTCTTTCTTTTATATATATATAGCAGCTTAGCCTCTATTCTAATATTCCTATTTTCTGAATCTTTCACCATTTTCTCCTCTACTTTTTCATAACAAGTAACTTCCATTCCATAATGTCTCCTAAATCACACTCCATCTGGCCAGGGTCTTTTAGCGTCTCCTCAGTCTTTACGAACTATGACAGCCCTCACCTTATTGCTTTGTCCTCTAACAACAAAGGTGAAACTCTTATCAAATGATATTGAGAAAAACAACTCTGCTTAAATATGAAGAGGGAAGCCCCTCAACTATGAGAACTTCGTTTTGATTCATTTTTAAGATCTGACTGCTTAGATTTTATAAGGGGTGTATCTGTGTCATTCTCAATCATCAGGAGGATGACACTTGCTCTGCTAATGATTCTCCCAAATATTTCAGATCAAAATACCATATCTTATCCTATAATTTTAAGTGCATCAAAGAGAATGAAAAAAAAGGAAATGGAGAAAATTTTTTCCCATAAAATATCTGACACTTTTCTATTTTCTCACCTTTGGAAGTGTGTGTGGTTTGATGATTAAGAACCTGGTCATCTTCCCCCAAAAGTCCAAGGCTATGATTGTCCCAGCCATACCTCAGTCCAGGTACACTCTGCAGCTGTGAGAGGTCTCCCGGAGATGGAGCTGGATCTCTGAGACCAGCAGGTTGGTAGATACTTTAAAACACACCTTTAACGTGACTCAGTTGTCGTCTCAATCTTTGTTCTCACCTCTATCGTCCTGCTTCTCCTACTATCAACTGCATTCATCACTTTCTTTTTTTTAAGATTTTATTTATTTATTTGACAGAAAGATCACAAGTATGCAGAGAGGCAGGCAGAGAGAGAGGGGGAAGCAGGCTCCCTGCTGAGCAGAGAGCCTGATGCGGGGCTCAATCCCAGGACCCTGAGATCATGACCTGAGCCAAAGGCAGAGGCTTTAACCCACTGAGCCGCCGAGGCGCCCTCATTCATCACTTTCGATGGTAAGTCTTTCATTTACATTTTAGTTTTCAGCTTATTTATAACTTTAAGTTGACGATGCTCCCTGAAGCACCCCAAGACTTCTCTCTCTACACCCTTTTTTCTTCTGTTCTTCCTGCCGCTGCCTGATTCTCACTCTGTTTCATTTGAATTATTGAGAGTGAGAATCCCACTGGCCTGGCTTATCCCTAGTTGGACAAACCTTTTTGTTCCAGGCTTTCTTATAAGATAGGCTACCTTTGGGTTAGATTGCCTCTGTCCTTCCTGACAACTACAATGTTGTGGGGTAGAGGGGAGGCTATGCTGTAAAACATACTGGCCTATTCCCTTCATTTGTGGGGCATAATATAGGTCAAAACAGTTTTTCTTAGACATGGCTATGGGAATGGTAAGCACTGTGATTAACCATTGTACCACAGTAATGAATATAAAGTCCACTAAACTTGAGCTTCTCATACAGAGTGGCCAAATCTGGTGTGTATTTCCAGATTTCGTTTGGTGAGGACAGCTTAAATAAATAAAATGGACATTCTGTGTAGCAGGCTTCTAAAGTAGAGTGGGGTCAAAAGTTCTGCTAAATAAAAAGACAACCTACTGAATGAGAGAAGATATTTGCAAAAGACATAGCCAATAAAGGGTTAGTATCTAAAATATATAAAGAACCTATACAACTTAATGCACACACAAAACAAATAATCCAATTAAAAATGGGCAGCAGACATGAACAGATATTTCTCTCAAGAAGACATACAGATGGTTGGCAGACACATGAAAGATGATCAACATCATTCATCAGCAGGGAAATGCACATCAAAACCACAATAGGATATCACCTCACACCTGTCAGAATAGCTAAAATCAAAACCTCAAGAAACACCAAGTGTTGGTGAAGATATGGAGAAAAAGGGACCCTCTTGCACTGTTGGTGGGAATGAAAACCAGTACAGCCACTGTGAAAAACAGTATGGAGGTTCCCCCCAAAATTAAAAATGGAACTACCCTATGATCCAGTAATCGCACTACTAGGTATTTACCCAAAGAATACAAAAACACTAATACGAAGAGATATATGCACCCCTATGTTTATTGCAGCATTCTTTAAAATACCAAATTTGGAAGCAGCCTAAGTGTTCTTTGATAAATGAGTGGATAAAGATATGGTAATATATATATTGGAATATTACTCAGTCATAAAGAATGAAATCTTTCATTTACAACAACATGAATGGAGCTACCAAGTATAATGCTAACTAAGCAAAATAAGTCAATCAGAGAAAGACAAATACCATGATTTCACTCATATGTGGAATTTAAGAAATAAAACAAAGTAAAAGAAAGAGAGACAAACCAAAACACAGACTCTTAACTATAGAGAACAAACTGATGGTTACCAGAGGAGAGGTGAGTGGGGGGTTGAGTAAAATAGGTGAAGGGGATTAAGAGCATACTTACCTTGATAAGCACTGGGCCATGTATGGAAATGATGAATTGCTATATTCTACACCTGAAACTAATATAATACTGTATGTTAACTACTCCAGAATTACAAAAAAATAAAGAAATTCTGCTAAAGTTTCTACCACAAAACTACAAGGGAGTGAGGGAGAATAGCTCAGTATATCAGTAAAACACCACTCATGCTCAGTCACCATGGTAACCCCTTCCTGCCTCCCAGAAGCAACTACATTTCTTACCAGATGTCAGTGTCCCTGGGATCCCATGACCAAAGGTTGTATGAATAGGCAAGGTGAAGATCAGTCAGTTACCAGAGAGAAAAGCACGGATGTCGAAAGCATATCTGGAATACCCCATGTACCTCATTTAACCCGAACTTCACTTGGGGAAAGTAATAGGGTAAACTAGGTGGAGCTCTGGCACCCAAGAATTCACTAAAAGGGCAGTTCTGAGGCTCTTCTTCAGGTCTGCTTCTATCTTGAAAAGAAGAAACTTTTCTGGTCCAGCCCAGCCAACTCATTTCATCCAGGATCCTTACATTTACCTACCCTATCCAAGGAGGGAAGTGGAGGGAAGAGAACTACCAAGGGATAGTAAACACAATCCAACAAGACCATTAAGAAAGCCCGTGATGGCTACTGCTCATCATTCTAACCCTCTTCATAATGAGTGGACAGTGAAAAATAACTAGATAAAAGGAAAGAATCTGCCACTTAAAAGAAGAGTGGTTCTCTTTTGAAAAATCAGGAAAAAAAGGCCTCAGTTAACAGTAGTAATGGTGAAAACTAAACAGAACTTTTTTTTTCTACTAAACAGAACTTTTAAAAAACACTCTAATTGATATTTTCAATGAGATTTAAAGGATAATGCACAGATGAAATGAAAACAGGCTACTGTTTGTTGTACTAGAAAGTAGTAAGTGGAAAGCAAGAATGAATTCTTATAGATTTAAAAATATAATTGCCAGAAGTAAATAAATTAAAAGCAAATAAATTAAAGCAAAACCAACAAGTGGCAGAATGGACATTCTTGGAAATCACATTCATGGGCTGGATCCGCTGCTGGACTCTCCTAGAACAGCATGTAACCGTAAGGTAGTGTTTTGATGGCCTCATGGACCTCATAGTTAGGCGACCCGAGTTCAATCCATAGCTCTACTCCCTTTATAGTTATTTTGTCTTGTGCTGTTTTCGCTAACTTTTCTAGGCATTTATTCCTCACCTATCACATTGAGCTAATAAGAATGTCTTTTTTTATTGGATTGCCATGAAGATTCAACCAGGTAATTTATGTAAACTCTAAACGTCTGATACATAAAATACTTAAATGTTAGTTATCATTATTAATACCCAGCGAAAAGCAAAGAAGTGGAATTCTAAATAGAGAAGATAAAGAACATGGAAGAGAAATACAGGCGACTGGATGCTACATGTATCTAATAGAGTGTTGAGTAAAACTCTTCCAGTTTTACAAAAACGGTAACTCAGGGGGCACCTGGGTGGCTCAGTCAGTTAAGTGTCTGACTCTTGATTTCAGCTCCGGTCATGATCCCAGGGTCCTGGGATTGAGTCCCCTGCTCAGCAGGGAGTCTGCTTTTCCCTCTCCCTCTGCCCCTGCCTCCACTCATGCTCTCGCTCTTGCTCTCCCGTTTTCTCTCCCTCTCTCGAATAAGTTAAAATCTTTAAAAAAAGATATAGTAGTAAGAAAAAAACAGGGGTAGAGGTAGAACTCTAGACTTAACAGAACTTAAGAGACATATTGACTATTTGGTGTATGAACCTCAGTTGGATTCTGACTTGAACAAATAAATTTTGTTCTAAAAATGACACAATTGGGAAACTTGTACTGTGACTGGATATGGCGATATAAAGGAACTATTTTTAATTTTTAGGTGTGATCAAAGTATTGTGGTATGTTTTTCTTTTATAATACACTAAAGTTTTTAAATATAAAATAATACAATGTCTGAGAATTGTTTCTAAATTATCAGAAAACACATATGGGTATAGTTATTGATGAAAAAATTTTAGAAGTTTTTTTTTAAGGTTGAGTGTTTGAATAAAATAACAATTATCTGCTGTTTAAAATAAGCAGACCTAAAACAAAAAGAAAACAGAAGTTTGAAAATAAGCAAAATGAGAAAATACTATGCAAATGATAGTTTAAAACTCATGGATAACATTATTAAGGTTAGAATAAGTAATATTCAAAGAAAAAATTAAGTGAGATTAAGATGGGTGGTTCATCTGAACAGATGGTCTAATTTATCAAAAGATGTAGCAATGAAACTTTGTGTTCAAACAGTATTGCATTAACTATCCAAAGCAAAAATTATTAGAAGCACAGGGAGATTTTAATATGGTAAAAGAAAGTGGTAATCAATTGGACTTATAGATGAAAATGTTCTAAAAGCAACCATTACAAGACAGATGGCAATAGTGTAAGATTTCAAAATAACTACATAAAGTTACTTCTAGGAGTTTAAAAATGATTTATAATTTCATTCATAAGTCATCCTCAAATGAGGTTAAAGCAGAAAAAAATGCATCTTAATAAATGCAGAAAAGTCCCATGTTAGGCCTTAGGGACCCAAGGTGAACAAAAGAGAGCTCTCCAAGGAGCTGACATTCCAGTGGGAGGAGACAGAATATCAAGGGAGATAAACTACCCATCAGGTAGCAATCAGAGCCATAAAGAAGATGAGAGAAAAGTGACTGCAGAGTTCTTAGCGGAGCACTTAGTTGCGATAGAATGGTCAGGAAAGACCTTTTGTAAAGATGGCATTTGAACAGAGACGTGAAGAACGCAGACAAGGGGGGAGGAAAGGGTGGGAGTCAGGGCTCCATGTAGAGGGGAAGATAAGCCCAACCATCCTGAGATGGCACTTTGCTCCCCTTATTCGATAAGGGGGTTACATACCAATTTAAAAAGCCTCCAAATAAAAACAAGCAACACTTAAAAAATGATAAACTGGGTAAAGATTTGTGAAATATGGAAAGTATTTTAATGTGGTTTTCCTTTTTTGAGAATCCATCCCATTTGGATGACAGTCAGGGGTAATTAGCACTGTTAACAGCAGGAATGCAAGACAAACAAGACTGAATGTTCAGCTTATGACTGTCAAATGGCTTTGCTCAGAAAGAAAAGGATTTTCTAAATTCTTTGAGTTCTCACTTACTGGATTGCTAAGTTGATCACAGAGTTCCGCTACCAGGATCACAGAGAGAGGACTCAGGAAGAAAAGGCTGGCCCAACAGAGGAAGGAGTGAAAGTCTGTCCTTTCCTTTTGCAGTGGAGTTTGCAGAGAAAGAAGAGGTGGGATGAAGTTAAGTGTCAGTGATCTTACTTTTGTCCTCCTAGTGTAGAGGTCAGTGAGAAACATCAAGGAAAGATGGGAAGCTGAGGGCCTGGAGCCGGTAGACTGCTTCCCTAGATGCTCGGTCAATGTTCAACGAGGTGTGAGAGCTATCATGCAGCACTGGTGCAGGGAGGTGGTTAGAGAGATGGCTTCCCACACCTGGATGTGCCCCACAGGGGAACCAGATGGTCCCATGTGCCTTCACGTGGGTGACCCAAGGACTCTGAGTGGATTCAACAGTGTTTGCCATTGAAACCAAGAATCTGTGGTGGTGGGGACTTTGCAACTTGCTTCATTTCAGGTGGGAGGGTGTCCACAGATTATTTCAAGGTCTGTGTAGTCAACTGAGTCCCTTCCAGAATGCAGGCAAGAGTTTATCAGCTTCTTTCTGACTCATGTTTTCATTTTCTCGGGGTTTTATAGATATTTGAGTGAGGCCTCATGTGAGTTGGCTTCAAGGAGTAGTAGCTTCGTTATTGGCACACCAAAAAAGAGACTGGGATGGCTTTAGCCACCCCCAGTAATCTCTATCCCCCCTTTATTCTTTGAGATGAACAGTTGACTTTCTCAAACTTATGTAAAGTGCTATGCAAACCCAACTTTGGGCTTCCATTCAACACTATAAATGCCTCCAACTCCCTCATACACAGAAATTTTGTAATCATCAGTGAAAACCAAATACCATTTTAAACTTTCAACTCTTAAATTGGACACTTGAACTCTAAAGTTTCGAAGTTGTCTTTTCTGAGGCAGGGAATTACAGGCTGCCATCTTTCTATGGCAGTTTTAGATCCTAGCTCTTCTGGATCTGATTTCCTTTGAGTTACTTTAAAATTCCATCCTCCTCTCTCACAAAAGGCAGGCACCTCAGCAGAACTTCTGGGAATAAGGGCCATAAATTCAACCAGTCGTTTATTCCTGACAGTACTTTCTCATGATTTCGTTCTTGTGCAATAAGTATCTCAAAGAGAAATGTTGGGACATATGACTGACCGAGTAATCAAGGAACTTAGCCACAAGTTTTGGCTAACTTAATTGATGCAACTTGGTCCTCTTCTATTTCTTCTCCTTTTCCTATCTTGTGTTTCATCTCAAGAGAGGCAAATTTGGATGTCATAAGCTAAAAAGAATCTCCGTAACTGCTCACCCCGTCTTTTGAACGCCCTTCTCTCATATCTCATTAGTGTCACTTCTGTTTGACTCATTACTTTCCTGCCCATGTTCTTCCCGTTCCCTCTGAAATGTTCATTCTTTCTGCTTCTGTGCTTTCATCATGTCCTTACAGCCCATGTTCCAGCAACATCTACAGGCCCCGATCGATACCTGAGAGGAACTGCCCTTCACCATTTTTGCTGTCATTCAACATTATGGTTATTAAGGTGTATCTTGTTAAGATGTGGATTCCTGGGCCTCTGGCAAATCAGAAGTTGTCAGCAAGTCTTGGGATTCTTCATTTTACAAGCTTTCTGGGTGATTATGATGCATACTAAAGCTTAGGAAGTAAAAAAAAAAAAATAGATAAAAGGCCTTTTGTCCTCTCAATTCTTCATTTTTTGGCTCCTTCCTCCCTTCCTCCCTTCCTTCTCTCCTTCTTTGGAACTTAATATAATACAGTGCACTCACTTTCTGGTTTTCAGTCTTCCTCCTTCCCTTCTACTCTTTCTTCATCCCTTCTTTCTCATCCTCTCTCTGTCTCTCTGTTTCTCTCTCCTATCCTGCCCTGCTTTTGCTCTGGCATTTAAGTATATTGTGACAGGATGTTGAACATTACAAGTATCTGATACCCTTTACCAAAAAGAGGGAAGGGGAGGGGAGAAGGGAGGAGAAGGGAGGAGAAAGGAGGGGAATGGAGGGGAGGGGAGGGGAATGGAGAGGAAGGGAGGGCTAGGGAAGGGAGGGGAAGGGAGGGGAGGGGAGAGGAGGAAACCAAGCTGGGCGAGAGCTGCTGGGCTGAAATCTCCCTTGAGTTTTGGACACGTAGACTACGAACTACAGAATGGTAAAGAGCCAGGAAACCCAAAAGTAAGCACAGCTGGGATCCATAAAGTCCCCTCCCTCTTTGATTTGGAGAGAGACATTTAAACAGCTGACCTATTGCTCCAGCATTTCTTTTCCATCATATGGAATGTGTGATAAATAGATATTTAAAGCCAACATTGTCCTGCCCTCCTTTATCCTTTACCACAATTTCACTAATTATTTTTCAAGAAACTTTCCATCTGATGGTCCTTATAGAAAAAGGCTTAACTCTTCCATATGCTTTTAGAGTTCTGTGTTAGTAGAATAGGAAAAAATTCTCTTCAAAACCTGTTGCCTGCAGAAGTGAGTAATACAGACCTTCTGTGGTTGTTGTTTTATTAAACACGAAAAGCTAGAAGAAAACTGTTTAGAAATTTACTGTTTTTTATTGCAGTCAAGGTTACTGAAGAATTGCATGTTAATTAAATTATGGCTAATAAAAGCATGTTTAAGCTATATGTATTCCCAGAGTCTGTAATTTAAAGGAAATTTATGGTAATGTTTTTGTCAAATAATGACTTCTTTTTGTTACACAAATTTTCATGTTATTTTGCACATTAAGGTTGATTAAAAATCCTTGTTTCCTTAAAGTGGAGGCATATTCTGTCTCACTGAATGTTTTGCTTTAAATGTTGGGAGAAGCAGGAACTCTATACCCATGTTTACCTCGCATAAGAAATGTTAATTTTATGTAAGTTAACTGGTTAGTAGAATTGTCTCAGATGACTAGGCTTTGTGTCCAGGAATGAGAAAAGTTCTTTCACTTGGAAAACAAAATCCTTTTTATCATTCTCGGTTGGTTTTTAAAACAACAAATTCTGTTTTAGTTGCAAAAGTTCACAAAGATACCTATTTGATTTGCTGAATTTAAATAACTTAGAGACAGATAGCTTTCCTAGAGATAGGAAGGGGAGAGGGAGTCACAGGCGGGCGCACCGAGAATTATCTTCCAAATACCGCCTCTGAGTCTGGACTTCACATCAAGATCTGGCCAACACAGTCCTGAAATTGTCAGCTCTCTATAATAATCACAGCCTGCCGTCAGTCAGAGGTTTTGCCGTTGAATTAATGCACATTTCTCCTTTACACAGCACTCTCCCTTTAATTCTTCTTCTTCTAGCTTAACTTTTATAATAACTTGATTAATTGACACCTATACCTCCCTCTGCTGTACAAATTCACAGCACGAACTATCAGTCAAGGGATCCAGGCTGGGAGAGAAAAAGATAAGTATGCATATAAGAAAGTGAAGTGATGGAGGGAAAGTGCCGACCCTCCCCTCCCCCAATGGCTTCTGTTTGCCCACCCCAAGTCTGATAAACATCTCTTTCATATTAAATATTGGCTGGAAGTACTTTTACATAAAGGAAAAGAAGACTTTTTTATGGCTCTGAAAGGTGAGCACAAGATCAAAGGAGCCAGGATCTGAGTTTCTTGACTGCAATTCCACTAACACAGATGGAAAACCCATTTAAAAAAAAAAAAAAAAAAGTCAAATCTATTCACAAATAAAAATAAGCCACTAGGTTTTAAGAGCTCTGGCCAGTGTTCTGTGGAACATTAGGAACCAATTAAATTGCTCTCCCCTTTTCGTTGATTCTAAATAATATGGTCTTTTCCCTTCTCTGATTATACCAGCTTCATGTCCCTGTGGTAGGAGTCTGCTCTTCATGGCCACTAAACCTCTGTCTCCACAGCACATCAGAACGGGTAAAAAGCCTGGATTTTATCATGCTGGGGTTGGGGGGGTGGGGATAGCTAAGCATCTATTGTATATCCTGTAGTATTTTCTTTTGCCCCCAAAAGACAGTGGACAGTTGCTTAACGGCTGGGTGCATTTGTATGTTGAATCACAACGTCCAACCATTGACAATGATTCTGTTTTTCATTTGCTTAAACTTTTCACCTCCCTCTTAAGCTTATCATGGAACATACTCTTCATGTTCTGCTTTTAGTTTTCCTTTTTTAGGCTTGTGCACATGGTGCAGTTCTGAGAGGATAGAGAGGTAGGCTTAGTGCCTTATTGTGAAATATGGACTGTAACATGACATCAATCCTTCCAGTTACCGTCTGAGAACACACCACTCAGCGGGTCTGCTTCCTGTCTGCCCACCAAGACCACAGCCCCAACAGACAGTACGATGTCTCATGTCCGCACATCAACAAATCGACATATCTGCTCCCGGGGCGTGTTCCCAGGAGCAGGGTGGATATTACACATTGGAAAGAGCTACCAGTTAAGTTCAGCAAACCACAAGTCACATGGCTCTCCACTTGTACAATACGCAGACGTGATCATCCTTGCACATTTTGCCATAGAAAACAAACGGGGAAAGAAAGAGAAGGAGCTTGGACCAGCGCCCTATTAAATCTCTCCAGAATAACTAAAACAACTCTGGAGCCTCAGAGCACTTTAGGTAGGAGCGGACGACGACCTCACAAGATTTTTTGGAGCTTCTGCTCCCTGTGAATCCCAATCAGTGAGTTCAAAGTTCAATCATGCGTCTTGGTAATGTCAGATAATTGTGTCAGGAAATGACAGAGAAAATATTATCTCGAAGTTGAAAAATGGCTTTCATTGTCTAGCCACAATAACCCAAAAAGCTTAGCTTCACTATCCTAGTGGCTCATCAAGAAACACTTTTTCCTTAAGAAACGCTTGCACCATTCTGCTCCAACCTGCCGCATGGGACCTCACAGTTCCTTTCAAAGTCAACCGCAGGGTTAAATTATGTACCTTCAGGGACAGTTGATTGGCCATCTGCCTTGCTGTCTGCACAACGGTGCTGCTTTTTATGCTTTTCTAGGAAACAGAAAGGAATAGTTGCCTTCCTAGAAACTGCCTAGTGACCTCGTGCTACCAGATGCGTCCAGGTTGCCTAGTAGAGGTCATTCACATTTGAGTGGTGACAAAGCGTAATAGGAGGGAAAAATCAGACCAGGGAAAAAGAAACCTGATTTTGGCCAAATCTCCTTATCAAAGACGGCACCCAATCTCCAAGCCTCAATGTTCTCAACTATTAAAGGAATAGCAGAAAATTGACATTCATGGAGTAGCTACGATATTCCACGCATTCGGCAGAACTTTTAAATTTTTACTCAAGCAAAACCCTTCCAAAGGCAGACTTTCTGTCCCTGTGTTTTACATAAGGAAATTGGAGCTCCAAAAGGTTAATTAATTTGCCCAGGGTCGCAAAGCAAAAAAGTGGCAGAGCCCAGATTTGAATCTTATGTCTAACTAGCTTCGAAGCTATTGCCGCCCCTGAAACTGCACGTATGAGAGCGTTATACTTGGCGCTTGGTTAGTGCTCTGGTCCCTTCCAAAGTCCCTTCTAGCTTTAAAATACAGATCCTATTATAGATTCCAAGCTTCAGGCCTATTCATTTATGCAACTCACATAACTCACTGCACTCAGAGTCGGGCACTATCTACTTAATTCCTCCTTTTAATTCCTACCAGGCTACTCTCAAAATATCTTCATGTCTTTCAGGCTAAACTTCTTGCTACCCTCTTATTCCAATATCCCCATGTCCCCATCTTTGATGACTATCAGTTTATGTTCCACTGTCCAGTACCATTTGTCAAGTTCTGACCCTTTTCTGTGTGCTAAGAGCTCTTGAAATCTCAGCCTTCTTTAGAGGTCTTTTCAGAAAAAGTTAAAATAAGCATAGTAATTTCCTGAACCCTCACTGACTTAGTTGACAATTAATTTTCATTAAACAAATTGTACTCTACATGTAGAGTATACTGTATATTTTATACAGGGTTTAAAGAGTATACTGTATATTTCACATGTGTAATATATACCATGTATAATAATATATATAACATAATATAATATAATAAAATAATATATAAAATACACATTATACCACATATATATAGTCTATGGATAACTGTAAAAACATACATACATACACATACACTTCATAATAACAAATAATTTTCAATAACAGTGCAGTCCAAGTCATATTCAGAAAAGCAGTATTTTCCTAAAGGAAATAAAATCTGCAAAGATCCAACTCTGCCCACAATGAAGTCAACCTTTTATAGGAATAGCAGTGGATTTTAGTTCCTGGCAACCGCATGTTCTCCCTGCTTTCCAACCCAAAATAAGGTATTTGTAGTGGCCTTCCCAAAACAAAGGAATGTCTCCCCTGATCCCGACCCCTACCCACCCACATAAAATACATAAAACAAAGAACTGCCAGAACTTTGAGCTGACAATATTTTAGTTAGGAATTAGGCTCCAAAAGTATGGGATCCCCCTCCCTCAGCAGCCTTTCGGCAAGAAATAATTTCAGTCAAGCACTTGGCCTGAGGAGAGGAGATGAGGAAACAGATGCCTTCCCTCTCCTCAGGTAGGAAATCCTGGAGGTCACGACCTTTGCTCCCCGTTTAAATTTATTCTCACACCAAAACATCAAGTTCTCCACAATTTTTGTCCTTCTATTTTTTTCCAAACCGACAGAATGTGTGAGAAAGATAACTTTCTCAAATTTGACCTGAGTTATGTTGCTGTGCTATTTTTGGTTTTGTGTTTGAACAATTTTACTTTGAAGTGCACCACTTATTAGACTGTGGGTTAAAAGAATTGGCAGGTGCAGGAGAAGGCAGTAAAGGAATACTTCAGTTAAGGATGGACAAGAAATCCTACAACTCTCTCTGTACTTTCCACGAATTTTCCTTACTGTTAAGTATTCCGTATCTGGTGCCCTAAGGTAGTAACACGAACAGACTTCTAAGATTATTGTTCCCCTCCCACCCTGAGCCAAAGGAAGGAAAACAAAGGAAATCTGGAACCTGTCACTCTTTCTCTCTCCTCATCAGCTTTTGCTCTTACTCACTTCCCCTTCTTCCTCACCAGGGACCTCAGTCCAAACCCTGCCCACAGGGACTGGTCATTGACTAAAAGAAACCACCTCAGCACTGTGCACATCGGCTCGATACTAGAGTCTCATTAAATTTTTGGAGTGAACTTATAAAAGCCAAACATTATTTTTAGTGTTAGGCCTCCTGTTTCCTGGGGAAAAAACTGCTCAGTCACACATGAGAATGAACCTAGTCCTAGACAGATCCTCAACATGCTTCCACCAAGTTCCTTGGCTGCAAGGAGTCAGATCCCAACTTTCTCGTCCCCACCTCGGTTCTCTCAAAGGCAGATCATGGGGGAAATACAGGTCCAAAGTAGAAAATCAGAACACATCATAATCCTACTGATAGAAGAGTTTGGTGGGGCAGCTGATTCTCTGGATACTTCCCAGCTTCAGATGAGTTAGGTATCAGGAGAAAAGTTATTCAGGAATGTGACCGATAACATCCTAGAGGGGAATTACAGCATTCTTTCTATCCCACACTTCTCCCGGTACCAACCCTCTGATAGATGGTGTGGCATAAACATAATTAATGCCTTGCCCCAGGGACAAAGGAAGAAGCAAGAAGAACTTCAGGGAATACCTGAACTCTCAGTCACAGGAAAACCCTATTTGGGGTCGGCTGGTAGAAAGCAGTTACTGAGAAAATGTGTCGTCCACTCTAAAAAAATGGTGTTGCTATGGAACCCACCTCAGAGGGAAATCGTTAAGAGAATAGTTACAGTGACTTGTTGGTTTAAGCATTTATGAAAAAACACAGAAAAGCTAAAGAAATAGCTAATTTAGTTAGAGGGTGGTTCTGGAAACTGACCCAGACAAAGGGCAGGTGCTACAGAAATGGAAAATACGAACTTGGTTGTAGGGGCAGGGTAGCTTTCAAAAGAGTTGTTTGTACATTACTCATGGCCTGTAGGAAAGTAAAGAGGCAAAGTTGATGTCATCGGTAAGAATTTCGTGAGATCAGGGGCACCTGGATGGCTCAGTGGGTTAAGCATCTGCCTTCAGTTCAGGTCGTGATCTCAGGGTCCTGGGATCCAGACCCTAATCAGGCTCCCTGCTCAGCAGGGAGTCCGCTTCTCCCTCTCCCTCTGCCCCCCCCCCCGCTCCCCCCCTGCTCATGCTCTCTCTCTCAAATAAATAAGATCTTTAATCCAAAAAGAAAAAAGAATTTTGTGAGATCAGATGAAAAATGCCTACCCCCAAGGGTCTCCAGAGATCCTTAGAAGGATCTATGTGACCTCTTTTCAGAGGGTGATGGCTTAAGAGGCCTGAATTCTGCTCTTGGAAGAATATTCTGCTGGCCTCGGGCCAAATCTGAGGTTGCTTTGTCAGACCAGCAGTTATTTAGAGAAGGAACCAGTTAAAAAGGAAAGTCTTAGGGGTGAAAGATTCCCCCCATCTTCCTAGAGCATATGGAGGCAGAGAACCTGAATGCCTTGGCCCTGATCTCTCTCATTAGGCTGAATTTGTTGAGGCAAGGGTTGATTCCAAGGTAAGCCAAGTACCTGGATGGATTTTACAAATGGGTAAATACCCTTCATCTGTTCTTGGCTGAAGTGGAGGGAAGAGATTGAGCCCCCAGAGGCCACCAGATGTGACCAGCAGGAACTCCTTGGGGTTCGGTGGAAAATTATGGCACATGCTTACTCGACTACATGCTTTCCTTAAGAGTTCTAAGAAACTCCTTAACCCTAGATTTCTAAGAATCCAGCTATGGTAGGGAGTGCTCTCATGTTGGGGGCAGGGGGAAGGGAAGAGGTATAAATTTTATATTACAAACTAGTTTAATGCATGGGGTAATCATTTGAATATCAAAAAATTTTAGATAGTTTTCAAGTTGGCATTTGCAGTTCATATGATTCCCAGCTTATCAGTAATTGCTCTCATTATACCAAATTTACTGTCTCTATGTCTCTTCGTCAGCTGGATGTAGTCTTTTACTGAGCTGATGCTTACTACCTAATCTACTGAATTTTTGCTTATATAAATTTGCTGCCATCTCTAGTGGAATTACTCCACAGGTTTTACAGAAGGGAAGGTAACTATGTGAAACTGAATGATACAAGATGGTTAGTTCTAACACTGATGAGTCATGTGACCTTGGGAAAATGACTAGAACTAGAGTGTATTTGCAACAGTACCTGCCCCATGGAGCTTCTGTGAGGATTAACTGCCGTGACAAGTCTGTGACACTAAGTGGCCTATAAGAGCCACTCAATGAATGGCGTTTCCTTCCGAGATGTCTGGGTGGTGGACCCTTTTGAGATTCTTCTGTTTCCCACTCGGCATCACATTGGGCTGCTACTGGATGGATGTGTTATCTCATCTCAAGTCCCTTTACCCACTTCTCCATTCTCAGATCTAGAAATATGCTGTTATTCCTCCCCTGAAGCCTAGAGTTCTTCTCACAGTTTCTTCAAACCTTTGCTCCACACCACTGCACTGAACATTATTTCCCCAAGTGATACTGTATGGCCCCCACTCCGTATCTCTCACCTTCTTCTGCGGGCTGCATGTTCTAACTTATTTTTGCCATCCTCTTTTTAAGGGTTCACAGCCTCTGTCCAGAAACAGTCTGCCCTGCATAACATTTACCTATTACACCTTCAGTAGCCTTCTCCACAGACTAGCTTCCAGGGGTAGTCCAGCTCTGGAGAGATCAAAAAAAAAAAAAAAATACATAAAAATAACAAAGAAAAAGAAAAAAAGATGGTATAGGCATTCAGGGGAAGCTAACATAGCTAAATAGTTCCATGTGGCTGGAAAAGCCTACATGTTGGGGATTAAATGCAGAGTTCATGGAGAACCAAGAAATTATCTTCATTCTCTACCTCAGGTTCTTATCCAATTTGAGCAATATAAAACAGCACTTTTTGAGTTGTTAGTAGGTGTCAGTCATAGAGTGTTTTATATAGGTTATCTCATTTTATCTTTAAATATTTTATCAGTAGGTAATGTCTACACTCAATATGGGACTTGAACTGACAACCCCAAGATCAAGAGTTACATGCATGCTCTACCGACTGAGCCAGCCAGGTGCCCTATCTCATTTCGTTCTATTTCCATGTAAGTGGACACATTTATTATCATCATCCTCATTTTATGGATGTTGAAATTGAAGTGTAGAAAGTTACTCAAGGTCACAAAGGCAGGCAACGACTCAGACCTTCTGGGCCACTGCTCTACACGAAGGGGTTCAAGTCTACTATAGTTTTCAGGCTAAGAGAAAGTAACCATTTCAGTCCAACCTGTTTTTTCTAAGCCTTTGGACCCTGATTCTCTTCCTGATACATTTGATAAGCCTGGAAGAAAGGATCTGACAAAGATAAAAATATTAACACACTAATCTTGGAGCACCAGAAATGTCTATAATTCTCTATTCTGTAATAATAATAATAGCTGCCATTCACTATGTGATGGTGCTACATTAGGAACCTTCCTTATTTCATTTAATTCTGAAAATGATCCTTCTAATTACTTATTAATATCCCCATTTTATAACTGAGAAAACTGAGGCTTAAAATAGTTAAGTGACTAAGTAGTGAGGTAGGATTTAGTTCAGGTCTCCCAGATTCCAAAGCCCTTGTTCTTTCCAAGATACCGTCTTCCACTTGTTTTCTTTACTTTTAGAAAAAGCATGTACAGCGATCTTCTCGCCTGTAGTCTCTGACCTATGACGATCTTTAATTCTGCATGAAAAGATTAAAATGATAAAGAGATTAAAATGATTCAAGTAATCAATTTCTGGTTATCTCAAGTTGCCAAACAAAGCGAACTTATCCCATGAGCCAAGGCCTTTCACCAAGAAAAGGAATAAAACAAACACATTATTTTATCTTTCGTTATGTGGTTTGCGACTCCCAGTGAAAGGAACTCGGCTGTAAAATTGAGAAACGAAAACCAAATGGTTCACAAATGAAGTTCTGGAATCTGTTCTCTTTAACAGGTAAGGGAAATAGAAAAAAAACCCAAAAAACTGGGCTAAATAACTAAATGAATATTGGAATGATCATATTCCATGGAAAGAATACGAGGATGTGGGTTGCAATCCCAGTTCTGCACAAGCCATGCATTTTTTAATCACTTTATTTCTTCGAGATACAGTTTCCTTATCTGTAAAATGAGGCCAATACCTGCCTTGCTTAACCCAATAGCTTAATGGAAAAATTAAAATAAGTGAAGGTACATTGGTGTTGTATAATTAATAAAATCTATTTAATTACATTGCTCAGTCATCCTCATTGCCTTTGGAGTCAAATGGGTTAGCGTGTATGTAAGTCCTAATTCAGTCCCTGACTATACCTGGATGTCAGATCAGGTTACCTACCTTCTCTGTCCTTCCACTTATCATTTATAAAATGGATATAGTGAATATTTGCTAATTGCCTACTCCAGAATCTAATCCCCACCTCTGTCACCCTAACATTATCCATAGTTTCCATTCATGAGTATACCCTTGCCCCATGGATTTCAAATACTCTAGAGGTCACCTGACTCCACTTCCAGTTTCAAGGGTGAATCCTGATTGGATTAAGGAAATCAAGGAGTAAGGCCACCTTGCATAGTGATTGATTTACAATGATCATAATCTGATAACCAAAGAGACTGGTTCAGAAACAAGCAAATTCATTACTCCGCTATGACTAATGAGAGGCATTGGAGGTTTGCATGTGAACTGAGCTTTGGGGAAGAAGCTTCCTAGCTCTTATGGGATAATACCTTAAAAAAAACCATTATATTTCTACTTTTGGCCATGACAGAGTAACTGATATCCCGGACTAGCCTTCCTACAATAAACAACTAGAAAACTGAACAAAATATATAAAACGACTATTTCTAGACAACATACAATTAGCACAGGATTGTGATACCTAATAGAAGAAAAACAAAAGAATTGAATCTTATGATTACTCCAGCTTTCTGTATGGAGGTATTTACCAGACATTGATAGAAGGAGGAAGAATCCAAGCAGAACACAATGGTCTTAATAAGCTGAGGACACAGAGACCAGAGTTCAGGAGGCAAAACTGGCTAGAATTTTTTTTTTTTAAACTGACTAGAATTTTTATGGAGCACCAGAAAGGAATGAGGTGCATAGAAAAATTGCTCCATAAATCTGCATGGGGATTGCCTTGAATGTCTGACCAAATAATAAGCTGTGTATTTAAAGCATGGGACTACACAAGAGTTACCGGAAGAGAAAGAGTATTTATGTGACGCTGTAAGCTGAACAACTACGAGAACCTTCACAGAGTTACAGAACACTTCAATCTGACCAACCAAAATGGAGAAACCTCACTGAACTCTCAAGGCATTCGTTAGAATCTGCAGAAGGCTACACCTTAAGAATAGGGCTTAGCCCTGGAGCAAAGCTACTAACAGAGTTTTAAAAATGCCTTGAAAGGATCAAAAATATCTAGAAGTAAATTAATTGCCTTCCAGAATAAAATCCAACACAGATTAAAGGAAGGCAAAAACTCTAGACACTCGACAATGTCCATCACAATGTCCAGAATCCAATAAAAATAATACATGCTCAATATCATTAGAAATTAGGTAGATGCAAATCAAAACTTCAATGAGATACTACTTCATACCCACTACAATGGCCCTAATACAAAAATATGGAAAATAACAAGGACAAGGATATTGAGAAATTCCCATATTGCCAATGGAAATATAAAGTGGTACAGCCGCTGTGGAAAAACAGTTTGGTGGTTTTTCAATGAATTAAACATAGAATTACTATATGACCTAGCAATCCCACTCTGAGATACATATACAAAAGAAAACAGATGTTCAAACAAAACTTGTACAGGAATGCTCATAGCAACACTATTCACACTGGAAACAACCCAAATGTCCATCAACTGATACATGGATAAACAAAATGTGGTATGTCCATTCAATGGGATATTATTCAGCCATAAAAAAGAATGATGTACTGATACATGCATGCTATGACATGAAAACTTAAAAACATTGTATTAAGCCAGACACAAAAGATCACATATTGTATGATTCCATTTATATGAAATATTCAGAATAAGCAAATCCATAGAGACAGAAAGCAGATTAGTGGTGGCCAGGGGGTGGGGAAAAGAGGAAATCAGGAATGACTGCTTAATGGGTATATGTTCCCTTTTGGGGTAAAAAAAATTGTTCTGACACTAGACAGAGGTAAGGGTTGCACAATACTGTTAATGTACTTAATACTACTGAATTGTATGCTTTAAAATAGTTAAAATTGTAAATTTCATGTTATATATGCTTTACCACAATTTTTAAAAATTATGATTATATGTGTCAAGAAGTAGGAAAATTCCTGTGGCTTTTCCCTCCCTTTTGGAACTTTTATTATAGAACAGGGAGAAAAGTCAGACAATAGAAACAAATTCATGGATGAAAGAGATGATGGGATATGCAGAAAAGAACTTCATTATTATTATTTTTTTAAATAGGCTCCATACCCAGCATGGAGCCCAACACGGGTCTTGAACTCACAATGCGGAGATCAAGACCTGAGCTGAGACCAAGTGTCAGATGCTTAACCGACTGAGTCACCCAGATGCCCCCAGAAAAGGATTTTAAAACAGTGACTATAATTACACTAAAGTATCATGTTAGTTATGTTTTGCTGTGTAAAAAATTAACCGAAAATTTAGCAGTGTAAAATAGTAAACACTTATTATCTCATATTTTCCGAGAATCAGATATTCAAGAGTACATTAGTTGCGCTTCTGAGAACCTAATGATTCCTTATGCAATTAATACAGTTAATTTGGCAGTACATATAAAAGACAACAAAATATTAAGGGCAGTAAAACTAAACGTGGTCAATACAGAAGTAAAATGGCAAATGTGGCAGTAAATATGAAAAGAACTTTTCTGCTTTTCTAATTTCTTTAAAAGATAATTGGAAGACTTCTTCTGGTTGTGACAGAGTAAATGTGCAGAAAACAACTATAAAACTTAAATAGGAATATAGTGCTAAGACCTTTATCCCAAGACAAAAACCCAGAAGACTCAAAGAAAGCAGAAAGTTTGTGTGTCACCTCCTACAGGAGATACAAAAGTCACTAAGTAAGTCTTCCCCGCTTATGTCACCTGCTGGAATAATCTCAGGAGAAAAGCAATAGGGTTCACATAAAGAACTTAGATGAGACCCATCTTAGCACACACTGGGGGAAAAAATGAAGGTCAAACAAAATAGTGTTGATACATGCATTTATTTTTAGACTTGTTTGCAAATCAAAAATCTGCTATTAGATCACCGAGAAAAAAGTGAAATATCTGTCCCTATGGAATTGACATGGAGCGAAATTCTAAAATTCTCCATTTAGCAGCTCTTCCATGGCATCAAAGTGATGGCCTTCCAGCCAGCTGGGATGCTCCCAGCAACTGATAACCAAGAGCCATTTAAGAGCTGTGGGAAGTCTCTCCAGACAACTTTCTTAGACGATGTCACTAAGCTTCTTGTTTCCATGAGCACCAAATTATTTGTTTTAAAAAGATTTCCTATGACCTCACATGTTTTTAAATTTGGGGCTTGTCATGTCTTATTTAGAAAGTCAGTACAGCCCATGTGTGAGCAAAGTACCGTGCTATGACTCTATCATGAGAGTAACGGGGTGTGACGCTCCCTCCGGTCGTGTCTGGGACCAGGAAATGGCAGAAGCACACGCTCACTGTGAAGGTGGAACAAGGGAGGTGCATGGAGGTGAGTGTGGGAGTCTTAAGAGAGAATAATGCTCCCATAAACCAAGTGAGACAAATTAAGATTTAAAAATTCAGTGACACTAGACTGTGACAACATCAGTTAAGGGTTAACTCTCTTCTGCTCTTTGGGGGTCAATGTGGTTAAAACCTCCTGCCTTCTTTGGGAGTTAGATGTATTTACTAGCCCTGTCCAGCACTGATTCCCTGCCCTAGCTGTACAATGGAATCACCTGGGAAGCTTCAGAAACTACTCATTCCTGGGACTCGTTCCCAGAAACTCTGACTTCATTGCTCTAGAGTGAGCCTGGGCACCAGCTCACTGTAACGTCCCCTGCTGATTCTCATGTGCGGCAAAGTTGGAGAATGAGGTCTCTACTGCTTTGTGACATAAAGGGTGGTCTGAGGGGCTCGTTAGAAATGCAAATCTCAGGCCACATCTGGATCCACAGAATCAGAACCTTCACTTTACTAAAACCCCCTAAGACCTCAAATGCAAACTCAGTGTGAGAAATTGCTTGATTTTCCTGATCCCCCTTCAATCTTCAGAGCAGTAGTTCTTACCCTGGGCTTTACATTAGAATTGTCTGGAAAGCCTTTTAAAAAATACTCATGAGGACTCATGATGCATGAGTCCTCCCTCCAGAGATTCTGAGAGAGTGTGGCCCAGGCATGGTCTTTTGTTTTTTTACTTTCATTAAAAAACAACAACAACCTTCCCAGGGGATTTTAATATAAATTCAAGGCTGAGAACCATTGCTATAGAGATTTTTTTTCTTCTTTCAGTTTAAAAGCCTTTGGTGTAATGACAATTTCTGTTAAAATTTTAGGTTCCCTGGAAGAGGTAACACTAGCTATTTTCCAACATAGGCTATCAAACGTTAATGTGCAAAGGCAACCACTGTGTTGCTTCTTAAAAATGTGGATTCCCTGTGCCTCAACTTCATAGAGTTTCCTTTGGTAAGTTGGGAATAAGGCCTAGAATCTGCAATTTTTACAAGCCGCAGCTGGAATTCGGACATGTGTGCTCTTTGCATCACAGATTGAAAATCACTGCTTTAGTGTGACAGAAGAATCAGAGAGTAGACTTTGATGGGGATAAGGAGAGAAAGGGGAGCATGGAAGTGCCCAGAGTTCAGGGTGAGGGAGCAGAAAGAAGTAATCCAGGCAAAGCAAAAGACGGAGCCCCAAAGGTCACTAAGAGAAAGATGGAACTGTGTGGCACAATTCCCAGGAACGAGCTGTGGAGGTCAAGGCTGTCTGTACATGCTACTTCCTATCCCAGCAACTCCATGTTGCCCAAGGAACCACAGCATGTCTGACCATCTTGGAAGCCTCAAGAGAGGAAGACCTTTTATGCTTTTAATTGCTACTTCCCAGGGCCCTGAAGTTTTCCCTTTCCCTTATGAACCACCAGATTAAGAATTAGAAGAAACAGAAGAACTCAACCTGAAAGAACGCTGTTCAAAACCCCAAACCTGTCAATGTACTTTGCCTTACAGAAGCAAAGTATATGAACAACTGTACGTTGAATTCTTATAAATCAAATGATAGCTTGAATCCCTATGCAACATCACTAATGATCAGAAAAGTGCAAATCAAAATCACAATCAGATATCAACTCACACCTGTGAGGATATCTATTATCAGATTTTTTAACTTTTTAAAGTAATCTCTACATCCAACATGGGGCTCGAAGTCACAACCCCAAGATGAGTCATGTGCTCCACCACCTGAGCCAGCCAGGTACCCCCAGACATCTATTATCAAAAAGACAGTAGACAAATGTTGGTGAGGATGTAGAGAAGGAGAACCCTTGTATACTGTTAGTGGAAATGTAAATTAGTACAGCCTTTATAGAAACTACTATGGAGCTTCCTTAACTAATTAAAAATAGAACTATCATATGATCCAGCAATCCTACTTCTGAGTATATATCCTAAGGAAATTAAATACATATCTCAAAGAGATATCTTCACTCCCATGTTCATTGCAGCATTATTCACAGTGACCAAGATATAGATGCAACCTAAGTGTCTATCAATGAATAAATGGAGGAAAGAAATGGAATATTATACAGCCATAAAAGGAAATCCTGTCATTTGCAACCACATGGATGAACCTGGAGGACATTATGCTAAGTGCAATAAGCCAGACACAGAAAGACAGACACTCTAGAATTTCACTTATATGTGGAATCTAAAAAAGTCAACTCACAGAAACAGTGACTAGACAAGACTGCCAGGGATTAGGTAGGAATGGCGGAAATGGGAAGATGCTGGTCAAAGGGTAATAAACTTGCAGTTATAAGATGAATAAGATCTGGGGATCTCATGTACAGCATGGTGACTATAGTTAATAATACTGTATTCTATACTAGAAAGTTGCTAAGAGAGTAAATCTTAAGTGTTTTCATCACCCCCCCCAACACACACACACACACAAAGGTAACCATGTAAGGTGATGGATGTGTTATTTAGCTTGATTGTGGCAATCATTTCACAATATATGTATATCAAATTATCATACTGTATACCTTAAATACACATAATTTTTGTCCACTATACCTCAATAAAGCTGGTGGGAAAAATCACTACAGCAGGGGGAACAGGCTTGCAATTTTAAAGACTACCCTGATGAATTCTGCTTATCTGATCTTCTTCTTTTTTTTTTATCTGATCTTCTTAATGAAGGACATACATTTAATATTGACAGTTCACAGGGTTATTACTGGATTAAACGGGAAAATGCACTTAAAACATTATGATGTTCCCTGGCACATAGAAATTTAAAAAAATATAGAGATATTATTTTTACTATGATGATGGAAATTGTCTAATCTATATCTCAGAAGACTTATCTCAGGGGTCATAACCAGTCCTAGAAGGCTTAGTGCGATTTATGTCTATTATTCAAGAGCTTGCAGACAGGAAGACAGTCAGGCAAAACCACAATTTGTCAATGACCGACCAAATGATAACTCCTTAGAGACAGTGGAAGTGAGAACAACAGTGATTCATTTTCCCTAAAAAATCCATTCATAAACCATTTGGTCTCATTCAATGAGAGCTTACTACAAAAACACATGGGTTTAAATCTCATTAAATCCCTAATTGCTATTAGTTCCACTTCCCTGATGGGAAACTCTAGAAAGGGACAAAGCAATGGCTAAGATCTGGGTCTGTCTCCCTAGACCCAATTGCAACCACTCTATACACCTTCCCATTCCTGACTAATCATCCCAACAAATGTTCACTTTGCCACGCTATCAGAACACGCACGGACAAGTTGCTTGTAAGGCGACACTCAGCCACGCTGAAATGAGACCTCTATCCCCCGAAACAATCTCAAGATTACAGAATGGAAAGCTCTTTTTCTAAAAAGTCAGGTTCCAAGCAGGAAGTTGGGAAGATACCAGCTCTTCATTCAGGAGCTCAAGAGACCTCTCAATTTCGCTGAGCCTGATTCACCTCTTTGTTTATGGAGTGACGTTCTTCATGATAAGTTGGGATGTCAGGCAGAGCGAGAAGATTTTACCCACTGGAGGACTCCATTAACAGTCTGAGCCCTTGTTCGGCCAACTTGAATTCACGCCTGCCTGCCTTCCTCCACCCCCAGCACCTGACTCAGCACACTGCCCTGTACTTCTTCAGGAAGGGCAGGAGGCCACGGTGTGATGATCTGATGTATGTTTACATTGTCCAATGGTCACCACCATCAAGCTACTAACACATCCATCACCTCACATAATAGTTACCTCTTTATGTGTACACATGTCTGGTTGAGAACATTTAAGATATATTTTCTTAGCACCTTTCAAGGATGGAATACAGTATTAACTCTAGTCACCATGCTGTCCATTAGATTCTCAGAACTTACTCATCTCATGAATGGCAGCATCTCCTCATTTTCCCCACCCCAGCCCCTGGCACCTGGCATTCTAGTCTCTGTTTCTGTGAGCTCACTTTTTCAGATTCCAAAAGTAAATGAGATCACACAGTCCCTCCCTTCATTCTTAGTCATGGTGCCCTATCTGTATTTGCTGCACCCCAAATTTGAGGTCGGAAGCCCTATTACCCTCGCTGTTCTTGTGGGTGTTCTCAAATACAAGACATTGACATTTGGTGGCGATTTGCACCCAGAGTAGGACCAAAAAATGACATCTGCTGGGCCAAGTAAACCAGCCTCTGATTGGAGCACTTAAGGAAATGAAATCCCAGCAGGATTCTGATTTTCTTCCTTAATTAGCTTCCTCCATTCCCTTAGGCATTTGTTCCCTTAGCAAGATCCTACCCCATAAACTTTCCTTTGTCTTGGCTCAAGGGTGTTAAGTAAATACCTCGGAGCAAGATCGCCTGTAGCCTGAGCGGGCTTTTTGCAGCCCACAGCAGGCTCCCAGGCCAGACAGCTTCTGCTAATGCTAATTGGATGGCTTGTGTCACACTTTCTGTACCCAGGAGAGCTGCTGCTCTGCGAGCCTGAGCTCCTGCCAAAGGAGCCCTAGAGTTCCTGCTCAAAGAACTTCTATAAACGCGCATTGATTCCCAGCCAGTCTCCCGAGGGGTCAACAGGTGTTTACTTTAGCCACATTAAAGGACTTGTTTTCCCATGACCTCTAGGTGTTCTGAAATGGAAAGGTCAAAGGACAAACAGAATATATCCATAACTATAAATAATATTAATCCCATTTTTTAAAGTCAGATTAAGGCAACTCAAATTATTGATCAAATGGAACCAATGTTAATTCTAGAAATAAATGTTACAAATCTCATCACCAGGTTAAAGTTAAAATGACACATAATAAGATAAGAGCACTGAAATCTAGTGATCCTTGGAATCTTTCTGTTTCTATCACAATAGCTTCTCCCTCTCCTGAACCTTGATTGGCCCCACTGCTCTGTCAGGCTTTATCGCTATGTTAATTTTTTAAAGAAGAAAATGGGGAAAGTTTAGAAACAGGAAAAGAGAAGTGAGGAGAGAAGAGGCATCTTTTCACTTTTTCTATATTAGGGAATCTGAATCTATTTCTTTGGCTGAATTATGGTTCCAGGTAAAACACTACAGTTGAAATGTTTATCTTTGCTTTCCTTGTGTTGGATGAAGCTAGGAATTCATTCATTCATTCATTCATCAATATGTACTGGGGTTAGGATGAACATATACATGTGATTTATTATCCAAATGGGGATAGTCTAGAGAATGGAAGCGATGCTTTATTATTTCTACCAAGACAGAAGGACATACCAGGACTGTTCTGAACAAAATGGGAGGTATGGTCCCCTTAATAATTGAACACTTCCTCTATACCTGGTATAAAATCAGAAAATGTCTATGGGGTGGGTAAAGAGGCTATTCTTCATTCCTAGATTCAAAAATCAGTGCTAACTTCCATCTTTTCTCATAATACCGAAAGGTTCTTGTTCTTTCAGGTAAAATAAAAATATTGCTCAGGTCGTTCATCCACCAGTTTTTCTAGCTTGAATGATTCTCTCAACCCAAACAGGATCCAACTTTTCCCCTGTGATTTCTGAGAACAGGTTGGATTTTGATACATAATTCTACGTTTGATTACACCGATAGGTGGTGAGCAGCTCACTGAGACCCAAGGAGGAAATTACTGTGTGACCATTCAAGGGAAAACAGTCAAGACAAAGTACAAAAACATATATATATATGAATACAAATATATACATTCAGTTTTGGAAAGATTTGAGCATAACTGATGTTAGTTCATAGTTCATGTTTTCACAGAGTGATATTTATAGTTTAGAAATAAATTTTGCCACCTTATCACAGTTGATTCTCACAACAGCTGGCTTAGACACTATCACTATACCCAGCTTACAGTTGAAGAAATTAGCTACTACAGACTGACATAGACAGGCACTCGAAACTCCTAACCCTGATTTCATCACTCTTCTTACAATAAAACAATATCTCATGACAGATGTTTAAGTGACAACGTTGTCAAAAACTCCTTCTACTTCCATCACACTTAAACTTTTCAAAGCATTTTCACATTGACTCAATATACTTAAAGGGACTGCTATGTGCCATCCACCGACTAGATGCTGGGGGCACAAAGGGGAATAAAACTGTCCCTGAGTATAAGGAACTGGAACTCCGATATATAAGACAAGGAAACGGGTCCAGCTCAGTTGATAAAGTAAAATGAAGGAGCTGCAAACTATGCCAAGAGCCTCACAGCAAAGAGCACCAAGGCCAGGCTGAGGGGACCACACAAGGCATCCCAAGGATGTAATGCTTGCAAGAGAAAAGGAAGTTTGCCAGAAGGACAAACTGCACATGCGCTCATGACCTTAAGTCAGGGAACATCAGGTTACGTTAAAGCAACAATAAGTTGTTTGTAAATAGTTGTAGCAAAGGTTGTATTTCAGGATAGGATGCTGGATCATTGGTGAGGCCCGAGATGGGAGCCTGGAGTGTTTGGCTAAGGAAGTTGAAATTCATTTTATAGGCTGAGGCTGCCAATGAAAGGAGAAGGAAGTGATGGAGAGACAGTGAAACACCCAGGGAAGCAAATGCATGGGGCTTGGTTGGGATCTAAATTTAAGAGAATGAAGAGGAAAGCCTTGCCAGGAAATAAATGTATTGAAGACAGAAGCTGGTAGGATTTGGAGGCTGGATGTGGAAGATGAGGGGTGAGAAGAAAGCAAATGTACCTCTAAATTCTTTGAGGAACTGGGTGATTAAGTTTCATGAACCGAGACAGGGCACATAGAGGGATGAGCGGATTTCTGAGGGACACTAAGAAGTTCAGTTTTGTATCTATTGAGTGTATATACTGAGTGTAAGGCCCATAGAGCTGTCAAGAGACGAGGCCTAGAGGGAACTGGCAGTAGACTCACGAAACTCCAGAGAAAATTCTAGACAGTAGTTTCAGCTTTGAAGGCCACAGGTGAGGTAAACACAGAAGGCCATTCACTGAAGAAGGAAGCGGACAAATCTTTCCAATGGGGGAGGGGGAGGAGGAAGAGTTTAAACAATAGAAGGTTATTATAGTGTTTTGTTTTATTAGAAACCAATTAGTTGAAAATAGATGTTTTAATTAAAATGTAGCAAAACACTTCCCCCTCCTTTGTTTTCTTAAGAGATCTACACATACCTCCATAATAGTTCCCCTAAAAAATGGACTTTGCACCACATCTATGGAAAAACAAGATTAGAGGAAATCTTTCTTTCATGATGTCAAACTGATGAATATGTGATGACCTTTCAGAGGGCGAGATGCACTAGGGGAACAAGGGCATATTTCTAGAAGCCCCATAGGACTGACCTTCAAAGTTTCTTGACAGTTCCAAGACATCCTCTGAGATCACAACATTTCGTCCAGCTTCTCCATGTACTTGTATCTAAACAAATGGTTGCAACGTCCACCACCCATGTTCTCATCCCTTTCAAAGATCAGATGTAGATTTCCCCATGGCCAGTAAGAAAGCCAAAGAATGACTGAAACCCCTAGCTAGCCCTGGGAAACAGGCCACACAGTGAGGAAGAGGGAGGTTATTTCCCTAAGCGTTTGCAGTGAAGTCACTTTTGGCTCCTTTCTGATTGTACAAACGGCCTGTGAGATTGGATCCCATCATACAGTGTGAATATGGCTCTGCCCTTGGGCCAAATTAGGTCTGCTGCTACCCCCCACCCCCAAATTCATATGTTGAAGTTTTAACCCCCAGTACCTCAGAATGTAACTGTGTTTGGAGACAAGGTCTTTAAAGAGGTAGTTAAGTTAAAATAAGGTCTTTAGACTGGGCAGTAATCCAATATGACTGATGTCTTTGTCAGAAGAGATTTGGACACAGATATGCACAAAAGAAAGACCACGGAAGACCACTACAGGAAGGCAGCCACCTGCAAGATAAGGAAAGAGGCCTCAGAAGAAACCAAACCTGCCGACACCTTGATTCACTTTGGACTGCTAGCCCCTACAACCGTGAGAAAATAAGTTTCTGTTGTTTAAGTCACCTAGTCTGTGATACTTTTTTATGCGTGCCTAGAAACCAACACGGGCAATGATAAATGTGGTATCAAACACATGCCGAGGATTTCCCAAGATGAAGTTATGTGGGGAAAAAAATCAGGCTTATTTTCTAATTAAGGGTATTGATGATGCACAACTGTATTGTGTAAAAATATGTTAACTGATCTACAGGCTCTGGAGAAGTCTAACCATCCAGGAGAGAAGCTAGCGTGTGGGCACTTGAGTTTTGTATCATCACTGCTATAGAATTTACTGACAGAGTTTCGTGGAATTCCATCCTGTCTGGGGCTCAGGTGGGATTTGGTGTCTATTGTATCCTGAGATGTAGTGAACTGCTTCGAGCAGATGATACTGCGTTGATTCTGCAACATTCCTAATATTTGAAACACAAAATCCTGACTATAATATGACATTGTAAAAGCAGAAAGAAAAAATTGTGGATAATGTCTCTGCTTGTGTGACAAGTCACTTTTTCCCCCTCTCCTTTCTCCTTTACTTTGTCACCAAGTCCAATGGACACAACTTTTGAAATTGGCCTCACCTCTGTTTTCCCACTCATACTGACTGTGACTGCCTTTACCCAAACTTGTATAATTTCTGGTGCCCATTCTACCGTCTGCCTAACTAAACTTTTTGGAGGGAATGGAACACTGTGTAAAGGTTAAGGGGCACAGTCGCTTGAGTTAAAGTCCCAGCTCGGCCCTTTACAAATTGTGTGCCCTCCCTCAAATCTAAGCCTCAAATTTTCATGATGCAAACAGAGGTAATAACAGTACACCCTTTAAAAGACTGTTGGAGAATTAGTGAAATAACAAATAAAAAGCATTTGGGGTAGTACATTACATAGTAGGAGACTCAGAAAATATTAGGTATTTTATTACTAAACTTTAAAAATCCATCGCCTTGCAACGTTGTTTCATGCTCTCTTCTGCATAATCCCACCAGCCAAGATTTTCTTGTGCTTGGCTTTCTTGTAATTGATATTACGAAAACAATAGACACATTGAATTTTCTGTTTCAAATATCACTAGTTTCTCCCACCTAAGTCTCCTCAACGAGGGGGCCCAAGCTCCCCATGTGAAAACCCCCGTCCTCGCTGACATTTTCCAAGTCCCTGCTGTAACCCATTCTCCCTGCGACACCAAGCTCCCGAGTTCTTTTTCCAAAGCACAGAACTCATCTTTCCAATCTTTCAGGGGCCGATTCTGGTTCATGAGCTGAAGCCCAGATGCTTCCACGGGGCCCACAGCGCCTTTGTCAAGCCGCCCGCGCCTCCACAGGCTCACCCCCAGCCCTGAGGACCAGTGCGGGGCCTAAGGAACAGCAGGAGCTCAGCAAATGTTGGGTCAATGAGAGGGGTGCCTGAGAACATGCGAGCTCCGAGGCTTGTCTCCTCTCCACCAGCATTAGCCTGTTGTAGAAGCTTCCCAGGGCTGCCGCCACAAACTACCACAAATTTTGAGGCTTGCAACAACAGAGAGTTATTGTCTCACAGATCTGAAGACCCGAAGTCCGAGCTCAAAGTGCTGGCAAGGGCCGTGCTCCCTCTCAGAGCTTCGAGGGAGACGCCTTCCTTGCCTCCTCCAGCTTCTGAAGTCCCCAGGTGCTCCCTGGCCTGTGGCTACGTCCCTTCTCCCCTGTGTCTCTGTGTCTCAATTTCCCTCTCTTTTCTCCTATTAGGACACCAGTCAGTGGACTCAGGACTCACCCTAAAACCAGGACGACCTCCTCTTGCAATGCTTAACTTCACAATGTACGCAAAGTTCCTACTTCTTAATAAAGTCACATTCACAAGTACCTGGGGTTAAGACTTGGACATATTTTTTGGGAAACACAACTACAAACTACCACGGTCAAGGGTAAAAGAGGTCAAGGAGGGAGGCGTGATTAGAAAACGGAGAGTTCTGACCGTGCCCAGGAAGGAAATGGGATTTTCATCTGCAGTTCTGAGACCAGAGCCGTCTGGGCGCTGAGTGTGCCATCTGGCGAGAGCCCTTGAGCAAGCCCAGAGCAGCTGGGGGACAGTGTTTTCTGCTCTCTGGTTTCAGATCCACTTGGTAATAGTTTTGTCCTATGAAAGATTATTTATTAATAAGGCAAATTTGAGAAAAGGAAAAAAAAATCACATGAATCCCATCATTCTTACATCTTCCCCCCCCATATTTAGGATTTGGTTTGGGTTTTGTTATTTTTTTTAATGACTAAGCTTACACCAGACATACAATTTGTACCCTGCTTTTATCATATAACAAAATTATTAAAGTCAAAGTTATTTCTATTATATTAATATACTCTCTATAAATATTTTCTCTTAAGGTATTTTAAATTTAGTTTCATATTTTTCAAAATTACACCTGCATAAAACTTTTTAAGGTGTGTTACAAAGATAAAAATAAATCACAAACAAACAAAAAAACAAAACGGCAATCCTCTGTATCATAGATCCCTCCCATGTCCTGCTGTCCAAAAACAACCACTTTAAAGAATTCTCAGCTGATTCTTTGTTTAGTTTCATATATCTCAATAGCGTGCTTATAGTAATACTTCTTGATTTCTCAGTTTTAGATGTTATTTCTTGCCTGGCTGGCACCTCTGCATCTCTCCCCCATTTCCACCGTCACCACTATCACCAACAGACACACACACAATCACACGTATCTCATCTCCTTGTACTTGCGATATGTTTATACATTTACTGCACTTAGATCAATAGGTAGTGTTGACATTACCTGAAGTTGAGCCAGGAAGTGGTGCTATAATTACTTGTTTCATTCTTAAACAACTTTTGCCCGCTACAGTGTTAATAATTGCATTTTTTGCTTTGTTTGCTGTAAATTTATCATGAAGACATTTTCGAATTCTTCTCCATTGTCTAAATCTCCTTTCAAGAATCTATTAATTTCTCCCTTTGGAGCCTTATCTCCTGGAGCTAGCTGATGTGTTTCCATGAGCTCGATGGCTCCCTATACCAGCTACACAGCTGCCATCCTGGGATCTCAGAATGGCTGTCCCCTTGAGGAGTCCCTTCACCTCCATCTCCCATGGATTTCCTGTTTCCCAGGCCCCATGTCTTCCTTTTTATTCTTTACTCTCTCATTGTGGTGGAACATCTCCTTCAGTAAGTTCCTAGGAAACGATGTTTTGATGGTAAATTCCTAGAGACCCTGCACATCTGAAAACATCTTCAGTCTATTTCATAGTTAACTGATGGTTCTCCTGGGAACAGAACCTAAGTCAGAAATAATTTTCATTCAGAGTTTGTAAGAAAAGCCTCCATGAATCTCTCACTTCCTCTGGTTGCTGTTAAGAAGACCAAAATCATTCACTGCCAACATCTTCACCCAATGAGCCCCCTCCTCTACCTCTAAGCTTATAGGATTTTCTCCTTGTTGCCAGAGTTCTGTGATTTCATGATTATGAGGGTACCAGCCAAGGCCAGGAAACTCACCATACTCCCAGATGACTTTTTTAGGCTTTTTAATAAAGGAAGTGGTCACGCAGGCCATGATGAAAGGAACCCAGGGATCTGGAGGCACTTCAGGACTAGCAAGTGCAGAGGGCTAAGAACACCATTTGACGTGAAGGAGCAGGGCGAAGAAAGAAATGTCTGTATCAGATTCTGCTTGCATGCTGCAGCTCTGGACAAAGGGTTGCACAATAGGAACCGTAGCAGCAACAGGAGTAGTTGCTGCTAGGACTGTTCATGAGCTTGTCATAGTCTGGGTCATCTGGTTGTGATAAGAGCAAAACACATTTGTGTCCTCACTCACATGGTCTTCCGGTGAGTGCTTGGTGCTTGCCAGCTGTGTCTTGGTCTCTGGCTGATCAAATACTCCTTCCTACGTTCACAAAGAAAAAAAAAATACCTTCTTTTTGCTGAGTACAAGGGTATGTGTTAGATGTGGATACAGGAGAAGATTAATTGGTAGAACTTAGCTGTTGCAACTTAGTTGGTAGAGAAGGAAGAAAGTCCAGCTGTCCAGCTGGGAGGAAGTATAGCTTTTGGCCCACTCCTCCAGGGCCCTGTTCCTTTGGGCAAGAAGAACACAAACAACTGGATTTGTCTCTGGAAGGCCTTACAGATAGCCTTTCCAAGTAAAACATACATGAACAGGTCATGAAGGAAAAACATCATCCAAGGGACCCAGGATGGGCCAATACGGGTCCCCCATAAGGCCACTAGCCTCTATAAAAGTATCTTTGTATGAGCTAGAGAAAGACAGCATTTCTGTGGGGACATCTGAAAAGGATGCCCACTCTGGGCAGAATCAGTCCTGTGGGAGCACAGCTCAATGAGCAGAGCCGGGCTAGATGCCAATCTCCATTTACTCCTGGGTCAGGCGCCTTTGTCTGTCAAATGGACAAACTTTACAACTATTTAAAGGGGCCCCAGGTACTCATTTACAGAATACAACAAATTTGTTACGGTATGGACCATGACCAATAGAGCATCCTAACACTGGATAAAGGGGTCTATCGTCACCCTCCCAGAGCTGACTCAGAGTAAAACAATAACACAGATCTGGGGAAGCAAAAAATGCAGGAAGACGAACAGTAAACAAGTTAGCAGATCCAAGAAAGGTGAATCCTAAGCCAGCAAGTCAAGACACTATCAGAATTACACCACAAAGAGACCCTCACCACAAACAGAACTCCCGAAATGCTACCAGAATTCCCATTCCAAAGGGGATCAGACCTGGCTTCTCCCATTTCCCTAATGCGTCCTTTACTTTGAAGCAAGTTTCGCCCACAATCATAAGAGTGTTGTTCTTCAAGGGAGACCACTAGAAGCCTGGCAGGGACCCTGATAGCCCGCAGAGCAGTAGCCACAGAGCGTAGGAAGCCCACCCAGCATTTAGCTCCTTCTGATACCTTGAGCTTAGGTGGGACAGAGAAAGAGTTGTTCTGCAGGACTAACAGATAGAGGGATGGGTTTGTAATCTCCAAATGGGGCTATAGAAAGCTACAAAGTCTTTGTTGGAAGAGTTCCAAGGCAAAGTAACCTCTGGCATCCCTTGTCATCTGGGTTTTCAGAAGCATTGGAACAACACGGTCCATTCTGCTGCGGGGACTTTGCCAAACCACATACCTCCTGCAGCTCCTGCCTCATCCTCCCAGGCCCTGAAAAAAGATTTTATCAGGAGCTCACTTTCCCATTCCTGGCAAGTTAGCTCAGCTAGGAATAAAGAATACTCCTAACAGTAGACCATAAGTCTAAGCTCTGTGGGTAGCCTTCCTTGTGGTATTGCATCTAACATCTTGTCGCTGCCCTGTGTGGGCACTGGGGAGATTTCCAGGAACAGGGAAGTCTTCGTCTACCCCAATATTTCAGCATTAGAATTCCTGAGACCTTTTCAGGAGATCCAGAGGTCAAACTACTTCTTTTTTTTTTTTTAAAGATTTTATTTATTTATTTGACAGAGAGAGAGATCACAAGTAGGCAGAGAGGTAGGCAGAGAGAGAAGGGGGAAGCAGGCTCCCTGCTGAGCAGAGAGCCCATGAGGGGCTTGATCCCAGGACCCTGAGATCATGACCTGAGCCGAAGGCGGAGGCTTTAACCCACTGAGCCACCCAGGCACCCCAAAACTACTTTTATAATACTAAAATATCATGTGCTTTTCACCAGATTCCTATTTGGACTGATGGGACGAAAGCAATGGTGGGTAAAACTGTTGGCACAAATCAAGGCAGGGACACCAAAAATGTACTAGTGGCCACAAGTCACTCTACTCTCTACTGCCACACATTCTCAAGAGGGAAAGCCAGTCTCACTTTAAAATGTCTTTGATGAAGCAGTAAAAAGTGTAACTTTCATTAACTCTTGATTCTTTTTCATATTCTGTCTGAGGAATTTGAAGCATGCATGAAGTTAATGCATAACAAAGTAACATGTTTGTCTCAGAGAAAAGCACTTGTGCAATTTTGAATTTCAAGCTAAACTAGCTACTTTTTTTTTCATGAAGCATGATTTTTCCTTGGAAAGAAGCTGAAAGACAAATACTCATATTCAGATTCGGGTGTTTGACAGAAAATTCAAAAGCAAATCCATCCCCCAAATCCATCATATGGACAGTATTTGTTGCCAATTACAAAATTTGAGCTTTCGAGCAAAAATCATAATTTTGGAAAATTTTGTACCTGTATCATGAAACTGACAGCTTTCCAGTACTTAGGGATGTTTCTACCTTTAAGTTGCTTAAATTGTTTTTCTGAGACCAGTGCTGAAATAAACAGTTGGGATGTTTTGATGTTATATGATAAAATATGTCAACATTTTAAAGATCTCTATAACTCAGTGAGCCAATAGTGTAATACCATGAATGGGCAAAAAATCCATTCAAAATACCAAATAGATCAACAGACTTTTCCTGAAACTGAGTACGAAAGTTCTTTGATAGGGTTTCAGATTTCACAACACAACTAAACTTTAAGAAACTACCACTTGTAGGGGCTCCTGGGTGACACTGTTGGTTGGGCATCTGTCTCTCGATTTTGGCTCAGGGCCCAAATTCTGAAGCCCTTGGCCCTCGGGGTTATGAGATCCAGCCTGGTGTCAGGGTCCGTGCTTAGTGCAGACTCTACTTGAGATTCTCTCCCTCTGCCCCTCCCCTACTGGCGCTCGCTCTCTCTCCCTAATAAATACATAAAATCTTAAAAAAAAAAAAAGAAGGAAAAGAAACGACTGCTTGTCAAGGGGCAATTCCTGTAGTAATGGCTGTGCTTGACAGCCGGGGTGGAGAGACTGCCTTTAGGATTGTAGACAACCCACTGCAATCGAAAGGAAGGTGGGTACATGGAGGCAGAGGCAAGGTGGTAGAGTTGGAAGAAGCCCGAGGATATGGAAGCTCTGTCCCGACTGCAATGTTCTCAGGGAAATGAGAGGCAAGAACTCCAAAGAAGGGAGAGGGAACTGAGTGGAGAATGGAGGAGGATTGCTAGGCAGCCCCCAGGGCCCACTTGAGGTTTGTGGTCATAAATTTAAAGTGAGACCAGCCAGCACATTTATGTGGAATACAGTATTAGAGTTTTCAGTTCAAATAAAAATTTTTTTTATTGATTTCTAAGAAAGAAAGAGAAAGTACCACTTGTCATTTGGTGGAATGTCAAAGGAGAATAAAATTTTCTGAAATGGCTGCTAAACCACTCCTCCCTTTTCCAACTACTAATCCACATGTGGCTAGCTTTTCCTCATATACTTCCACCAAAGAACATATCACAACAGATCGACTGCAGCAGTGTATGTGACAATCCAACCATCTTCTATTAAGCCAGCCACTAAAAGATCTGCAAAAATGTAAAATAATCACCGTCTCACTAAATGTTTTGTCTTAAAAAATATAGTCCTTTTTAATTAAAATATTCCTTAGAGTAACACGTACTAGATATAATTATTTTAAATGAATTAATACATAATTTAAATTTTTATTGTAAAATACATTGTTTTCATAAAAATATACTATTTATGTGAATATGTAACAGGTTTATTACCGTTACTTTTAAGTGACTTCATAAATAGTTAATAAAACTGTCTTAGTTCTACTTTTTAAATATGGTAAATTCACCCATAGAAACAAATGCTAATTGGGGTCCTAAATAATTTTTAAGAGTTTGAGGGGGTCCTGAGACCCAAACAATTGAGAATTCCCACAAGTCAACATGGTTGAAGCTAGCTCACTGGGCAGGTCCTTGGGAAGAGGACAAAGAAGCACTCAGGCTCCCATGATCCCCCTGGGCCCATGTTACGTTGTTAGGAGCACTGAGGGAACATGAATGGAGAGAGGATCGCACCACAGTCAATTTATCTACCACCAAAAAGACCAGCCGCTTCAGAGAACTCTGCGCCTGATAAAGGACAACTGCCATCTCTGAGAGCGAAGTCTTCCTCTCTTGTTTGCTCTGGAATGACCTCCTATAAGCCGCCTATTGGACCAGCCACCAGAAAGGCCCTGTGGAAAGTGGGTGCAGGTGGCGTCCTCTGAGCCCAGTGCACTGTAGGTGGGACCCGTCGTGTGAGACGGAGTGCCCAGCCTGTACGGTTCACACAGGACGGCTGACTACCAATCTCGGCAGCTCAGCTCAGCAGATCCCCAGCTCAATTCACACAAATCATTGCTTTTCATCTTCATCTCTTGGCCTTTAAAATAAAGGATAAACAATGTGCTCATTCCCAGGGTTGCTGAGAAAAAATCAAGCAAGATTTATGTTGCAAAACACCATGTACCAAAAAGTTGCAACAGTCAGTTAACGTGGCCTTTACCTCCACTTACACAGTCGAGAGATCTTTAGGTCATTTATGATTTCTTGGGTTCATATGTCCTCTTCCTTGGCACTCAAATTGTTGTGTAATCAATCTCCAGAACTTTTTCACCTCGGAAGCCTGAAACTCTACTGATTAAATAACCACTCCCCGTTCCTCTCAAAATTGATTTTGAAGTAATCCTTCCTCTCAAGCTTCCAGAGCCATGATCAGCTAAGCTGATGGGCCACCCAGGGGGACCCCAGGAATTTTCTTCACCTTCCCATTAGCTACTCATGAAGCATGGATTATAGTGAGTGCACCATGACAGGTTCTTTGCAATGCTTTGAGGCTAAAAATATATATATTTTTTTTTCTCAAAGATCTCACAATATATTTTACAAGTGTGTTGGTAACTGACTGTGATTCAGTGGTCATAACATGCGATTAAGGTCTGTACACGTGTGGAGGTAGCCTGGAAGAAGAAGCCATCTACCGAACTGAGAGAGGGGTACAAAGGAAGCATGTGGGGGTTATTAAAGGCTTCATGGAGAAGGTCCTCAAGCTGGGATTTGAAGAATGAGGAGGCAAGAATTCATTACAAGAGAACAGTGAAAAAGTTCCAAAACACAATGGATTCAGTCTAATGCGAGGTATTTTTAGTCTAATGTTTTCTCATCGATTGTCTAATTCACCAAAGAGGTTTTAAGTGATAAAGATACCAGGCAGGAACTTCAGTAGAGTGGGGGAGGGTGGTTATGACCATGACAGACCAATGAAGGAGCTATTTTTGCAGAGATTTGGAAATCCTGCCTGTGTAGGTGACACCTCTCTCTAATGTGCACATACCCCTCTAGGGACAAATATTCAGGATAAAAAGAAAAATTATTCCATGTGCAATGGAATATTAGCCATATAAAAGGATGAGGTCATGCCATTTATGACAACATGGGTGGACATATGCTCAGTGAAATAAGTCAGACTGAGAAAGACAAATACCATGTGATTTCACTCACATGTGGAATCAAAAAAGCTCAAACGGACAAACAAAAAGCAGAACGAGACCAACAGAGAACAAACTGATGGTTGCCGGAGGAAAGCAGGTGGGGGGATGGGCAAAATGGGTGAAGGGGGGTGGGAGGTACAGGTTCCAGTTATGGAATGAATACGTCACAGGAATAAAGGCACAGCCTACGGAAGACAGTCCATGATATCGTAATTGCCTCCTATGGTGACAGCTCGTAGCTCCACTGTGGTGAGCATAGCATAGCCTATAGACTTGTGGAATCACTATGTTATACACCTGAAACTAATGTAAATCTTTTTCTGATGTATTTTTAGTTTTTTTGTTTGATTTCAGAGCTTGAGTTCTGTTTATATTGCTAAAAAGCCTACCAATTGTGCAGGGAGGTTTTTTCTTTTAAAGTCTATTCTTTTGCTGTTCAAAACCATTTTTAGGGGCGCCTGGGTGGCTCAGCGGGTTAAGCCTCTGCCTTCGGCTTAGGTCATGATCTCGGGGTCCTGGGATCGAGCACCACATCGGGCTCTCTGCTCAGCGGGGAGCCTGCTTCCTCCTCTCTCTCTGCCTCTCTGCCTACTTGTGATCTCCCTCTCTCTGTCAAATAAATGAAATCTTTAAAAACAAACAAACAAAAAAACAAAACACAACAAAAAAAACACCGTTTTTAAAAATCGATCTCTTTGGAAACTATTCCTAAAGCCATATTTACCGACAGCAATCTCAAACATATCTGTTGGACATATTCCAAGTTAAATATTGATCAAGAGTTTAACAACTGATTTACTTTCCTTTTCGCCTAAGTATTCTAAAATGGTGATAGGATTGTTCAATAGCATTCCAGACAGTATACTTCTATTCATATAAATATTTTTTTTGAAAATCAGTGTTTTATGGCTTCAGTATAGAAGAGTTATTCCTACTATAAACTCTATGGATGTTTTTAATAAACAATCAAAACATTTACAGACCTGTAAATTTTAAGATCCCTTCTATCCTGCAATTGTAGCAATTGCTTCCATCTCGCTTCAAAAGAGGGGCCCGACAAGCTCAAGGTAAGAGGAAGTCAGGACTGGGAACCATCATGGAGAATTAAATAGTCCCAGGGCTCTAGAAAGCACTCCCTTGGATACAGAAGCCTAATAGCCTGGGGATGTCTTAACTTCCAAGGCAGAACTCACCCGAGTTCCTTCCTAATTTTCCTGGCTCCGAGGGGCTACTATCCAGAGGCTGCATGCCACAGAAGAGTCCTAAAACCAAGTGAAATGACCCCGAAATGTCATGGTCTTAGTATAGATGTGAAGCCAGGGTAAACATACCGCCCAGGTAAAAACCTACAAGAACTGCCAGCAAGCTTAACCTACGCTCCCCTTCACCTTTTATTTTGCTATGTCCATGGCATCATTTAGCAACAAATTAAAATTCAACAAAAAATTGAATAAGGGAAAATTTTGAAATTTACCTGGGAGACCATAGTGATATTTGCTTTTTTGTGTGTATATATATTTGGGGGTGGGGGGACAAAAAAGATGGATGTTTCCCAGATGTTGTGGGCCAGGGGCAAACATCCAGGTGCTTTCAATTACTCGAGAAGCAGGAGAGTCTGTTTGGACAGAGCATCTCCACGTATAATTTAAATTCCATGATTTAGGAAGTTTAATAAGACAAAGGAGAAATGCTCTGTACTAATTTGTTTCATCAGCAAGCTCTCCAATTACGGAGCCTTTAACTAACATGCCAAGAAATCTTACAGTCTGCAGGATGCAAAGGGTATAAAAGCCTCATTGGGTTTCTTTTTATTCCATTTCCTCCGTTAGTATCAATTTTTCCATACTTGATTAGTGTCAACCAACGTAACTATTTTAACATCTCTCCCTCCTGAAATATAAAGTGACACAAATTTTTTTGCAGTGACCATTTTTCCTTTT
Source organism: Potos flavus (assembly GCA_028534135.1). Classification (NCBI taxonomy): domain Eukaryota; kingdom Metazoa; phylum Chordata; class Mammalia; order Carnivora; family Procyonidae; genus Potos; species Potos flavus. Next base: position 18,938,257 of record CM052892.1, on the reverse strand, counting down.
TCACCCCGTGATTTAAAAATATTCTTTTCTTTGAATCAGTTCAGATACTAGAGCATCTGTTTTAAATATAATGCTTTTTTGGGTAGATTTTTTTGCCTCCCACATTTTTGTTAAGTGATACATAGGCTTTATTGGTTCATCTTGAAATGATGTCTGCTTCTTTTAAATATGAAAACATCTATGAGAAATTGAGTGTATTATTCATAATTAAATACTACATTTACGGATACTCCTTTGGAGTAAAAGATTTAAGACCTACGTGAGAACCTCAAGGTACTGGCTAGCTCCCAGGAGGGAGGGAGAAGAAACGATGGGACTTCCACTGTATTGGTAACATTTTATTTTGTTCACAGAAAAAATTATCTGAAGCAACTATGATATATTATGAGCATCTATTAACTCTCTTAATGGGGGACAGAGGTCATTTGCAGTTGCCACAACATCCACGGGAACCTTAGGAATAAAGCTACTGCTGAATTCGTATGAACTGTCAAGGCGTAAAACATGAGAACAAATATCATCAGATAGAACATATCATGGTTCTATGGGGAAAAACCTGGCTTTGAATCCCGTCTCTGTCACTTTGTAGATACAACCTAGGATAAGCTATTGAATCCCTCTGAGCCTTAATCTCTCCATTTATAAAAAGAGTACAGTGATATTGACTTTGTGGGTTATGAATATTATGTAGCTATACATGCAGAGTATAAAACCATGATCAGACCTTTCCATAATCCACATTAGAGTGAGGATCCATTTATCGATGAAATCTGAAATTCATTTCCACATTGATTTCTAGAGTTACTGAACTTTTTATAAATTTCCAACAAACAAATTTCAACATTCCTCATTGAAACACTCTATTTATAAAGTAATCTAAGCAGTAGGGTGCTAGTGTGAATGTGGGTAATACAGTAAAGGAACTGAATACATAGAAGAATTAAAGTAGAATATGGAAAAATGAAACCTTGAGATGGTGTTACTGTGAAACACAATCTCTTTAAAATTTTTTCATTTTTGTGGGGAAAAAAAGAGGAAATCTATGGAACTACCTACGCAGAGGGGACAGAAAAGGAAAATTCATCATTGCTTTCACATGTCACATTTACTACTCTTACCCAAGGTTACACAGCTAGTGAGTGGGAGAGCGAGGCTTCAAAGCTAGGTTTGGCTTCATCCTCAGATCCACACTTTTCATTATTCTACAGAAGTATTCCCTTCCTGGAAGCTAATTCTGATCAACACAGAGGAATCCGTTGGTGATTATTCTATACCATTTTACAGAGAGAAGAACCTACTGATAAAATCTCTAAACCACTTCATCTTTGATTTCTGGAAAATATAAATGTGAGAAAAATGTAATTCTAATATATTCCTACACTGAGGAATTTTAGTACTGACCTTTATCAAGAGGGCAACTTGTAACCATTGAAAAACAAATCAGTGATCACTACAACCATTATAGTTACATAAAATGAATTGTGATAAACGAACCTCATTTCTCTTTTAACAGATTTACATAGGCTGATCAGGAAAAAGGCAGTAAGAAACACTTATCTGTGCTTTAGCAGGGCACTGGACAAAATCTTTCACTCTATCACTCAATACACAATTACTAAACCCTATACCTGGCGGACACCCGCCCTGACATTTAAGCAGCCCATCCCATCCATGCTTCATATAGCACACTTGTCAGAATCTGTTCACATATTTCCATTGGTGTCCATCAGTGTGTTTCTACCATCCACTCCTGGGATTAACTGATTCCTGCTCATCTTTTGAGATTCAGGAATCACTGCCTCCAAGAAGCCTTCCCCAATGCCCCTTCCCCTAAAGCAGTCCCTCACACACAGCAGTCCTGTGTACAACCAAAGTTTCTTGTGCACAAATTTATCCAAGCACCTATCCCACTGATTTGCAAATGTTGGCTTACTTGCTCGTCTCATTCTTTGGATTTTAATTATCCTACCAGGAGGAACTCTGTTCTCTCTCTGTTGCCGGCATAAAGTGCCTAATAAATATTGCTTGGAAGAAAAATGTATTCAGCAGTACTGAAAGTGGTACCAGACTTCACATATTAAATATGCATAAGCCTCCTTCCCTTTCAGTGGTCAATTTCCACATTTATTCAAGAGAGTTTCTTTTGTGCTTGTCCCGACGTGACTATCAGCTGCTCACTTTTGGGTGTCCCCTTCTATGTCACCTTACCCATGTAAGTTACAGACAAACTTCTTTCTTCTTCAGGTTGCCCAACAATTAACTGTGGGATCAGAAGAGACACATACAGAAAGCAGCTACGTGCATTTCCATAAAACAAACAAAGAGTGAAGTCTAAATCCATAGGAAACGATTTCCTGTTTCCATAATTAGGTAAGAGCACACTGTACATGCTTTACCTCTTTACATTGATCCTTATATTAATCAACACCAACCATTCTGTTTCAGAGATGAGAAAACAGAGGTGACAGGAGGAGACATGAATTCCTACATGCAGTATTTAAGGGCAAGATCTGGAGCCCGAGGCTCTGGTCCCAGGCCAGGCAGGTTACATTCCATAACTTGGTGCCTCTGAATCAGTTTCTTCCCTAAGGCAGCATCCCAGTAGGGTTCCAGAAGGATCCCTATCACCTTCAGGCTGTTTGAAATTTCAAAGCATTTTCAAGTATTAAAGGGGGGATAGGGTTTGGGTCTCCTCCTACAAACATTATGTCCTTCATGCCCCTCAGCACAACTTGTTTGCTCAAATGCACAGAGGTAAGATAGCCCAGAGGGTTATTTTATTTGATTACTTTCCTTCATTAGAAGAGACTTATCTTCTCTGAGTCACTGATGATCCGTAGCAACTGCTCTAGCTGAATCACTCAAAACCTGACTCCCCAGGTCAACAGACTCCTATCCAATGAATAGCATTTCAAATCTCAGAAGAATCTTGAGTACTCTGGGATACTCAGCACCCAGGCCCTGTGAAGACTTGGATTTTAAAACCATTGATCTGTGACTGGGATGTCAACCTGCCTGAAAATCCTTGTGGCAACTGACTCAAGAGGACCAAGATACATAAACACATCAATTCAGGCCAGTCTATACAAGAGCACACAGGAATTAGGGAAATTATATAAAAAGCAGTTTTTTGTTTTTTGTTTTTTTTTTTGGTCTATTCTCCTTGTCTCTAGCTGATTGTTCAATATTGCAAAAAGAGTTTGAGTCTCCTCCTATTGGAGTTCAGTGCCCCAATCTTCTCATTTGAAACTGGCATCTCCTTAATGAAAGAACTACAAGCCATGGGACAGCTGAGACAGTAGAAGAACACCAACATCACTGGTTGGTCAGTAACATCCATTTACAAGGAGTCATGGTGGATCTGGGACAGTTAGGAGTTCAAAATAACTAAACCTTGCCTGATTTTTAAAAGGTCTGTAAAATACTTCTGGCTTACAAATGACATCTGGCCAGCAGTTCCCCATTTAGCTTGTCTGCTTCTTACTAGAAAGACACTGGGGAAAAGGTAGAAACTGATCACGAACCAAAACTTAATCAAGAAAGTACCTTCCCATTTAGATTCCTTCTTTTATCTGCCTAGAAACACACAGGATTTTTGTCCTCCATCTTTATCATTAAAAGTGTTTCCAGAATGTGTTTGATGGTGTACTTCTTTCAGTGAATTTCGCTCAGGAACATGTTTCTATCTTGCAGTTGAATTGTTTCCGCTGTTCCACTTGTCTAGGGCTCTTCTGCAGGATCACAGGCTTTACCTGTAAGAAATCTCTGGTTCTGTCTTCCCCGGCTCTCATTTTCTTTCTCGTCACCATCCTTTTCTTGTACATTCTGCAGGAATGTGTCCATTGTGTACTGTACTTTATTGATGAGATTTTCCATGGTCCCAATGCTCCCCTTTCTCCTTATTTGTAGGATTTAAGATGTTTTTAGATTCTTTGTGGTCATTCTTTATCTTACCTGATAACTTCACATATGTCCACTGCCCACAAAAATGCCAGAAGACACTCAGTGGTTACATTCAAATGATTATAATCAAATTGCCTATCATGAGTGGAGGCAAGAAATTCACACTTCCAAATATATAAACAATTAGAAAATGTACCATCTTGGTGCAGTTTCTAGAAAAATTCAGATTAATACCTATCTCCATGTGATTTCTGTACAAAGAGCTAACACAAGGGAGAAAAAGAAGTAAAATAATGGGAGGGGACATATTGTTTCATACTTAACTCTCTGATAATCAGAGAACAGGATAAAAAATTTCAAGACAATCACTTGTAATATTCCAAAGCATTACAAAGCTAAAAGCAAAGAAAACATAGTCCATAGAGCAAAAGATAGAAAATGAAGGGGAAAAGACAAATGGGAAAGTACAGAAAATGCCAGAAATAAGAAAAAATAAGTTGACTATAATAAATGTAAATCAAATCACTTTCCCTAGGAAATAAAAAGCCTCTCAGATGTGTCAGAAAATGAAGTTCTGCTATATTCCATTTCTACAAAATTAATTCAAAGCAAAAATAATACAAAAATGGCTGCAATAAAGATATAGTCAAAGATATAAAGCTATTGTCTGGCAAAAATAAAGCAATGAATCTTGTAACACTGAAAAAATAAAAGTATTTGGGAAAATAAATAAATAAATCTGCATATAAAAAATAAATAAAGCAATGGTCACAATATTAATATCAGATAAATCTGAATTAAAGGCAAAAACATGAATTGGGTCTAAGAAGGCAATTCATATTAATAAGAGATTTATTTAAAATGAGTAAATAATAATCTAATGTTTTTATACATTTCAATAAAACATAAAAAACTAACAATAGAATAACAGTATTGAAAAATGTTAGCACTGGGGTGCCTGTGGCTCAGTGGGTTAAAGCCTCTGCCTTCACCTCGGGTCATGATCTCGGCGGCTCGGGATTCGGCATCTTGGGATCGAGCCCCGCATCGGGCTCTCTGCTCAGCGGGGAGCCTGCTGCCCCCCCCCCCCCCCGCCTGCCTCTCTGCCTTCTAGTGATCTCTCTCTCTCTCTCTCTGTCAAAGAAATAAGTAAAAAAATCTTTTAAAAAAAATGTTAGCACTATTTTGGTCAGTCTACTAAAAACTTTTAACAGACTGTTATTATTGATTGTGATCAATATATGGCACTTGAAGTATTCAGGTACATGATTTTTTAGTCTACATGAATAAAAATTCCTGAAGAATCCTCGAATCAGCTAAGGGGGTAGCCTTGAACAAGCTCAATCTCATGGTTCTGAGAGAAACAGTGACCAGATAGTTTAAGAGCCTAAAGAATTATGTGATCAAATATTCATGCTGATCTAAAGTATATGCTGTATCCTGTAGGATAATATCCCAATCAGGCAGGATTTTGTCTCCCAACTCCCTTCATTAGGTCATTCACTGCTTCTAGGACGAGGTACTAGTAATACTAATGAATTGCTTTGGCATATATCTTTGACACTTCTTTCACTAATCCCAGTCAGATGAACTGTTGTATGGAATACCATGACAATGGACAGGCCAGTCTATAAATCCGCAGCACAGTGCTGTCAGGGTGAGGCATGTCCCTGTCAGGAATTTGCATGTATTTCTTTAAAAGTAAGTTGCTGCACCCTCTATGACAGTGATGGCAGGTCAGTTTGGCAATGGTACCATATCAGGGTTTCAGCATTGGTCTCATCTATTGATAAGGTAGACCATCATCAGGGTAACCACCAAATAAATCTTGGTAAGAGGAAATCTACATTTCTGAGTCCATGCATAACCTCAGTCCTTGCCAATATGGTCACTTTGTACAAAAGCCCACCAAATAAGCCATCTGGGGGAAAGAAACTATCTGATATTCAAAGGATGGGTCATCTTGTCCACCTGATCATTGAGATATTCCTCTATAGGGGATACCACCTGATGAGATACAAATATCTTCAAACTCTTTGACCATTCTGTGAGGTCCATCCACATATTTCATATTACCAATCCTCTTCTTTTTAAGTCCCAGATGTGCTGGCTGAACAGTCAGAGTTTATTTCCCACCATTTGGCATGCATATATCTCACTAAACACCACAGAATGTGTTAATTTTCTCTAGCAGAAACATCACATTTGGAATAGCAGCTGCAATCAGAGATACCACTGATGGTAAGTTCAGTAATCCATTTTAGTAATGCCACTACATACAGCATCTTACCATTTTCTCATTGCCCCGTACACTTGAGCCGAGAGGTTATTTTTCTTAAGTAAGATAGCAATCTTGCCCAAGAATTCCCATGCTGAAGGTTTGATTCTGGGGCTATTTTTTATGCCAAAGACCCGAGTCCTGCCAGTAAACAGAATTCTCCCCAGTAGCTCAAATTAGGAGACTTTAATGAAAATGCCATTACAAATATATGGGCAGTATTAATGAATGTCAAGGTACCCTGAAATTAACAGGGAGCCATTACCACCCCTCGGCTTGAGAGACAAGGGGAGGAAATTGTTACTGCATCCCAGTGAGCAGAGAGTCACCAGTAGAGACCTGTACTCATGGACAGTCACAGCTACTGGCAAAGATGTAGCGCTGAAGCAGGAAGAATCCAGGAATAAATATTCTGATATCTCTCGCATACCACCTCTGATCTCCATCAGCTAAATCCAACTGTAAGTCAGACAATGAACCCTGGGTCATACACTGGGAAGAGATCAGGCTTCTAGGGTAAACAAGAATGCAGAGACGGTAGATAATGGGTATGGAGTGGGGAGACAGAATCATCAGCACAGAAATGCATAAACAAAAAAAGCTTATGCTACCGTGCGTTCAGATAACAAGGACTAAACTAATGATCTACCTAGAATGTGTAGCATTTATTGCATGAAGATATATCTACAAATTATTTTTATAATGATTTATAGTCAACATATATATGTACTGTAAATATAAATATAAATATTACGCACACACACACACACACTGTTCAGTTGGCCCAACCCATAGCTTTTCTAAGAATTCCGCCCTCCTTTTTTACTAGTCCATCTATGTGGTCCAAAGCGCTGAGTCAGCCAGTAAAGGTAGGGTCAAGAATAATGTAGATGTGCAGTGAAAACATGGGAGAAAATGGAGAAAGAAGATGTATAAAGCTGTTCCTTCCCAGTCTATTCCTGAAACACAGTATCATATTGCCCTTGACTTCTGTAAGATTCCCTAGAATCCTTCAAACAAATCCACCTACGGTTGACCCATGAACAACATGGGTTTGAACAGCACAGGTCCACTCATATGTGAATTTTTTCCAACAAATACAGTGAAGTATGGTAAATATTTTCTCTTCCTTATGATTTTTTTTAATAACATTTTCTTCTCTCCAGCATACTTTATTGTAAGACTACAGTACATAATACGTACAACATACAAAATATGTGTTGATTGGCTCTTCGTGTTATCAGCAGGTTTCCGATCAACAGTAGGCTATTAGTACTTAAGTTTTGAAGGAATCAAGTTATCACAGATTTTTTACTGCATGGGGAGGGGGGGCAGGGGTCACGACCTAACTCTCACATTTTGCTTAAGTTACAGTTTGGTTTCTGTTACTTAGAATCTAACTAATAGATCATCATTATGAATGCATAGTGAGACATAACACAACTTTAAACATTAATCTATCATGTCAATTTGAGCTTGTAGCAATGTTTCCTTCTCAATCTGTGATTCTTTTTGAAAAATATGAGAAATTAATGAAAAGAAAAAGAAACATTACATGTGTTGATTGAATGGAAAAGAGTCAAAGAAAAGAAATTGGGGGATGAGTGAGTTACAGTTTTTCTACTACAAAAGCAGAAAACCCATTAAATCCATATAAGCAATTCTAGAAATGTATCACTGTAATTGCACATGAACTTTTGTGTAGAATGTAGATAATCTCTGAATTATCTGATTTCCTAAATGGCACAGTGACTCATAACCAGTTTGATTTCACTTTGTCAATGTACTCACATTTCAGAAATTACCAGAGACCTTTTCCCTTCTCAAACCCCATGAACACCATCAGCTTATGAAAGTCTATATACTCCCCACTGGGGGAACACAAATAAAATGGATACTCTTGAGGGAAAAAAAAAAAGGTTGTTGAGAAAATGACTTTTCAATGGAGTTTGAATCCACAAGCTTCCTCTGCTAAAATTCCCCATCTCAAATTTCTATACCAAGATCTTAGCTTAAAACACTTACCTACAAAAATAAATATCCTCAAGAAAGTACCATCATCCTAATATTCTCTCCTAAATCCAAGCTTACTTCAGGAAAAGAAACTTAATTTAGTGTCAGAATTAGCCATAGAAAATTCGGTCTGGATGTATGTTGAAAAGATTATTAGACTCTAATCCTGACCCGAGAAAGGTTAAAATGGTTTTGCTTGGTTGGTTGTGTTTAGTTAGTAGAGGAATGTTTGTTTTCCTTCTATATTGCTATCATAAAACACATTGATCATTGTCTGTAGCCATTTGGTTTTACTGTTTATATTTGAGAGATGTTGCAATATTGAGCAGGGAAGTCTCTGTCATAGGAGGGAAATGATTTGGACCATAAATGGTTGTTTACAAATAAAACCAGCTTATTCATCTGTTTTCTGTTTATGTTGCTAATTATCAGAGCTAAATGAGTGTTTTCGTTTAGACATTTCCTGATTCTCGAAGTCTCCCTTAGGCAGATTTTGAATACCAGGGGATTTATTTTTCACCAACCATCACAAGCAAATATTTAGCCTAATTTCCAAACTTATTATTGCATTGTGATTCTGCCTTATCCTTCCCTAATCTCATGGAATGAACATAAAAATAAAGACATTTTAATTCCAATGGAACAAACACTGGGTATTTTCATGTGCTAAACCTGTGCCAGTCATTCAGAGTGCAAAAAAATGAATATAATTCCTGGTATCTGGAGAGGAAAGGAAAGCAGAAGATCCACAAGTGTTTGCCTCTATTCTCCATAAAGTCAAGACAGTTGTTAAGAGTAGAGGGCAATGGGGAAGAAAGGAAAATTCAAGGGAAAGGACATAAAGAGAGGAGCAAAATTTGGGATTTACCATTAAAACAAGGGTAAGCATTAACTGAGTATTACGTGCCAGCCAGGGAATACATTGCTTCAACATACATTGTCATTTTAATCCTTAAAATAATCTTTTGATGTAGGTACCACTGTTCTCATTTTAGAGATTAAGTAATAGAAAAATCAGAGAGGTTAAATGACTTACCCAAGGTCATACAGACTAGTAAATTGTAGAATCCAGATACAACCTGCTATCTGTAAAAGGAATTGACCAGAAACAAGCAAAGAACTGCTGAATGGCGGTAAGTGCCATGTTCAGTTTAACACCTATGAATTTATAGTAATACGATCTTGAAGAACTAGGCTATTTTTTTCCAGCAAGGCTTGGCAACTCAAGAAAAAGAATGCAGAAAGTTAATTGTTGAAGTCATCTAGGATTGACTGAGGATTGACCTGGTCGTCGTGGGTAAAGCATAGTTGTGGCAAAGGAACTGAATGTGCTGAAGAGTCCTGTAGAAATGAATATTAGGTTAAAAAGGAGGAAAGGTGCCTGGCTGACTCAGTGGTAGAGCAGGACTCTTGATCTCAGGTTCTTGAGTTCAAGCCCTACACTGGGTATAGAGATTACTTTTTTTTTTTTTTTTAATGTGTAGTGTTAATGGCATAGAACAGGTGATCTATGCCATCATCACGCATAGGTAATATGGAAAGATGGGAGGAACTAGGATGGAGAAGATTAGTCAGGGGCCAATGTTTTAGATGGATGGCAGGGAAATGACTGGGTATGTAGCAGCCATTCGAAAGAGAACAGGCAAAGAGTCTTGGAGGTGAGGAAATATGGTGGCTACTTCAGGAATAAGGAAGCAGCAAGCATGAGAGGGATTTCACTTACACTTTGATTTAAAGGAATTAGAAGCATGGAGGATCTGGTCTCAACAGTCTTTCTGAGAAAGGCAGTCATCAGTCTCAGTAGCCAGAAGATTTAACTCACTTGACTGAGCTGAAGGTAGATCCAGAACCTATAGAGAAATCTAGCTACTAGATGAGCTTCCATTTATTGAATGAATATTATGTATCAGGTATTGTATTTATTTCACTTAAACCTTACAAAAGTCTAATGAGTAATTATTCTTATTAGAATTATTAGTCTTATGTGTAATTATTCTAAATTTACAAATGGAAAACAGAAGCTTAAAGACACTAACATGGCAAAGCCAGAACCCAAAGTTTAAAAGAGGTTTCTACCAGTGGCTCATGAACTGTAATAGGCCGGAAACATACTTTGAATGTTTTATTTGGTCCTCATATTCTCAAAGGAAATGCATACAGGTCAGTAGCTAAAGGGTTATCTAGACCACCTTACTTGTTTTTAATGTACTGGATAACTCTTAAGGGCATCAAAATTTGCTGGCCTTATTTAAACTAAATGGGTCTGATTCCATATTTTATGTACTCTACAGTATTGAACAAGAAAAGGCAGGCTCCATTTCCAGCCATGACAGAGTACCACCCTAAACAACTCTAAAATTAGACAAACCATAGAAGGCCACTGCTTTCAGGTACTGAACCACAAGAAATGCAGGATCATGATCCTTAAGAGAAGGAAAAAGCAGAAGATGAACATCATATTTTTCCTAGATTGCTGTCTGGGGACAATTTCCAGATGATTGACTTGGGGAGGTGAAGGCCAAGCAGAGCACAATGGTCCACTGAGCTAATGAGGCAGGAGCCAGTGTTTGGAGCTACTGAGGCAGCTGGAATTTGTGCATTATGGTTCAAGGGAAGAAGTAACTGCACAGAGGAAGGGTCCCGAAGTCTGCACGGGGTGCCCAGTGGGTTATTGGACAAGGCCAGGCTATATAGTCACAGAATGAGACTCCACTAGGCCCAGTAAAGAGTAGATAATGCAGAACTGAGGGCTAATTGGAGGCAAGAGAGATCATACAGAGATAAAAAAGAAGGGATTTCTAGCCCAGCTGCTTTGGAGAGGCTTTGTTGCGAACTCCACAAATGTCATGTCTTAAGAACAAGGACCATAATCTTATGTAAAAGCCACACCCTAAGAATAAGGAGAGCAAGGGTCAAAAATACTTGAAAATATAATGGCTAAAAATTTCTAAAATTGGTGATACCCATAAATCTCCAGATCTAAGAAGCCCAGCAAACACCAAATAGCATAACTAAAAGAAAATCAAAATCGAACCTGGTATAACATAGATACACTACTATAGAGAAAACTTTTAAGGGAGCTATAGAAGAAAAAAGGACATTAAAAACAGAAAAACAAGAATAAAAATGATTGAGGCGCCTGGGTGGCTCAGTGGGTTGGAGCCTCTGCCTTCGGCTCAGGTCATGATCTCAAGGTGCTGGGATCAAGCCCCACATCAGGCTCTCTGCTCAGCGGAGAGCCTGCTTTCCCCTCTCCCTCTGCCTGCCTCTCTGCCTACTTGTGATCTCTCTCTCTGTCAAATAAATAAATAAAATCTTTAAAAAAAAAAAAAGAATAAAAGTGATTTCTGATTTTCTATCATAAACTTCAGAGGATAAAACACAAAGGAATGTGAACTTTAAAATGCTAAACAAACAAAAAAAGCCTACCTAAAATTATTTAACTAGTGAATATATCCTCTAAAAATGAGAATGAAATAAAGACATTCTCAGATAAAGGAAATCTAAGAGAATCTGTACCCAACAGAACTGCACTCTAAGAAATGGTAAGGAAAAGGAAGTTCTTTAGGGTGAAGGAAATGATATACCAGAGGAAGAGTTGTGTTGACACAAAGGAATAAATAACACCAGTAAATATTTGAGTTAATATAAAGACTAGAACTTTTTTTCCTTTAATTTCTGTGAAAGATAATTGACAATTATAAGAAAAAATAATAACATTGTGTTGTGGGGTTGAAAACATATGTAGAAGCAGAATATAGGACAATAGCACAAAAGGTGAGGATAAATGAAATTATTTTATGAAAAAAACTCCATTTACACTAGCATCAAAAAATAAATACGTGGGAAACATTTTTCTCCTCTTTTTTTTCTTTTGCAGGGTGCAGACGGAGAGAGAGAATCTCAAACAGCCTCCATGCCCAGCACAAGGCCTGACACAGGGCTCCTACAACCTTGAGATCGTGACCTGAGCCAAAATCAAAAGCTAGATGCCCAACTGACTGAGCCACTTAGAAAAACATTTTTAAAAAGAAGCTCTAGATTTGACCACTGAAAATTACAGCGTATCACTGAAATAAGTTAAGACCTAAATGAAAGGGAAGACATTCCATATTCATGGATTGGAAGATTTAAAACTGTTAAGAGAGAAATTCTCTACCAATTGATCTATAGGGTCAATGAAATCCCTAACATAATCCCAGCTGCCTTTTATTTTTGCAGAAATTAGTAAGATGATCATATGAAAATTCTAAGAATTCAGAATAACCAAAACATTATAAAAAAGTACAACATTGGTGGACCCACACTTCCCAATTTTAAAACTTACTACAAAGCCATAGTAATCAAAACTGTATGGCACTTGCGTTGGAATAGACATACAGATCAACAGAATAGAGAGTCTAGAAATAAATCCATACATTTATGGCCAATTTATTTTTGATGAGTGCCAAGACAGTTCAATGTGAAAGAATAAACTTTTCAATAAATATTGCTAAGAAAATTATCTATTCACATACAAAAGAATGAATTTAGACCACTACTTCACATCACATCAAAAATTAACTCAAAACTGATCAAAGACCTACATGTAGGAGCTAAAACTATAAAACTCTTAGGAGAAAGCATAGTACAAGTTTTTATGGCTTGGATTAGGCAATGATTTCTTAGATACAACACTAAAAGCTCAAACAACAAAAGAAAAAAACATATAAATTATATTTCATAAAAATTTAACACATATGTGCTTCAAAAGACACTAGCAAGAAAGTGAAAAAATCCACAGAATGGGAGAAATATTTGAGAATTGTATGCCTGATAAGGGACTTGTATCCAGGATATGTAAAGCACCCTCACAACTCAACAAATAACCCAACTGAAAAATGGACAAAGGATTTAAACAGATATTTCTCCAAAGATAACAAAGAGGCCAATAAGCACATGGAAATATGTTCAATGTCATTAGCCATCAGGAAATGCAAATAAAAACCATAATGAGATACCACTTCACATCCAATAGGATGGCTATAATAAAAAAACATACAAATAATAAGTGAAGATACAGAAAAATTAGAACCCTTGTATATTGCTGGTGAGATTGTAAAATGGTGTAGCCACTTTAGAAAATAGTTTGGAAGTTCTTTGAAAATTTAATCATATGGCCCAGCAATTCCACTCCTACGTATATGACAAGAAAACTGAAAATATATGTTCACACACAAACTTTTGCATATAATGTTTATAGCAGAATTATTCATAATAGCCCAAAGGTGTAAATCATCCAAAGTCCATCAACTGACAAATGGATAAACAAAATGTGGTTTTACACACAATGAACTATTATTTGGCCATAAAAAGAGATGAAATACTAATACATGCCTCAACATGGATGGACCTTGAGAACATTATACTCAGTGAAATAGATAGAGAGCTTTCTTTAGGGAAATGAAAATGCTTTAGAATTAATGGTGATGTTTGTATAACTCTCTGAGTATATTAAAAATCCACCGAATTATATGCATTTTAATGCAGGTCAATTTAATGGTATTTGAATTATATCTCAATTTTATAACTGAAGAACTCTGTGGAAAGATGAAATATAAAGGTCATTTTATTTGGGACAGGAAAACTCCCTAAATTAATCCATAAATTCCATATAGATCCAATCAAAATCTTAAGAGGACTTTTTTTCACTTGACAAAATGATCATAAATTTCTTGAGAAAATAAACATGAAAGAATTCATTTTTAAAAATCTGGAAAGTATTACAAAACGTAAGCCAATTGACATTGACTTAGCTTTCCTAGATATTATTTGTGTGTGTTAAAGTACTACAATGCCTAAAAGCATATGCAGTGAGGAATTTTTCAATTTTTAATTTCTAAAATAATGCAAATATATTACTTTTATAATAATAAAACAATAAATCAAGCAAAAAAGCAACTTTAAAAATAAATAATCTATGCATCTCCTTTTCCAGTGTTAATTTATTCTATTTTAGGCTAAAATTCCCTCTTTGATATATCTTCATATGCATGATTTCAAGCTGCTTTTTCAGCCTTGTTGATATTCTCTGAATATAGATTAACTTATGAATAGCCTCCCTAGAGTTTGGTACCTAACCTGAATACATTTAATGTGGACTGACTGGCACACAATAAACGTTTATTTTCTTGGTTATTCTGGTTACTTCATGAATGTATCCTAAAATCATATTAGTCCTTCAGGGCAGTTAATGCACAAAGCTTACTTATAACTGAGTCAAAGACTAGTGCCTAAAGCCCCAAGACTTGTTCATAATCAGTGCTAAGTCAAAACTATCTTTATCATCTTGTCCCTTATGCAGTGATATTGGAATGAAATATGGAATAATATTTTCAATTCCATATAATTCCAATAATAATATTGGAATAAAATAAAATAAAATAAAATAAAATAAAGTATATGACCTTACCTTAATTCCATCAAATTCCATCTTGATCTATTGTCCCACTTCTTTGTATTTGATGCAATCTTTTAAGGTTTTCATTAACTCTGCCAGCTCTGTGATATCTGAAAATTTGTGAGGAATAATCCTTAGGTCATCATCCAAGTCATTGATGAAAAGAATTATCAGGACATCTTGGGGGACACAGATTGCACATAAAGTGAAAATCTCCTTATGCATTAACTAATTCCCATCATGTTTCTAGCATCTAGCCCACGGGTGCTCAGACCTTAGTGTACCTAAGAGTCACCTTGGGTAGCTTACAAATTCTCTGGACTCACCTGTAGGGATTCTGATTCAATAGGTCTAACATCCACAGAACTACTTTTAGATTTACTGAAGACTACATTTCTTTTTTTTGATTATAAGCATATTGGAGAGGTCATGTCATACATGTTGCTGAAGGTAAGATGTGGTGTCTATGGAACTGAGGCAAGATGCAGTGACCTCACCCTCCAGCCTGGCTCCATGTTAAAGAGAATAAAGTTAAGGTGCAAGAAAGCCCATGTTGCCTTCTTATGAACAATGCTGCCTATGTGTTCACAAAGCCTTTTCTAGTAATCAGTCCTAAAGGTTTACTTTAGGTTTACTTTCATTCAATTACCAAATATCTAGGGGGCGGCTAATATACGCCAAATATGCTAATTTATACTCTCATCGGTGGTAAGAGCTTTTCATTGTATTCATGTTCACATTGGGTCTTATAATTCTTCATTGTACTTAGTTTGACAAGATAGAATAAATATATTTGCATTATTTTAATTTATGTTTTTATTATCTTCAATAATGAAGGTGAAGACTCTTTTGTATTTTTCTTAGCCATTACAAATATTCCATTGATTTCCAATTATCAATTGCCATGTTTATATTTTCTAATAAACTTGTAAGTTATCACTATTTTTAATCCATTGTATGAGTTGCAAATAGTTTCTCATTTTCTTTGTTTCTCTGTTCCCATTTTTTTGCAGTCTTTTAACCTTTTTTTATGATTTTTCTCTTTTATAGCAAATATGTTTCTTTTTTTTTTTTTTTTAAGATTTTGATTATTTATTTGACAGAGAGAGAGAGATCACAAGTAGGCAGAGAGGCAGGCAGAGAGAGAGGAGGAAGCAGGCTCCCTGCTGAGCAGAGAGCCCGATGTGGGGCTCCATCCCAGGACTCTGAGATCATGACCCGAGCCAAAGGCAGAGGCTTTAACCCATTGAGCCACCCAGGTGCCCCAGCAAATATGTTTCTATTTCTTATGGAAAGCCAACAGTCTTTTGATTGTGGTTTCTGCCACTGTTTGAAACCATGCTTTAAAAAATCTTCCTCCAAGATTACATAAATATTCAATCATATTATCTTTAGATTATAATTTTTCATATTTTTATAGATTTAAATTTTAGATATCTTTTTATCAGTTATATATTCCCATTATTTTTTAAAAATATCATCCTTCAAAAATCTGATAAGGATATTATAGCAGTATTGCTTAAATACTAAAAATTGAGGAACTGCCTAAATGTATCATAAGATGAGATTAGTTGATTATGTAGAACATCCATAAGATAAAACCTTGTGCCAAGTGAGATTTTGGTCGAAAAGGATATTTTCTGTTATGACAACATTCATAATTTCATGTTAAGCAAAGCAAATCAGGACTAAACATAGACACACATACACATTCATGAAGTCTGGAACTAAAACTGTACACTATGTTGAAATCTAATAACTTTGAGCTAAATAGGAAAATATGATAAAGTATAAACTATTTGGTTTTAGATGACCTGCAAAATATCTGGAAGTTATTTAGAAATTTTTGTTTTCAAATACACTGTGCTGTCATTGTGAGTCACTGACTCCCAAACCAAGTCAGCAATATACTTTCTGTAAATGAGCATAAGTTTAACTAGTTCTATATGGTCATACACAAATATAAATATCCTGTCACATTCTACTGATATGGAGTCAGC
This sequence comes from Potos flavus, assembly GCA_028534135.1. Taxonomy (NCBI): domain Eukaryota; kingdom Metazoa; phylum Chordata; class Mammalia; order Carnivora; family Procyonidae; genus Potos; species Potos flavus. The sequence continues at coordinate 18,921,624 of CM052892.1, read as the reverse complement.
ATGCTTCTCCACTTAAATTCATTCCCACATTTAAATGATTTTTTTTTATAAAGATTTTATTTATTTATTTGACAGAGAGAGATCACAAGTAGGCAGAGAGGCAGGCAGAGAGAGAGGGGGGAAGCAGGCTCCCTGCTGAGCAGAGAGCCCAATGCGGGACTTGATCCCAGGACCCTGAGATCATGACCTGAGCCGAAGGCAGAGGCTTTAACCCACTGAGCCACCCAGGCGCCCCTTTAAATGATTTTTTTAAAGATTTTATTTTATTAGAGAGAGAGAGAGAAAGTACATGAGCAGGGGGAAGGGCAGAAGGAGAAGGGGAGAGAGAGAATCTCACGCAGGATCCTTGCTGTGCTCAGAACCAGACCAGAGGCTTGATCCCAGGACCCTGAGATCATGACCTGAGCTGAAACCAAGAGTCAGATGGACACTTAACTGACTGAGCCACCCATGCACCCCTAAATGATGTCTTAATAGTCGATTAAAAACACAATTCTGGCATAAGAGTTTCAACAACATGTGTCAGGGGTCCCCAAGACCACCCCCAGGTTTGATGATCTGCTGGGAGGACTCCAAGACTCAGCAGAAAGCCATACTCATGGCTATGATTTATTACAACAAAAATATCAAAGCAAAATCAAAGCAAAGGCCAGAGGAAATCATGAAAGCTTCCAAGAGTGTTCTCCCAGCGGAGTCACAGAGGAAGCATTTAATTCCCCAACAACACATTGTGACAATACATGTAAAATGTTGTCTACCAACCAAGTTCATTAGAAACTCAGCCTCCAGGATTTTTACTGGGAGCTGGTCACATAGGCACCCTCCGCCTAGCATGTTCCAAAATTCCAGACTCCCCAAAGGAAAGCTAGTATTCAGCAGAAACCACACTGTACAAATGGTCTAGGCACAGTGAGCCACTCTTATCAGTTCTGCGAACGACAGAAACCTTCCAGAAACCCAGGTTTCCAGATGCCAGTCAAGGGCCACCTTGCAAATGGGCATTTCCAAGCATAGCAGTTTCTAGTCTGCTGTGTTAACTCTTTTCTGCACACACGTTACAAGTTCTCAAGTCACCAGATGGGGCAATCATATACGCACGTGTGTTAGTCTCATCCAGGCCCAAATAAAGTTAAACAAAGAAAAGTGAATGAAGTTTACCTAAAATTCACTTTTATTGGGTCCACAAATAAATTATTTCAGAAGTGACCAATTCAGAAGGGATCGGAAATTAAAATATTATAATGTTCTTTTTCTTGAGTTGTAAAATTAATGCACATTCGTTACAGAAAATGTGGAACACTCAGAAAAATATGAAAGAAGTGAGATTCATTGAAGCCCTCAAATGCAGATTTTACCATTGCTAACTTTTTCTATTCATGGACATCTATTAATGTAGTTGATAGCATGCTTACTATTAAATTTTACTTTAGTTACCTTCATTTTTCTATGCCATTAAAAATTTCCAATGAACATTTTTCATAATGAAAAGTATTTTATCCCTGGTAATAATATAATTTTTAAAGTCTTCTCCTTTCAGTTGGATAGATAGGTTGTTTCCTGTCATTAATATTTCTTTAAGCCCTCATAAAACTTTTCAGTGGCTTCCTATTGCTCTTGGAATAAAGGTCAAAATCTTTAATAAGGTCAACGAGGTCCCACGTGACCGGGGGTTTCCTTCCCTCTGCGGCGCCAGTTCATTCTTTCTGATTCTCTCTCTGCCCTCAATCACCATGGCCTTCCTGGAATTCCTCAAATGGGCCACTGTCTCCTACTTCATGGTTTACCCAGGTGTGGGTTGCCCTACCTTACGTACTGCAATCAGCACTGTTTTAATTAGTCATGTCATTAAATATGCACATTTAAAAAATATATATCTTCCATAACGGGCAGTAATCTCCTTGGAGGCGGAGCACATATCTGTCTTGTTCACTGATGCATTCGCTCCCAGGGCTAGATGTTATCCCTGGAATATAGACATGCAAAATAATTGCAGAACTCAAGAACAGAGGCATTAATAATGGATTCTACCTTTAAATCAACCAGTTACCCAGTATTGTGAGTGGAGTTTTGTTTAAATGTTGCAGTCTGATCTCAGCAAACTCTGTGTACTAATCGATGGGCCTATGTCCCCATTTGGATTACAGCTCTATAGGGTGAGCTGCAGTGGCCTTAGAAAGCCAGTTTGGAAATAATAAGAAGTTATTATCCAAAGATTGGAGATGCAGGCCGGAGGGAGGTTACTGGCCCAAGGGTGCAGTGAAATCTAGGACTGATGTGGAAAATACTCGGGTATTCTCTAGGGAGTCCCAGAGACCTTGGGGAGGGGAAAATGAGAAAAGCCTAACTTTCTTGTGGTCAAACATAATGAGAGCTCAGATCCTTTCATTCAGAATTAGAGGGAAGTGCTAGTTCTGACAACCATAGAGGTCAGCAACCCTTGGGTTACAAACCAATAAATTCACTTAATAGGCAGTCAATGAGACAGAAACTGCTTTTCCAGATGCTTCTGTGTCTTCCTGCTACACACAGCACTATGATTACTATTCTGAAGTTTTATTTCAAAATACACAATTTTTTTTTTTTAAAAAACTGAATGTAGATGAAGGTACGATAAATGTGGCACCTTTGTATTTGGTACCTGAATAAAGAGCCACAAACTTATTTGTGTAATTAGACCCAGAAATTCTACTTAATGAAAACATCCTAAAATAATAAATCAAAAATATGAGGGAAGGCACAAAAAGGTGTTAAAAAACAAAATAAACTTCAGGTTTACAAGAATGCCTTAAAACTTTGGGATGAAAAGCAAAAAGTATTGATTCATTAATAGAGAGAACACTGATTCATAATGATAAGGAGACAGCTATATTATTTACACCGCTAACAAGAGTATAAAAGTTTTGGAATCACATATAGCATTAGATAAGTAAAATAGGCAGCAGCCTGAGTGCAAAATGGCAAATAATATGTTAAGCAATTCAAAGATTTTCAATATTTAAAATATTGAGTTGCAAAAGGACAGCAGTGTATCCACTGCGAAATCGGCTCCCTGGCTTCGATTCCTGGTAGAATGAGAGGTAGCCAGCCCTGGCGCAGGCCGCGGAGCACGTCAGATGATCTTCACTAGCTAGCTTGCTTTCTCTACCCTTCACTATCTGTGCTTACATACGTTGAGGGAAGGGCATGCACGTTCTTTAGCAAACAGTAATAGCTCTTAGTTGTAACCTCCATTCATACTTGTACGTAACTGCCAAAGCATGGAAATAGTATGTACACAAAAGCATCCAGGGGTACGTGGCTGGTTCAGGTGGTTAAGCGTCTGCATTTGGCTCAGGTCCTGATCCCAGGGTCCTGACATGGAGCCCGTGTGGGGCTCCTTGCTCAGCGGGAAGCGTGCTTCTTCTTCTCCCTCTGCCCCTCCCCTGGCTCATGCTCTCACTTTCTCTCAAATAAATTTTTTTTTTTAAAAAGCATCCATCACGGTGTTATTTATACCAGTAAAATATGGACACAACCTAAAATGACTAGGAATTAGAAAATCGTTAAACATCCCATCATAAGTGAGCTCATCGAAATACTCTGGAATCCTCCAAAAATAATTTTCTAATCACATTTTAAGTTAACTTTAAAAGATGTACACTGGGAAATTTCTTACGATTGAATAATAAAGGTAAAAACAATATAAAATACACAAATATAATGAACCTACATCATATTTATAAAACATAACAAAATGCTAATAGCAATTACTAAGGTGACAAGTTATAAATTTTTTCTCCACTTTTTTTTGGAACAGTGGAATTAATTTTAGAAGAAAAATTATATGTGAAAATACATGTGATGTCAGTTTGCTTCCATAGTTTTTGGACCATAACCAAAAAAAACCTCAAGGTGATTGGGGCTCTGTGGTAGCCAGCCAGCCAGAGATTCCCATTTTCAGCCCTGGTTCCAGTCGGTCCCCCCAAAGGGTCAGAATCCCCGGCCTGCCTACCATCTTGATTCAGCCATATAAGTTTTTAAGGTGGGGCACCAAAAAGAGGATGTTCTTATAGATGAATGATAAACCTCCAGAAGAAAAAGAGTATATATTTGGGGCGCCTGGGTGGCTCAGTCATTAAGCATCTGCCTTCAGCTCGGGTCATGGTCCCAGGGTCCTGGGATCGAGCCCCGCATCGGGCTTCCCGCTTGGCGGGAAGCCTGCTTCTCCCTCTTCCACCCCCCCTACTTGTGCTCCCTCTCTTGCTGTGTCTCTCTCAGTCAAATAAATAAAATCTTTAAAAAAAAGTATATATTTAAAGTGTACAACTTGATGATTTGATATTGTGAATTGATTGCCAAGACTAAGATAATTAACACACATATCACCTCATACAGTTAACGTGTGTGTGTGTGCACGCGTGTCTACTCTCGGCAAATTTCAAGTGTACAATACCATACTATTAAGTAAGATCACCATGCATTAGCTCCTCAGAACGTTATCTAATAGTTGAAAGTTTATACCTTTTGATTTACATCTCCTCATTTTCACCTACCTACAGCCCCTAGCAATCATTCTATTGTTGGTTTCTATGAAATTGCCTTTTTTTTTTAGATGCCACATATGAGTGATACTATACAGTATTTGTCTTTCTCTATCTGCCTTACTTCACCTAGCATAACACCCTTCAGGTTCATCCATGTTGTCACAAATGGCAGGATTTCCTTGTTTCTTAAGGCTGAATAATATTCCATTATATGTATACACTACATTTTCTTTCTCTGTCTCCCAAAGGACATGTAGGCTGTTTCCACATTGCAGCTATAGTGAATAATGCTATAATGAATATGGGAGTACAGATAACTCTCCAAGATAGTGATTTTGTTTCCTTCAGATATATAGCCAGGAGTGGGATGGTTGGTCCTCTGGTAGATCATATGGCAGAATGGAAGTTCTATTTTTAACTTTTTGTGGCACCTCTATGCTGTTTTCCATAATGACTATAACCAATTTCCATTCCCACCAACAGCATATAAGGATTTCCTTTTCTCCACATCTTAGCCAACATTTGTTATCTCTTGGCCTTTTCATAAAAACCATCCTCGCTGATGTGAGGTGATAGCTCCTGGAACTACAGACATTTTTGTTTCCAGGTGAGTATAACCCTTTTTTTTTTTCCCCCCCCAAATACTTTTATTTTTTCAGTGTTACAAGATTCATTGTTTATGTACCACACCCAGTGCTCCATGCAATACGTGCCCTCCTCAATACCCACCACCAGGCTCGCCCATCCCCCCACCCCCTCCCCTCCAAAACCCTCAGTCCCTTGTTCTGAGTTCACAGTCTCTCATGGTTCTTCACCCCTCCGATTTCCTCCAAA
>CM052892.1:18882922-18915767 GCA_028534135.1 Potos flavus | reverse complement strand
AATAATTAAAAAAACCAATTCAAACATCAAAAAAATAAAATAATTCAATTAAACAATGGGCAGAAGACATAAACAGACATTTCTACAAAGAAGACATACAGATGGCTAATAGACACATAAAAAGATGTTCAACATCGCTCATCATCAGGGAAATGCAGATCAAAACCATAAGGAAACATTACCTCGCATGTGTCAGAATGGCTAAAATCAAAAACACAAGACAGAAGTGTTGGCGAGGAAGTGGAGAAAAAGGAACCCTTGCGCACTATTGGTGGGAATGCAAACAGGTGCAGCCACTATGGAAGACAGTACGGAGGTTCCTCAAAAAATTGAAAATACAGTTACCATATGATCTAGTAATCACACTACTGGGTATTTACACAAACAATATGAAAATCCTAAGTTGAAGGATATATGCTCCCCAATGTTTATTGCGACATTATTTACAATAGCCAAATTATGGAAGCAACGCCAGTATCTATCAATAGGTGAATGGATAAGAAGATGTGGTATACATACATACATATATATATATAAATAATAGAATATTATTCAGTCATTAAAAAGAATGAAATCCTGCCATTTGCAGCAACATGGATGGATCTAGAGAGTAGCATACTAAGTGAAATAAGTCAGTCAGAGAAAGAAAAATACCATATTTCACTCACTTGTGGGATTTAAGAAATAAAACAAATTAACAAAAGGGGAGAAAAGAGAGAGAGACAAACCAAAACCAAAGCCAAAACAAATTAAAACAAACCCCGGACTCTTAACTATGGAGACAAACTGATGGTTACCAGAGGGAAGATGGAAAGGGGAAGGGGTGAAACAGGTGAAGGGAATTAAGAGGACACTTATCATAAGAGCACTGAGTCATGTAGAGAATTGTTAAATCACTATACCTGAAGCTAGTATAACACTGTATGTTAACTACACTGGAATTAAAATTTGAAAGAAAAAAAAAAGAAATGTGCCCTCTCAATCAGTAATGAATGAATCAGTGAATGACGGGTCAAATAAAAAATGTAAAGACTACAAATACTACTAAGGAATGTAAAAGTATTTGAAAATATGAAAAGACAAATCATGATTTAGGTTGTAAAGATGATCATGCAAATATTCCTCCCAAAATAACTCATAACTTCAATGCAATCCTAATGAAATTCCAAAGGGTTTAGGGAACTGAGAAAAAGGGGCACCTTGGGTGGCTCAGTTGGTTAAGTGTCTGCCTTCAGCTCAGCTCATGATCCCATGGTCCTGGAATCGAGCCCCTTGTCTGGCTCCTTGCTCAGCGAGGAGCCTGCTTCTCCTTCTGCCCCTCCCCCCCATTCACGCTTGCTCTCAGTCTCTCTCTCTTTTTCTCTCTCTACCTCTCTCTCGTAAATAAATAAGATCTTTAAAAAAAAAAAAGGAAATTGACAACAATTTTCTGAAGTTCCCCTGAATGAAAAAACAGATGGGAATTTTGTTTAAATCCAGAATAACAAGGGGGAATTGCATTACTAGAGGATAATATATAATGAAGTAATACTAACAGCAATGTGCGAGATGGGCAGAAAAAACCCCAGATGATATCAATCCCACAAATGATAAGAGACAGAAACAGACCCAAACAGACCAAGTATAATATTAGAATTTAGTACAAAAATCCATTTATTGCTTCTCATGATTCTGAAATCATGGTAGGGCTCTGAATAGACAGCTTATTTCCACCTCTCATTGTGTGGACTCGAACAGCTCAGCTTGGGCTAGAAGTTCCAAAATGGTTTTCACCATGTGTCTGGGGCTTCAGCTGGGGTGGCGGGATTGGGCTGAGACTGGCTGGACCTTCTCTCCTCTCCCCGTCCCCCTCCCTCCCCCTCCCATCCTTCCTCTCTCCTCTCTTTCTATGTCCCAGTCACACACCTCTCTCCCTCCCGACCATCAATCACTCTCTCTTTGCCTGGACTCTTCATCTGTCAGTAATCTAGTGTGAGTTCCTTTACACAGTGGCTGATAAGAGAGCAAGAACCCAAGTTTCCTGGTCTTTTAAGGACGACAGCTAGCACAACACAAGCACAGCTGCTTCCATGAGCCAAAGCAAAGCACACCAGCCCAGGTTCAAAAAAGGGTAAACAGACTTTAACTCTTGACTGGAGGACTTTCGTGTGCGTACATCGTCCCATCGCTCATGTCTACTCTACCTCTTTGGACAACCTACCAGAATAGATTTGTTACTATTATGAAATACATTTGTACACATGCACCCACACTGGGGCCCATCTGGTTTTGCAGACTTATTTCATAAACATTCTCTTCCAAAAGATGAAAAAAAAATGCTCCCCAGCACACTTTATATTGCTTTTACAATCTTGATCCCAAAGCCTACCGAAGTACTACTGCAAGGAGAATTAGCCGGTCTTATCTAAAAATATAAACCAAAAAGTACCTAGATAAGTATCTATATTATTAAATCAAATTCAGCAATGTATAAAATAAAATACATGGTGTCCAAATGCAGTTCACATCTGAAAACCTAATTGGTATAACCCAACCACTTTAACAAAATGACATAATGGATGAGGGAAATTATTTTTTTATTATTCAAAAATAATTCATGACTTTAAAGAACTCTCAGCAAATAAAAATAAAAGTAAACCTCCTTAACCTGATAAACAGAATCTACCGAAAGCCTACAACGATCCCCCTGAATGGTGAGAAGTCATAGCATTCCTTTTGAACATGATAAGGATTCCCACAATCAATACTTCCTATTCAACATTGTACCAGACGCCCTAGCCAGAGGGCTAAGGAAAGAAAAGATGAGTGGCATATAGGTTGGAGAGAAAGAAACAAAACTTTTATTTCCTGATGATATTTGTTAACATTTAGAAACCCTAAGAAACGCTTCGAACAAATTACCAGAGTAAACAACACAGGTTAGCTAAGTTGTTATATAAAATGTCAACATATAAAATCAATGTGTTCTCCTACGTTAATAACCCAAATTAAAAAATGACACTAAAATTAACTATTATAAATTTAAAACAAAACATATCCTAATCCCAAAGAAACTCTTATGCATTAATGTTATTTTTTTAACGAAACTATTGGACTATCAGAAAATATAGATGAATATCTAAGCAAATGGAAAGAGATTTTCTGAGTGTAAAGGCCATGGAAAGATTCATAAAGCAAATAACTGATAAATTAAACTCCATAAAGTATGTTAAGTGATATAAAAAATATCATAACACATAAGTGAGGAACTGGAAAAGTAGCCACAAATAAGGCAAAAATTTGATACCCTTAATATACAAAGCATACTTCTAAGTCTTCAAATCCATTGGAAAAACACTACTACTCCCAATAAAAAATAGTAGCAAAGAAAATTCATACAAGAAAATATCACTTATAATCATGTGAATAAAAGGTTAGCCTTACTATAATAAAATAATTGCTTATTAAAATAACAGTGATGTCTTAGTTTTTAAGCAGCAAATGGAAAATAACAGCAAGAAAACATAATTTGTGTGCTATGAGACAGGTCCCTTCCTACATTGTTGTTAGGAGTTGAAGGCACACAAGCAGACTCCAGGCTGTATTTCGTTATGGAACATAATACAACACTCTGTGCCTAATCCACCGCCTGGGTCCATATCTTTTCATGTATCCCAGAGAAATAATAATATATTTATATTTGTATTATATATATTCACCTATTTTACACATAATCGTATTTAACATATTATATTTATATTATGTAATTAGATGTGAATCTATATGTGCATGTACAAAATGGTCCATGCTATGACTTAAACTATAGAAAAACTGGATATGCAACAAATGGGAAATGGTTAAATAAATCATGGCTCACCAGTAATTGATTTCAAACTTATATATGCTCAGGAACCCTTCTTCAAGGAGAATTTTTTACAGAAGCCCAATATATAGATTAGTTAAGTGTGGAACTGCTGTTTGAAAATCACAAAGGGAGCCTTGAGCCCAATTGACTCAAAAGCTTCCCTCCCAGTTCTTGCTTCTTCCAAGCCCTGCAGTGGCCCTCAAGCACTTTAATGAATCCCCAAGGCTACATGGAAAACTGAAAAAAAAAAACCCGCTATACAATAGTATAAGACTATTGAATTCATACTTTGAAAAATTTGTAATGATGAGAGCAAAGGCTCAGGATATAATATCACATAAAAATTAATATATAGAAAACTGCATCCTATATGATCCCAACTCAACACATGTATATAAATATCCAGCAATTCTTTCTACTTTCTTCTTTATAGTTATCTGTAATTTTCAACTTTCTTACCAAAACCATGAATTCCTTTCATAATTACAGGGAAATGGAAAAATTATTAACAAACATGTGTAGTTTGCATTCAGGCCCACTAGTTCATGCTAGAATTATTATATGTATCTGTAGGGAAAAAAATCTTGGAATTTTTAAGAAAGTTTTATTAGAAACAGCTAAAGAGCTTTCCAATAATCTACCTCTGGGACATTTCAGTGTTATTCAGAGCACATCTGAAATCAATTACAGCCCCCCAACTGGCTTCAGGAGCCTGTGTGTGCCTCCAGCCATCTCCACAGCAAATTGCCTCAGCCGTGGTCAAAGTCAAAATTTCTCAGTTGCCTTGGTTGACCTAGAAATGTTTTATGTAATTTGCCATTATCTGGAAGGGAAACAGTTGTTAGAAAATAAATCTTTTTTGGCTTTGTCTTATTAAAGAGGTGCCAAGAAATATTCTTCATCGTTCAGACATACCAGAAGAAAAATAAGAAATATTCAGTAAAATAAATGGAATCTCCAAAGCAAATCCAAAGAAAAATCACTGTTAGTCTATCTCTAGAGACACAAAGTGTAGTGATATGTTTTTTAGTCTTTGAATATTAGAAATAGGGCATCTATAAGGACTGAACATGGAAATAAGAGGCAGAATTTTTATTTTTCTTTCCTTCTTCCATTCATTACAGATTTGCCCAAAAATCTCTAATAAGAAGATAATGTACTAGTGGCTGGGAATAGAAATTCATGCACAGTGAAGGAGAGAGCGGAGGAAGAAATGTAAAGAAATTACTGCAGTTTATTGAAGAGTGCTAGAATAAAGGTATGTGTAAGCAGTTTGGGAAGCGCAGAAGAGAAACCACTCACTTACTTTCCTAGGAAAAAAAATTGTGAAGGGGGACGTGGAGGGGAGGATGGAGGCAGAAATATCCTAGTACTTCTAATAACTCATGTAGTTTTACATTGATGATCCCTAATCTCAAATGGTCCTGGAGAGGCTCTGGGCAATTCAACTGTATTTCAGTAGCTCATTCAACTGCCTACTCTCCATGACTGGTTTGTACCCTTTTCTGTCTCCTCAAACCTCCAACACTTCCTCCCCTTCTTCTGTCTCAGAGGCTGAGACTGCTTGCTTTCTCACTGAGAAAACAGAAGCAATGGGAAAAGGTTTTGACGTACTCCCATCACCATGTCTCCTGACATATCGGTATGTGTGCCCTTATTCTCCACCATCCCTGCTGTGGCTATGGATAAACTCGTGGCCTCTGAGCTGAGGCCAAGCCCTCCACTTGTGTGGTAGGTCTCATCCCTCCTGCCAACTCAAGAACACTACTGCAACAATTGTTTCCTCTCTCCCCTGCATCTTCAATTTCCCTCTCTCTACTGAGTCATTCACATCAGCGCACAAAAATGCTAGATCTTAAAATAAAACCCTCACTTGACCCCACATTCCCTCCCAGCTACCACAACATGTCTCTGCCTTCCTCTACTGCAAATATTCTATGAAAGGTCGACCTACAGACAGTGTCTCAAATCCTGCTCTTCCCATTCTCTCTCGAATGCATTCCTGTCAGGCTCTCTTCCCAACCACTCCACGGAAACAGCTTTCATAAACATCCCAAAGCCTGTCTCCCTCACTCACTCTCCATCCTTCACCTCATGATTTGATATACCATATATTTACTTGCTTGTTTGTTGCCTATCTCCCCCAACTCGTCTGTAGTCTCCAGGAACTCTACCCCAAGGGCCCAGAATATTGCCTGGCGCCAGTAGACAATAAATTTGTGTTACATGGATAAGTGAGATAAATAAATCACCAAGCTTAAGATTATGCAACTATCCAGTTGGGGAGCAGAGATCTAAACCCAGCTGTACCTGACTTTCACCTTGTGTACCCCAACGCTTCGTGGTACAACCTGGGCCTCTGGTGAGGTGAAATAGATGGCAGTATCGTTAGTGACGTAGGATCTATAACAGGAGGAAGATTTGCCATGGAGAGTTGTGAAATCATTTAATAGTTTGCAAAATAAGCATAACTTTAGAGAAATTGCCTACTTACTCAGAGGTGAGTAATCTGGCAATCTCCTAGGTCTACTACACAATCCAGAATGAGAAATGGAACAACCACAGCCTCTAAATGACCTAAGCAGATGTCACAAAGCCCAAGCTTACACACGAGGAGCTTGGTTGGTTCTCTCGGGGCCCCAAGTTTAAGGATAGGTATTCAAACCACAGAAGCTTAAAAGCAACCGACTAGGAGGTACTCGAGGGAGCACACCCGCACACATACACACACACAATTTCCAGAAGCTTGTGCAAGAACTTAAATGACCTAGTGTGTTTCGTTCAGGCTTACCACAACCCTTCACACCTCACAAGCTTTTTACACGTCAGCAGTGATTCTCCTGCAAGATAGTTGAATGCAGAGAAGCATAAAGCATAAGACAATTGTTTAGAACAATGATCTGAGGTTATGAGGATAAGACTGAGTTGTATTCAGTTATCTTTTATTTTTATTTTTTAAATTTATTGAAATTCAATTAATTAACGTAGCTTCTCTTTTAAAAAGGCAGATAGGGAACTCATACATTTTAGAGTTATCCATAGAACCTGGTTGCAAGGTTTTAAAGCCTGCAGTTGAAGAGGTAACGTTTCTGGGGTGGGGGAGTGGTGCGGAATCCAACAGAAGAGCCCAACCCTCAATCATGCTAAATAAATGGGACATTACTGTACTGCTTCAAAGGGTAAAAAAAGAATCAAAGTGGATTTAAGTGGATAAGTGGATTTAATTTTTATTTTTAATTTGCATTTAAGTCATGCCAAAGGCATTTGAGAGGTCATAAATATATCACAACTTGCATCATGGAAATAACATCTGATATCAGCAATCCAACACAAGTTGGTACTCACTGGTCCAGGGAATGGGAGGTTGCTGACGTTAGTAGGTCTACAATCTTCTACAGAGAGATGACAGTCTTATTTGTGGGTAACTAAGTATACTTTAAGTATACTTTAAAAAGTATACTTTTAAAGTATACTTTTAAAGCATACTTTAAAAGAGTGGTTTTTCTAAGATTAGCAGTATAATGTTAAGACTGAAAATAAATTAGCAGTACCAAGGAAAACTCTAGTAATCGGGCTGTTAACTCTGCAAACCAAAAAGAGAGAGAAATAAGAGCATAACATCAAAATTTTCAAATTTTTTCCACCCTCATTAGCACTTCTGATCTCAGATTTCACTGCCGGCATTACCGACAGCGTATGGAAGCTTGTTTTTTGTCACATATGTGAAGATTTATTTAACTTGAAAGCCCTCCCCAGTTCATGCAGATTGAAACCATAACTAAACACCTTGTCACATGTTTCCTATTGTGAATAGGCATAAATAGCTTTCCAAAGAATAATTAATATTCCAAGGTGCAGATTTTGCCCAGACTTTCAAAAGGTAGATTATACATCTTGAGAAACTAAAAAATTATTTATGATTTTTAACCAGGAAAAGACTGTTCAAGAGACTGTTCAAAATAAGACATGGAAAACAACTCATTCTCTGGAAAATAGGAAAATAAAGCTTTGGAAAACCAATTTCCTCTTTTCTTTGAGCCAGATTCTAAAATCTGTGGTAAAAAGATATTACATGAGGGAAAAAAAAAATCTTTTTTTTTTTCTGTATTCAGTAGTCCAAATATCATATGAGATACTTCAAAGATAGAATTTTTGCTTTTGGAGAGAATGGAATGGTTTCCTAAATGTCATTTAAGATCATCACTCTGCCTTGTGGCCAAATTTTTCTAAAGTCCCTACAATCTGATATCCAAACATATAAAATTCAAGACAATATAACAAAGGAATCAAGATTATAGGCTCTCAATCAGATTTGAGTTTGAATTCTCCATTCTATTTACTATCCTAACTATCCTTGAGCTATTAACTTCTATGAGCCTCGCTTTTCTCATCTGCAAAATGGGATAAAAGTATGGCCTGTTCCATACTTTCAGAGTTACTGAAAGAATTAATGAAATAATACATGGAAACCACCTCCCATAAAGTAAATGCTCAAGCACTGTTATTAGTGATTTCGGTTATGAATGTGATTGTCATCATGGTAAGTAGCATAGATGGCTATGAGTGAGTGTGGCTTCCCGTTACCACCACTTGCCTGCCTGGCACACAGTCACATAATACTTCCTTCTTAAATATTTCATAACAGACTGATGGAAGGATGAGTTTTAGCCTGGAGCCATGCTCTTAAAAGTCAAGAAATGTAATTCCATTTGACCCACCCTCATTGTTCTTTCAACTTTCTTCCCTACTTTCAGAAACAAGAGAAGGAAAGAATGAGAAGACTTGGTGACAAACAGGAGAATGTTTTTGAGGATATGGACATTGGAGAGCATGAGGTTTACTCCTAAGAGAGTTGAAATGGGGTAACATAAAATGAAATATGAGGGACAGCCAGCCCACGTGAGAAGAAAACAAATCCTGACCTATATATGTCAATCATTGGTACGACCTACTGAAAAGCCAGTCTAACGGCCTCTTTTTTTGCCTCCACACTCCATAATTGTACCTTCAGCCTTTTCCATCTCTTTAAGACCAACTCCCTTCATGTGGTAGCTGTATTTAAAAAGTACCAGTGAACAAAAAGTTTAATTAACTCAGTAAATTACAAACCAAGAAATGAGATGACAATAAAGAAGGTACCAGCAACCCCACTGGAAGACTGATAAGAGGTGTTCAGGTAAGTTCAATGGACCTTGAACTACTTTGTAGTCTTCACCCAAATCCAATCCAAAAAGGAAAGTTCGGTCCCTTCTGTTTTCACACAGGGCTTGATGAGCATGTTTTATCAATTATTATCAATGCCTGACTATGACATTAGGAAATGTTATTTCTTCAAACTGAAAAGAACCTGGCATTGACCCTTCTCTGTTGTGCTTCCCCATCCCCCACATAACTATGCCCCTTCGCCTCTGTTTTTTTCTTCTTCTTCTTTCTTCTTCTTCTTTTACTTCAGGATTTATAAAATCCTTTGAAACATGTTGTTTCCAGATGTAGGTCCCAAGTGCCCTGTCATTTACTTCCTGTCCAAACACAGAGCAGATGGAATTACACAAGTTTGGCTATATGATTCCACCTTCCAATGCCTTCATTAAACTTCAGGATTTTAAAAGAGTCTGCCCGGTTCCTGGCGGGGACCTTTCCATACTTCCACCCCCGAAGCTGTAAATTACTACCTCATTAAACTCAATTGTAAATGATTAGGTGTCTGGTATGTACTTTCCTTTCCCTGCAGCCTCCTTGGAGTAATTACTGCATCCCAGGCCTCCCTCCTTAACTTAGCACATTATTCAAGCAGTGCAGTGTTTGAGTAGCTCATTGAGGGAGGAGGTTTTATTTCTCTGAAGGTATTAGAACTCTGGTTTTTGGTTCAAAAGTGGGAGATTTGTGATCTCTCAGTTCCCATGGAGCAATCTCTCTTTTAACAAGAGAAAGCTGTAATCAACACACCTTTTTCAAGAATTCATTTTTCTTTCTACCACACAGGCAGTTGGAACTACAGAACTTTTGTTTTTTCCAGGGATCGGTGAGATAATTTAACATTTTTAAAAGGCTGCTGTTGCTGCCATTAGTTTCCATAGGTAAAGATCGCCTAGGAAATATTTAAAAGTGGGGTTTTTTTGGTTGTTTTTTTGTTGTTGTTTTGTTTTTTGAGACAATGAGAAACAAAGGTAACTCAGATAACCAATGCCTAGTCACTTAAGTTTGATTCTTTGATGACGTTTGTTTTACAAAACCTCAGAGACTGGAAAGGTCATGGGTAAAGGGTAGGAGGGGGAGATAGAGGAGGAGGGACTGTCACATTAAATAAATAATCTATCCCAAATTCCCAGCCTGGTTGCCATCATGTTAACAGCAAAGGTAAAACTAATATTCCCTGAGGGGCAAAAGCTTAGAAGGTCAGTCCTCTTTCTTACGGAGATTTTGCCTCTTTGGTTGATTTATTGGTTTGAGTCTTAATGTTTTTCACTGTGCCTGTCTTGGGCTTCTCTCCCACTTGTTTCACTATAGTCAATCAGTTATACTTCACTGTGTCACCAGAATATAGGTAAAGATAGTGACTTGTCATACAGAGGAAAGGAAATGAAGGCCACTGAGCAAAAGGCTTTAGCTGAGGCTAATGAAGTACTAGCAATACAGTCACTGCTGAAGTAGAGTTTCCACCACGAGTGAAGGAAAATGCAAAAATTGGTAATGGAATGGATCATTATTCATTTCTAACTCAGCCTGCGAATGTGTTCTTGGGTATTACCGCTTATCCTAAAGGAGATTCATTCAGATTTGGACATGAGGTAGACACAGGTAGCTTAGGCGTTCATTTGTCTGCATTCATTTGTGTGTGTAGAAAGTTCAAATGAACTTTGCTTGGGAGACCACTCTTTTTTTTTTTTTTTTAAGATTTTATTTATTTATTTGTCAGAGAGACAGAGAGAATGAGTGAGAGCGTGCGCCCGCGCACAAGCAGGGGGAGCAGCAGGCAGAGGGACAAGCAGGCTCCCTGCCAAGGAAGGAGCCCAACGCGGGACTCGATCCCAAGACCCTGGGATCATGACCTGAGACGAAGGCAGACGCTTCACCAACTGAGCCACACAGGAGTCCCGAGAGACCACTCTTTAATTAGGGTGGAATAAAAAGGTATAACTTGGTTCCTAGCCTAGCACCTTGGAGTAGACAGTAGGAAAGAGGTAAAGGAGCTATTTCCCCAAGAAAGGAAAAGCAGCATAGTGTTATCCAGGTGACAAAGAGTAACACAGAGTCAGGAAGAGTGCAGGCTCCTCCTTCTGCCCACACACAGCATAGCTTTGGTTTGGGGAGGACTGAAGGAACTACAGTGTCCCTCAGACACCCCGGGGGCCTGAGGATTGCCATCTTTTGGCAATGTCATCAACGTTGTCACGGTAGATACCAACAGCAGTGATGATGCTGAGTTGCAATTTTCTGGAAGTTTCATGAACATCAGATATTCAAAAGGGTGCACAGGGTAGAACAACATGAGCTAAAGTAAGACACCACAGAAATAACCAAGTAAAACTTGAAAAGGCTGCATATCCTTTGTCAGTCTTGCGCAAGTGCCAACGGAATTTATTACTACAATTATCCCATCCATAGGTGAATTCTGGGAACATCAATTTACACAAAGGAACACTATTTAAATTAGTACCACAAAATGGGCACAGAAAAAGTTAGCTAGTGGAGTAGACTGAACAGAAGCAAAGCAGGTTTGTGAAATACTTCATGTTAACTATGTTTAGGCAAGTCACTCTCTGATTTTTTTATTCATTTTTAAATTATTGTTTAAAAGCCTGTTCCAATTTTAAGGTTATTTTTCCCCCATAAAGGAGAAGAAACAAAAAAATGATATATGTCAAAAACCCTACTGTAGGGCTGGATTTTTATGCAATTCAATACCAGGTAAAACTAATCTATGATGATAGATACCACAACGTAATTACTTCTGGGTTGGGGCTTTCTAGGGATATGAAAATGTTCTATATCTTGTGTAGAGGTCATAAGGGGTATACACATTTGTAAAAATTCATTGAGCCGTAAAATCAAAATTTGTACATTTTACTATATTAATATACCTCACTGAAAACAGTGTTTAAAAATGTTTATTACATATGTATTGCCTATTCTTGATTTCATATACTTCCACAAAGAAAAAAATTGATAGATCCAAAATACCCATGTTGGTATCTTGCTTAGAGTCATGTTATTTTTTTTTTTTTTTTAAGAGAGAGAGTGCTCAGAGGGGGGAGGGAAGGAGGATGGGGGGCAGAGAGAGAGTGTGAGAGAGCAAAGGGGGAGAGAGAATCTTAAGGAGCCCCCATGCCCAGTGGAGCCCAACATGGGGCTTGATCTCAAAACCCTGAAATCATGACTTGAGCAGAAATCAAGAGCTGGAGGCTTACCTGACTGAGCCACCCAGGCACCCCTAGAGTCGTATTAAATATATAAGTTAACCTAAGAGGAACTGACACCATAGTGGGTCAACCTATCAGAAACACATTATATCTCCATTTATTCATTCTTATTTGCATACTCTCTCAACATATTTTTTTCCTTAGTTAATTTAAAAATTACTTTTGTAGAAATTTTAATGATATGTTTTTCCATCATACTCACCAGTGAGTTGTTTCTCCTATATAGGAAAATAATAGTATAGTATTTTAACTAACTTCCTTATTTCCATTATTTTCTCTCTAGAATTTGTTGTTGTTGTTGCTTGTTTTCATTGAGCACATCACTAAGAAATAATGACAGTATTGCCTTGTTCTTGGCTTGAACTACCAAAAAGTAATTTTTAAAAAGTGATGAAAAATTTTATATGGTGCTACACACCAATTATATACCAGTAAAAATTAGAGGGAAAAATGATGAAAGCTAGTATTCCTGTCCTCTTTGTAGTCTTGATAAAATGCCCTTAGTATTTACCACTAGTAAGATGTTGACATTAGATTGAGAGAAAGATTCACTCTCATATTAAGATATTATCATCTATCCTTAGTTTTCTTTGAATTTTGTGATAGATGAGTATAGAATTTTGCATCTCCAGGTATAGAAAATAGGTAGAGAAAATTCTCAACAATTTATTAAAATGTTCAAATGGTTTCCTACCTTTGATCTACTAATGCCATGGTATGTTATGTTAACGGAGTTTCTAATATTAAATTATTCCAGATTCCTAGAAATCGTATTCCTTTCAATATAGTTCTACATTTGGTTTGTGAAGAATTTAGGTAGTTTTTTTCCCTCTTAAGTTGTAAATATATAGCTTTATTTTTTTCATAAATAATTTAGGTCCATTTTTTGCCTCTGTAATTGTAAAAGGAGAACTTTTTTTTTCCTGTGGTTAAGCATTTCAGGAAGTTTGGCCTCAGGGATCATAATTTTAATTTTAATTTTGTATGCTTTGTCAGATTTTGGTATTGGTGTTTAGCCAGCATTGAACAATGAATTGGGAAATTTTCCTTCCTTTTATGGAATCTAGAATAGTTCGTGTATTGTAGCAATTACCAGTTATTGGAAGGTTTGAAAAAACTCACACATAAAAATGACTTGGGTCTTTATCCATCTTGGAGAAAATTCTTTTTGAAGGTTATTGGTCTATTCAATTTTTCTGTATCCTGACTCAATTTGAGCAATATATATCTTCCTACAAAACTGCCAGTTTTGCCAGTTTTCATATTTCTTAATATTAAATATCATATTCTCTTTTTTAAAAGATTTTATTTATTTATTTATTTATTTATTTATTTATTTATTTGACAGAGAGAGACAGTGAGAGAGGGAACACAAGCAGGGGGAGTGGGAGAGGAGAAGCAGGCTCCCCGCTGAGCAGAGAGCCCAATGTAGGGCTCGATCCTAGGACCCTGGGATCATGACCTGAGTTGAAGGCAACTGCTTAACGACCGAGCCACCCAGGTACCCCAAATATCATATTCTCTTATAAAATTTTTATAACTCCATTATTTAAAGTTAGATCTCATTTTAATTCATAACACTGTGTGTTTGGTACATCGCAAGCTAACTTTGTTTGGCTGTTTCTCTCTTTTATCTGTCTTGATTAATTTCTATTTTTACCTTTAATCCTTTTCCCTTGCTTGCCTTAGATTAATTAATTGTTTTCTAACTCTTTGATGATGATAGCTTATTTTCATTCTTTCTGGTTTAATAGATATGCACTTCAAGAACACATTCTGGATATACTTTTAGCTTTCATTATGTAAGATCTTATATTCAATGTTCTCATCATTTTCAATAATTTCAGCTTCAAATTTTTTTCTACTTAACTCAAGAAGAGACGTATTAGAAATCAGGTCTGGCTGCTGTGAGAGGCCCTAACAGTGGCGGAAATCAGGGAAATATCCATGTAGGAGCCTAGGGCTGAGGGCAGCTCAGTCTTTCTCTATCTTATTAAGATATATACCACCAACGGTCATAGCATGCAGTTACCACATCATGACTTCAGATCACTGAAGTAGTCCTTAACATCAAAGCCACATTCCCATCCACGGAAGGAGCAGAAGAGGGAAGGAAAGGATTTACAAAGTATACACTGCATATATCACTGCCATCCACATTAGAATTTAGTCACGTGGCCACATCTAGAATTGAGGGATCCTGAGACACATAGTCTTTCCCTGGTTGGCCAGGTGCTCAGTTAAAAATTCTATTACTCTGTAAAATGGGAGAACAGATAAACAAGGAAAAAGAATCACTACCTGACAGACAGTTTTAAAAATGTTTCCAGTAAGCTGGTTTATTTTAATTTTTAATTTCTAATTTTGCTTCAGTGGACCAAAAAATGGGATATGAATTATTCCTAGCTTTTAAATTTATTGACAATTGTTTTAACTGAAGGATACTTGATACACAATGTTACGTTAGTTTCGGGTGTACAGCATAGTGATTGGGCAAGGCTACGTGTTCCACTAAACTCGCCACAAGTGTAGCTACTATCAGTCACCATACAACACTATGACAATACCATTAACTATATTCCCTTTGTTCTACCTTTTATTTCTGTGACTTATTTATTCCATAACTGTAGCCCTGTGTCTCCCACGTCCCTACACCCATTTTGCCCATCCCCCCACCCACCACCCCTCTAGCAACCATCAGTTTGTTCTCTGTATATATCGGTCTGTTTCTGCTTTTTGTTTATTCATTTGTTTTGCTTTTTAGATTCCACGTATAAGTGAAATCATATGGTATTTGTCTTTCCCTGACTTATTTCATTTAGCATATTACTAGGTTCATCCATGTGGTCCCAAATAGCAAGATCTCATCCTTTTTATGGCTGAGTAATATTCCATTGTACATATATGTACCACTTCTTTATTCATCTTTCAATGGATGCTTGCATTGCTTTCATATATCAGCTATTGTAAAGAATGCTGCAATAAACATGGGGTGCATATATGTATATATATATATATAATCTTTCTGATTAGTGTTTTCAATTTTTTTGGGGGGTGGGGATAAATACCCAGTAGTGGAATTACTAGATAGTATGCTA
This sequence comes from Potos flavus, assembly GCA_028534135.1. Classification (NCBI taxonomy): domain Eukaryota; kingdom Metazoa; phylum Chordata; class Mammalia; order Carnivora; family Procyonidae; genus Potos; species Potos flavus. The sequence continues at coordinate 18,900,405 of CM052892.1, read as the reverse complement.
TTTCTATTTTTAGTTTTTTGAGGAGCCTCCATACTGTTTTCCACAGTGGCTGCACCAATTTGCATTCCCAACAGTGCACAAAGGTTCCTTTTTCTCCACACCCTTGCCAATACTTGTTATTTATCTTTTTGATTCTAGCCATTTTGACAGGTGTAAAGTGATATATCTCATTGTGGTTTTAATTTGCACTGCCTTAACGATGAGTGATGTTGAGCATCTTTTTATATGTCTGTTGGCCATCTGTATATCTTCTTTGGGAAAATGTCTATTCAGGTTTTCTGCCTATTTTAATCAGATTATTTGGTTTTTTGGTGTTCAGTCACATAAGTTCTTTATATATTTGGATATTAACCTCTTATTGGATATATCATTTGCAAATATCTTCTCCCATTCAGTAGGTTGCCTTTTCATGTTATTGATGGTTTCCTTTGCTGTGCAAATGTTTTTCATCTTGGTGTAGTCCCAGTAGTTTATTTTTTCTTTGTTTCCCTTTCCTGAGGAGACCTATCTAGAAAAGTGTTGCAACAGCTGATATCGAAGAGATTATTGCCTATGTTTTCTTCTGGGAGTTTTATGGTTTCAGGCCTCACATTTAGGTCCTTAATCCATTTTGAGTTTATTGTTGTGTATGGCATAAAAAAAATGGTTGAGTTTCATTCTTTTGCATGTAGCAGTCCAATTTTCCCAGCAACATTTATTGAAGACTATCTTTACCCCATAGTATATTCCTGCCTCCTTTGTTGGAGATGAATTAACCATACAAGTGTGGGTTTATTTCAGGGCTCTCTATTCTGTTCCATTGATCTATGTGTCTACTTTTGTACCAGTTCCACACTGTTTTGATTACTACAGCTTTGTGATATATCTTGAAATAGTGTGATGCCTCAAGCTTTGTTTTTCTTTCTCAAGATTGCTTTGGCTATTCAGGGTCTTTTGTGGTTCCATACATATTGACATTTTATATACCTTAATAGATGGTCATATATTTTTAAATACCCATAGATAATGAAAAAGGATGTGTGTTCTCCGTAGGGTACAACATTTTATGCATATTTATAAATTAGCTCTCCCATCTTGTTTCTCTCTATTCTTAAAGCAATTTACCTGCCAGTTACATTCCTCCCACAACCAATACTTCTGCTAGTTTCCTTTTACTTGCTTTCTTGTTTTCTCCAGTTTCTCTGAATAGCTGCTTAGACAAGGCACAGGAGAGGTAGATGACAGCTTCATATAGCCCACTGTCATAATTCTGTAAATGTAACTTATTTTAGAAATGACTAATTTTCTATTTTTCACTAATATTATCACGTACCTTGGACAAATATGCCTCTTTAATAAAGTATTAGGGACTACATTTACTCAAATAGTAAGTTGGGCTATCTTTCAAGTTGTAGTTTCACTATAAATTCTTATTCCTAAAAAGAATTTTTAACTAATTTAGTAATAAAATTTGGGATTTTTTTTAATTAAAATTTTAGACACTAGTGTACCTTGTAGCCAAAAACCTTATATAGTCTTTCCATATTTTCCAGTGTTAATAATAAACATTTTCCCATTATTATGGCATGTTTCCACTATTTTAAATTCTTTTAAATTTATATCAGTACTTTATAAATTTTAAATAAAATTGTATAATTATTTTATAAATTATGTTATAATTTCAAACATTGCCTAAGAAGCTATATAATGTTTTCTAACAAATCCAAAGTTTTTCATTTTATAAAATATAGCCTCTTGTAATTAGGACAAAACTGGAAAGTTAAAAATGAGATGTATGTCTGCAGCTGGTGAAGAAACATGCTAAAAACACCATAGAGTTAAAAATTATAGAGGCTGAATTCTTAGTCAGAAGATGTTTTCCCAATGTCAGGTTAATAATTTTGTGTGTCTGGCACTGTGGTTCAACTGTGAAAACAATAGAACTCCAACAAGATGGGATTGTTGAGGGGGAGGGGAAGAAGAAAGCCAAGAAGGGCGAGGAGGATATGATTTTAACATCTGAAACTCAACTTTATAATGAGAAACAGAGGGGACATGATGTCATACTGTAGAAGGTAACTCCACTGTATTTTTTTTTTTTTTTTTTTGAAGCTGGCTTGACCTGAGGTTTTCAACAAAGTCCAGATGGAAAGAAGGGAGAAATCCATATATTCCAAGTTTGAAACAAAGACTTAAAACAGGGGGTTTCTCACTCATGAATTTAACATGCTTGCATTTAATGCAGCCCATGTAAAGCCACCTCATTATTCCTTCCTCCTGGCCTCCTTACCCCAAATCTGTTAACCTCACTCTGAATCTGCAGGATGCTGGCTGGCCTGGGTAGTTGCCTAACCACTAACTGAGGGAGGAGGTTCCTTCTTTCCTACTGATGGAAAAGTCATCTATTGTCTTTCATTAACTCTAAAGACTCAGGTTTGGTTTATTGTGTTTAGTTTTTGTTCTTGTTTTGTTTGGTTTTCATATTTTACCACCTCTGCAATCAGGATGGATCTTACAATCTATGATGCTTTGTGGTTTGACTGGGAAAGGTTTTTTGTTGTTGTTGTTTGCCTGCCTGCTTGCTTTTGTATTTGCTAATGTCTTAGAATTTACAAAATATAATAACTCTAATAGGGGTGACTGATGCAGCACAAGGTCTTTATCTGCTTTGTTTTGCTTGGGTTCACTTTTATTCTGGGGTGACATCTTTTTTTAAAAAGATTTATTTATTTATTTGAGAGAGAGAGAGAGAGCTTGCGAGGGAGAGGAGCAGAGTGTGAGGGAGAGAGAGAACACCAAGCAGACTCCCTGCTGAGTGTGGAGCCCCACACGGGGCTTGATCTCATGACCCTGAGATCATGACCCCAGCCAAAACCAAGAGTTGGATGCTCAACTGACTGAGCCACCCAGGCACCCCCTGGGGTGACATCTTAATGAAGAAGACACGCAGAAAGGAGCTCCCTAGGAGCTGGTTTGTGTTCAGTGAAAATTCACTTCTGTGGCTGCCCTGGATTATGCAATATAAAGCCAGCAGTCACTTTTCACCTGGGGGAAGGCTGCCCATCTTCCCTGAAAGCTCTAGGGAGGAAGTGTATCAACTTGCATAAGAAGCCCAGAATCTACAAGGTGGAAAGGATAGAGACTGCAGCCTCTGTCGCCCTAAAAATCCAAGGCCTGGGAAATGTGGGATGAACCAAGGTGTTACTGAGCAAGAGACGCTGGAAGAAAGTGACAAGTACACAAAAGGAGAAAACGTTGAGAGAAAACCAAAAAAGGCTCTTTTTTCTTGAGTAGGTGGTACAGCCTTAAGCCAAGCCTAGGTTTTAGGGAGGAAAGCCGGGTGGCTAGGACAATATGCCCTTCAGACTTGGCCACTCTAGGGCGGTGCTGAGCTGTTTGGAGAATAGTGACCAAGCCCAGAGCGCAGCAGCCCAGCCAGGAACCGCCACAGCACTGGCAGGAAGCCAGACCTTTACGAGCATTTCCTTGGCTGCAGACAGGCACCCATCCGGCTGAGCAGGACAGGCCTTATAACAGCAACGACACAACACACGGCAGAAGCCAAAGCAACGGCACCGATAAACCGACTCAACTTGCCAGTCCCCCTTCTCCACCTGGCGTTTGGAGGTACGACTGACATCCTCTGGACCGGGTATGGCTCTGCATTCATGAAAAATTAATAGAAGAATAAGACACTTGCCAATCTATGTATCCCAGCTGCTAGAGCAGACCATTTGCCTAACAAGTACTCAGTACCTGGTGCAAATCAGGCACCATAGAAGAAACTTAAAATGTTCCCAGTGATCAGGGACAAGCTGTAATTATTCTAAGGAAACAAAGTCACAAGGGTTTAAAAAAAACAACAACAACATTGTCCAAAGACAGAAAGCTAGTAAGCAGTGGATTAAAAATTCAAATGAAGGCCAACCTGACTTGGAAAGTCATATTCTTTTTACAGCTTCATCCTGGCCATCTCTGGAAAGACGATGGTCTTTCCACAAGGGTCAAGCTCCTCAGAGATCATCCACAACGCTTAACTGATTGTTTTACTCTGGATTAGATTATATAACCCGGGTTTGGAATATGAAGAGGAAATAGCTGGGCCTAGAACCAGCCATCCGTTCCAGTGAGCGGAAGTCTCCACTCAAATTTTCTTGGGTTCGCTGTGCACTGATTGATACGAAGCTTGACAAATTTGGGAGTTCCTGAAAGTCTCTAATGAGAGGTTTTCTGAAAAACAAAGGAGACCTTGACTCTGCTTCCTCAGGAGAAAACACATGAGATATAGAGAAGTCCTGAAAAATCTGTCTTGCAGAGTCTCATTTCGTAGGTCAATAAGGAAAGGTAGAGGGGTTTGTCACTCATCTAAAATCCATCTACTTGGTTGCCTGGGGGGGAGGGGACAGGCGAACCGGCTGGAGAGCAGGAGATATAGGCTTCCAGTTATGGAATGAATAACTCAGGAAAATAACAGGCACAGCACAAGGAATATAATCAATAATATTGTAGTAGCCCTGTATGGTGACAGTTGGTAGCACACCTGTGGTGAGCAGAGCATAAGAGAAATCAAATAACTTCGTTACACACCTGAAACTAATGTAACATTGTATGTCAACTATATTTTTTAAAAATTTTTAATAAGTATAAATAAAATCCATCTACTAAAGGATTGATGAGGCACCTCTAGAACTTTCTGGACATTGAACTTCTTAAGGCAAAAGAGACCACTAACACTTCTGCGTTATTTTTACATTCTTTTTCTGGTTATGAAATATGACATGACTCTATGCGAATGGTGGAATAAAAAAATTTCCACAAATGGAACTAGAGGGTATTATGCTAAGCGAAATAAGTCAATCAGAGAAAGACAATTATCATATGATCTCTCTGATATGAGGAATTTGAGAGGCAGGGCAGGGGGCCGTGAGGGGTAGGAAGGGAAAAAAATGAAACAAGATGGGATCATAAGGGAGACAAGGCATAAGAGACTCTTAATCTCAGGAAACAAACTGAGGGTTGCTGGGGGTTGGGAGGAGGGATAGGATGGCTGGGTTATGGACACTGGGGAAGGTATGTGCTGTGGTGAGTGCTGTGAAATGTGTAAGCCTGATGATTCACAGACACGTACCCCTGAAGCAAATAATACATTATATGTTAATTTAAAAAAAAGTTTCCACGAATAAAAGGCAAGACAATATTTGATCCATAATCTTCCCACAAAGTGATAAGAAAAGTTACCAGTTCAAATTACTGTTTCCAGTCATAGCTAGTAAAAAATCATAATTAGTACCACACATGGAAATAGTTGTATATCCTTCTTCTGCTTAACATTACATCATGAGTTTTCCCTTAGCCATTACAAATTTCCAGAATGTGCCAAGCTTGTAATTTTGGGTATGGGCCATCAAGGATTCTAATCATGGAATAGAGACTGAAAGAACACAGTGCCTGCCTGCTAATATGTTCGTAGGAAACGGCAACCAAAGTCAGCAAGATGAGGGCGTGCTTGAGAGGCAATGGAAACTTGAAATATTATTTCAAAAGGCATGAGTAGGAAACAACAACAACAAAAAAATCAGAAGACATCTGCTCCAAACATTAGAGAACATGGGTTAAACTAGTTAGGGATTTAAACTCTATTGAGATTTACTGCGATAATGACACCCAGAGGGAGGGAATCTTTTATAAACAGGGTGATTACATAATTTATCATTCACTCTGGAACACTGTTGATAATTGCACTGGGATAACAATGGTAAACCAAGACATTCCTAGGGAAACTGACACAAACAGTTGCCTTATTTATAGTTCCTTTATAGCTGATCAAGAAGATACAAAAGTGAAGAGTTCTTACGAGCTCCCAGACTGCGTGGATATTAGCGCATTGGCAATATATACTTATAGGGCATCAACAATTCTGATTCTGATTCTGTTTCACTGTTTTGGCTACGCTACTCAAAGTTGGAAGCAATGCTTCAATATCATAAATACACACACACACACACACACACACGTACACACACGAATGGTCCAGTGGGACTCATGAGGCAGAAACTAGAAAGTTCCCTAGGGGGTGATGGTACACAAGAGTCCATTATGTAATGCTTTTTCAGAGGAGACTGGACATTACATAAGAAACATTCATTATACAGTATTCCTAAGGTCTCTGCACTGTTGTGTCAATCCCCGCATTCATCCCAGAGCATCATAATCATAATTCCAGGATTTCCCTATGTCCTTTTTCCCTTCTCTGTCAGAGGAATGCTAAGCAGAGAATGAGATTTTGGTGGGATGAATGAATGAGAAGTAGTGAAAGACGGGGTGGATTTGTGTGGAAAAAGCACCTGGATTCCAAAGGTGGTGGGACTGGCAACTCCCACCATGACTCCTTAGAGAGACACAGGTAGCACGTAACCATTTGCCTGCAGGAGATGCTAATGTGATGGAGGCAGAGAGATGGACTTCCCAGGGTCTGAATTAAGTGATAAAAGGCTTATTAAAACTGCTGAGAAGTTTTTTTCCTAGCAGAATGAAGACAGGCTGAGAAACCTACCCCCAGCCAAGGTCACATCAAAGGATCAGTCTGCCACACTGCTGCTGCCGCCACCCAAAAAAGGTTAAGCAATCTGCCCAAGATCCCACAGCTGCAAATGGTAGAGCAGGGATTTACACCTGGACGGTCTGATTCCAGACTCTTCACTACCCAAGTCAGATATGTAGAATCTGTAAAATCTACTGTACTGGGGGGTATGTATGATATCTTAAGGGTAGTGGGAATGACTGCTTCAAACGCTCTTGCTGGCATTTTTTTATGACCTTGTGTTTAATCTGAATGCTCTCTGAAGTACTGGTTCTCTGGGATGTCCTGTCACTCTCACGGCACAATAAAGACACGGGCCAGAGCAATCTTCTCCCACATCTTGACTAATGCAAATAATAATGCACTAACAAAAGAGAGAACGCATGCATGTGCAGCAGTATTCATTGGCAGTAAAAATTGATGAGAAATCTAGGGCACAAGGGGCGCCTGGGTGGCTCAGTCGATTAAGCGTCTGCCTTCAGCTCAGGTCATGATCCCAGGGTCCTAGGATCGAGCCCCACATTGGGCTCCCTGCTCAGCGGAGAGCCTGCTTCTCCCTCCCCCACTCCCCCTGCTTGTGCTCTTTCTCTCTCTCTCTTTCCCCCTCTCTCTGTCAAATAAATAAATAAAATCTTTTTAAAAATCTAGGGCACAAGATGGGAAAATGGTATATTTGTCATTAAAATAAAGGAGATAAGTAATTTAAATGACTTGGTAATCAATTTAATTAGGCAATCAGATATTATTGTCTTAAATCAACCACAGTCTATAATTATCCTTCTCTAAGTAGTATTTTGTGTCGATAATCTCTCTCTCTTTCCCTCAGCATTACTTCAAAGTAAAATAGATGGTCCTTTATTTCTATGGCATGTTTCCTGTTCCTCAATAACTCAGCTTTTTGGAAGGAGTTAATGTACAGCATAAATTCTATTTTGTCTCGCCGGAGTGAAATTCCAGGGTTCTACCACCTTTTTTCTGTGACCAAGCTTTCTGGCTGAGCATTAACAACCTTCTTTATAAAAGACAGAGCCCAGGAGCATGAAGAAGACCCAAGCTAAACAATGCGCACACAGTTATTAAGCATGAGAGAACCCAATTTATTTGACAGAAAAGATGTCCTCCCTGTGTTACATATATGACCCTGAAGCATCAGCTTCTCAAAGATTTTTCACTGAGATTTGTAACAGTCACACCGACTTTCCCCAGACTAATCTGTTATTTAGGGATGCCAGATTAAATATTTATAAAAGTAGAAGAAATTATTCATAGCCTTATTTTCTTTTTAGGAGAGAGAGAGTGCCTAATGGTGTATGGAGCACATACATTTTAAGGAATAATCTATATCCTTTCACATTCTTGAGTAACTCTGGGAGAAGATTATTTTACACAGAGAACTGTCTAGAAATTTCCCTCAGTCTTGAAAATGCTCTCTGAACAACGATTAAACTTTTGAGAATGTGGACATAGTAAGATCTCACGGCAACTATGGCAGCACCCAAAACGTTTGCAGTTGAGCATAATTCTTACAGTATACTGAAGTATTCTGCAGAGTATAGGAGAAAGAGCCTCTTTGTCATTAGAGCAGGACTATTTGGTAATGCTGAGGCAGGATGACATGGTGATAAAACAGAGAATGTGGAGAGAGACAGGTCGGGGTTGAAAAACGGATAGTTGAGAATTCCTGTATGTCCATCTGTAAGCCCCTGACAACCCTTCGTCTACAGGGATAGAAGCACTTCCTTCCTCAGGAATACTATTTCAGAATGAGTGAAGAGTCTGCAAATGGCCATGAGCTGCTTCAAAACAAGGGTTCAGCGTAAACATAAAATTATTAATTCTTCTATGAGTCACAGTTCATTCATTCTTGACCGAAGGATAAATATGATAGTGTTTACCCAGGATGCTGAGTGGACAATTAGCCTAATAATATACTGGAAGGGTTCAGTGTTTGCAACCTAGCTTGGAAATTCTAAGTATTATTACTTTTTGAAGTTATATATTATTTTAGTCTTAGCAATTTGGCTACTTTTGTTAAAGTAAAAACTCATTTCTTGTATTCATTTATTATTGCTGTTCCTCCAAATTCCAAAAAGGATTTTAAGAGACTTAGAAATGAAATGCAAGACTAACAGAGACATTGTAAGAAGTGGTAGAATAAGTAATTATGTGAGAAAACCATGTTGAGGAAAAAAAATTTTTTTAAGTAGGCTTCACACCTAGCATGGAGCCCAACGCGGGGCTTGAACTCACGACCCTGAGATCCTGAGATCAAGACCTGAGCTGAAATCAAGAGTAGGACACTTAACTGAATGAACCACGTAGGTGCCCTGAGGAAAAATATTTCAATTGAACAGAGAACTTAGATATTTCCACCTGATAAAAGAAAATATAACTTTGGTATAAAATGGCATCTACTTAGCAACTTCTGTAGTAATCTTTCCTGAAAACATTCTAACACTGTGGTGAAGATTCAGAAAACTATGAAAGCAGCAATCAGATTAATAGATACTATAGTGGAAATGTGTGGAAGGAAAGGAATTCCCACTGACTAAAATGTCAATGGAGCTGGATTGAGAAAAAAATAATCCAGAACTTCTCAAGCCTCATCAAGTGAAAGAGAGGGCTCTGCTTAGTTGAAAAATGAAAGTACAGACACTTCCTCCTTCTCTGCTCTCTTTCTCTGGCCCCACACAAGGAGAGCGTATCACAAAGTAAAAATGGGGAGAGCCTTGAGAAGAATGTACAATGCCGGTTCTGATGTTTCACATGCTCACAGAGCGGAAATGAGAGAAAAGCATGCCTTGTTCCAGCAGAATGCATCGACCACAGTGCCATTTTGGCTAAGAGATACCCAATAAGATCATGCCAAGATTCAAGGAGAATCCACTCATCTTGACTGATGAGATAAACACCAGGTTTGAGTAGGTCTTTCCATTAATTAAAAAGAATAAGAAGGGGCACCTGGGGTGGCTCAGTGGGTTAAAGCCTCTGCCTTTGGCTCAGGTTATGATCCTGGGGTCCTGGGATCGAGTCCCACATTAGGCTCCCTGCTCAGCAGAGAGCCTGCTTCTTTCTCTCCCTCTCCCTCTGCCTCTGCCCCTGCCTGCACCACTCATGCTCTCTCTCTCTCTCAAATAAATAAAATCTTCAAAAAAAAAAAAAAAAGAAAATGTTTAATGTCAATTTTTTATTTAAAATATTTTAAAAATATAAATAAAATATTTTAATTTAGATGTTTAATTAAAATTGTTTTCAATTTAAAATTTTTATTTTAAATTTTTGAAAAAACTTATAGCTTCAAATTTCTGCCAAAACAGAAAAAGGAAAAAAAAAGGTAAACAGGCCCTGTGGAAAAAAATAATGTATCACAAGGTAAAATATTATTAATCTGATGATCTAAAAGAGACTTTCCTATCTTTGAAAATGATATTTGGTGGGAAGCAAAGGATAACTTCATAAAACTTGGCATCTTCAATAGGATGCAAGACAACGGAACAAATATGAAAGAAGGAGAACCAGAAAAGGTAAAATAGTGCAACAAATTGAGAAGCCCAGATAGTAATTAAAGATGAGCAGGGGTTGGAGTGAGAGAGGGAAGAACAAAAAGGAAACTGGTATTGAGATAGCAGAATTAAGATCTGCAAAGAGAAGAAATGATGTGGCAAAGAAAGCAAATGTGGAAATTAACTTGAAGAGTCTTCCAAAAACAGAGGTGTAAAGGACAATGAACTGACTATCATGTGGGAAATTATAAATATCAAGGACTTATATGACAGTCTAACCAAGGAATTAATGATGGTCATACCTACAAAACCAGAACAATTTTAAGTCATATACCTTTTCTGAGCTTAAAAACACAAAGATTAGAATATTTTATATCAAAAGTAATTAACATGTTCTATGTGAAAGTAACAAAAAGAGACCTATGCCAAAATTTCTGAATTACAATGATAAAGAAAATACCCTGTAAGATCGAGCCCCACAATGGGCTTCATGCTGGGTGTGGAGCCTGCTTAAGATTCTCTCTCTCCCTGTCCCTCTGCCCCTCCCATGCTCTCTCTAAAAAAACTAAATTTTATATATATATCTCCTTTAAGCTTTATATATATATCTCCTTTAATCTTTATATATATATATCTCCTTTAAGCTTTCAGGGGCACAAAGGAAATTTAAAGGACAACAGCAACAACAACCAAAAAAAAAGAAAGAAAGAAAGAAAGAAAGAAAGAAAGACCCTGACCTCAAAATTCTCTCCAATAAAAAATGCCGAAACAAAATAGAAAAGTCTCTAGGATTTTCTGGAGGTAAAGTCCTAATGCAAGAATATTATTTCCAGGGGGCGCCTGGGTGGCTCAGTTGGTTAAGCGACTGCCTTCAGCTCAGGTCATGATTCCGGAGTCCTGGGATCGAGTCCCACATCGGGCTCCCAGCTCCGCGGGGAATCTACTTCTCCCTCTGACCTTCTCTCCTCTCATGTTCTCTCTCACCTTCTCTCTCTCTCAAATGAATAAATAAAACCTTAAAAAAAAAAGAATATTATTTCCATATGAATAGTTATTCCTGTGTGAAAGAAAAAAAATCATCATTCCAGTATACAAAAACCCAGAAAATAGAAAATCCAAGTGCCTTTTTTCCTTAGAATAAATTTTTCCTTTCTAATTATAAAATGTATATAACAAATGTATTATAAAAAGAATATTCAAATAAGCAATAGGAAAGATGGCAATCACCCATAAGTCTACCACCCTGAGTTGACCTTCTAGTTTCAGGTAGCAATGTGTCCCAAATTGTTGCCCATCTCATTAAAATCCTCCTACAGCATCATTCACAATGTTGGGATTAGAAGTTAGAGTTCATGGCAATGAACTCGAATATAGAAAATAATGAATTATGGGTGTGCCACCATTTATCTAACCTATTCCCTGTGACCCAAATGTCCATTTGGTCAAAAGTCCAATACCTTCCCTCAAGATTTTGTATATTCCTAGGGAATTAAAAATTCCAATGCTACCTCTAGCTTTGAACTCTAGCTCTCTACTGAATTCACTTAGAATAGCCTTGGCATATACTGTATCTGATCCTGTCACTTCTCTGCTACAAACCTTATAATAAATACTTTTCCATTGCCCTTGTAATAAAGTATAAATTACTCAGCTTGACTTACAAATGCTGTGCCTCCAGCCTCATTTCCAGACACTGTCCCCTCCCACTGTCTACTCTCCTCCTTTCCCCTCCGTTCCACCCACATGAACAATTGATTCTAGTTTCCCAAACAAGTCACATTCCCTCTTTCCTCTAGACCTCTGGCAAGTTGTTCAAAAAATATTTACTAATCTATATTTTTAGGCACCTTGCTAGAGATGTAAAGGGCCTGGTCTTAAAACAGACAAATGAGAATATTAGCAAAAACACAGATTTTAGTATGTCTAAGAATTTAATATGTGACAAAGTGTCACACACCAGTGGAAACATAATGAATTATCTAACAAATATTGTGTGACAACACTGGCTTCTGTTGGGAAGGAAAAAAAAGTCAAGAATCATAAAGATGAAAGCCCCACCTAATACTATGTATAAAAATTAATAAGCCAGATTTAAGAAGTTAATGTAGCTATGAAATCCTTAAAAACCAGAAGATATTACAACTGGTTATTTAACTGATCTTGAGGTGTGAAAAGAATTCCTAAGTATGTAGCAATAGAGGTATCTTTAAAGGAAAAATTTAACAGATTCGATAACATAAAAATTAAGAACTTTGGCAATTAGGGAAAACAAAGAGCAAATAACAAACTTGAGCAATGTAGTTTGAGTTGTAATAAATGTTTTGTGTTTTAGGGGATTCCCAGCTCACTCAGAGGGAAGGTCCCAGTACTTACAATCCAGCAGGTACACGACCTCATCTCCTCCACTCTTATACCCTCCCTGCCAACTCCCTTGACTCATGGCCACACGAAACCCTTCCTGTCCTTCAACCCATCCCGCACGCTTCTACCTCAATGCCTTAGTCCTTGCTATGCTTTCCTCTGGGATTCCTCTTTCCCCAATTACCTGTTAATCCTGCTTCTGCCTTCGCTTCTTTCCTATCGCTGCTGTAACAAATTACAAGCCCAGTGGCTTAAGAATGACATAAATATGTTATCGTACATTTCTGAAGGTCAGAAATCTTAAAATCCAGCTGCCAGCAGGGCTGCATTCCTTCTGGAGGCTCTAGGGGAGAATCTGTTTGCACGCCTTTCTCAACTTCTAGAAGCTGCCTGCGTTCCTTGGTTCATGGCCCCCTCCTCCATCTTCAAGCCAGCAGCACAGTGTCTTCAAATCTCCCTACTCTACTTTTCCCCATGTTGCATATCCTTCTCTGACTGACCGACCCTCCTACCACCCTCTTATGAAGACTTTCGGGCCCCTGCTTATAACAATCCCTTCCATTGGGTCCAACCTTCCCATCTCGAGATCATTAATCACATCTGCAAATCCCTTTTATATGTAAGGTAATATACGTACAGGTTTCAATGATTCAGACATAGAAATCTTTGGAGGGGGGCATTATTCTGTCTACAAAATTTCCTTCAGAGCGTTGCTCTAATGTTACTTGATCAAGAAGACTAAGCTATACCTATTTTAAATAAAACAGAAAGAGCTTCTGTTCCACCCCTAAACCTATGCTTCTCACTGTATTTTATTCTTCTGTGTAGCACTTTATACCAACTAATTTATGCAATCTCCCTCAGGCGAGGGATTTTGTATTAACTACCCATGTATTCCCATACCTGGAAGAGTGGGAAGCACATGGTAGGTCCTCAATATATGTTTGCTGAATAAATAAATGAACCAGAAAAAAATAAAATGACTTGTTTCTAGAGCAAACAAGAAAAATACCAGAGATGACAAATTCTCTCTGTATCAAGAAAAAAGAAAAGAAAAGAAAAGAAAGGAAGACAGGATGGACTGCCTCTTCTCGAACAGCTGTTGAATCATGAAAGTTCCCTATTATTGGTCTGTAAAACTTTCCCTAAATCATGCATTAGGTTTTCTTCAAATTTTGGGCAGCACAGCATAAGTCACTGTAATGACGGCAAGAAGTCAAAATTCTGTACATTTCTCAAGAAAAGTCTCAATTCTTACATGTTCTTCCTGCTTCCATGGTAACCTGAGGAAGGTAACTCTAAGCAAAATCAAAAAGGGAGAAGGAACGTTGAGCCCACATGGCCAGTTCACAACAGAAGTCTGTTCTGCTGTGATCTGTAGTCTGTTATTCAGCAGGAAAGAATCTTGGAAAAACAAGCATCTTGTTCTTGGAATGTCGGAGAGAATCAAAATAATTCAAAATCCAATCAGTGGCTTTGAACGAAACACATACTCTTTTCCCTGCTGGATTTGGACAATAATTCCTCACACAGATTTGGTAGAGCTGGAGACTACTGGAATAATCAGCAAGTCTAGGAAACCCTGAACCACACTGGCTTGCTAAGAGTTGGGGATGGTGCAGAGCTGTAGGGGAGACCAACGGAGAGGATGGAAGAGGGAGCGATGTATGAAATGCAAGAGAGGATTCTGCCAAAGGAATTGCCTGCTCTGGGATTTGCATGGCAGAATAGTAACATTTGAAACCTTTGCTTTTATTTTTCCCTAAAATGTATGAAGCCACATGATTGTTACAGTCACTCCTGCTGTATAAAAGTATCCCAAGGTTTAGTGGTATAAATACAATCATTTGATTTTGCTCACAATTTTGAGGGTCAGGAATTTAGGAAAGGCTTTGCTAAGTCTCTCTTTGGGGTCTCTCATGCCATGGCATTCAGATGTCAACGGAGGCCACAGTCACCCAAACAGTTGCCTGGGTGGACAGCCAAGTTGGCTCAACCACATGGTTAGCAAGTGGTCACCTCTGGCGGGGTCTTTATTGTATTCAGTATATAATTATTGAACGCATACCACCTGCTAAGTACTGTGCTAAGTAATTAGAATTATCACTTACTGAAATAGGAAAAAAGGAGGAAGACTCTATTTTAGTTTGTCACATTCCACTTTAAAAATAATGTTCTTTTTGGCATGCAGATAAACTGTGTGGTTCACTCTGGCTTTTGTCCTCCAAAAGTTCAAGCATTTAAAGAGAGAACTTAAAACATGAGGTTCGTAAATCAATGTTTGAGAATCACAGGAAGAAGAGAGTGGGTCTTTCACTCGCTGCTCACCCAATCTCAGAATCATGTTCCCCTAGATACAGTGAAAAGCAAAGAGAGTGGAAGAGGTCTGCGTTGGACTTATCTCCAAAGTGGGGCCCAGAAGCAGCAGAGAGAGCCATGTAGTTCCCTCAATATAGCAATTAAGTGGGGTCCCCCAGTTGGGAGAGGCTATGCAGAAGACACGGGGCTTTGAGTACTGCCCTGAGTGGTCCAATGACAAAGGAGCAGAGTGGCCTCCCACTAATACCTTAGTTCAATGTAAGCCCTCTTGAACTTCAATACAACCCCAGGAGAATTGGAGTAGACCTCACAAAAGCTAACGATAGATTTTCTATCTGCCAGACATGAAAGGACTAGAAACAGAAATCTATTTAAGTAATCAAAAGTAAAACATAGCTCTTCCTCATCTTCCTCCTCCCCTTCACCACACTCTCTACCTCCGTGGTCACACTGCTTCCTCCACTTCTGTCTATGTGTCTGTCCCTTGCTTCTCTCTTATAAGGACACTTGTGAAAGCATTTGGGGCCCACCTGGATAATGCAGGATAATCTCTCCATCTCAAAATCCTTAACTTAATCATACATGTAAAGACTCTTCTTCCCTATGTAACACTCAGGTTCCAGAGAGTAAAACCTAGTATCTTGAAGTCTATTACTATGCCCATTCCACCTACTAAAGTATTTGGGGGTAATGGAGCATCAGGTTGACAAATTTCTCTTAAATATTTAGAAAAAAATAGTTATTTGTCCTGTACTTCAACTTTTTAATAACTTTGTTTCAAAATAAACAAGTAAAGATAGTTCAATTGTAGTCTGAGACTCTACTCACTGCATGATGTCTACTTGTACATAGTTACGTACACAAACTAAAAAGAAGTTTAGGTTATGTGCCCAAGGACACAGAGTCTCTTCTGACCTACTTGCTAAATCAGGAGGCAAAAGAAATTTTCTACTGCTTTTATGCCAGCTTTGGAGGAATGCCCCCCTAAAACTCTGTTCCATCTCCCCCCCCCTTTTTTTTTGAGAGAGAAAGAATGAGCACGTGAGCGGGGGAGAGGGGCAGGAGGAGAGAGAACGTCAAGCAGAATTTGCGCTGAGCACAGAGCCCTACTCAGGGCTCAATCCCACAACCCAGAAATCAAGACTGGAGCTGAAACCAAGAGTTGGTCTTTCAACCGACTGCACTACCCAGGTGCCCCTCTTCCATCTCTCTTTTTAAATCAACTTTGCTGATGTGTACTTTATAATAAAATGTATAGTTATTCAGTGTACACTTCAATGGATTTGATAAATGTATGCAACTGTGTAACCACTACCCCAATCGAGATATAGGAAATTTCCATTGACCCTTGTGCTCCTTCCCAGCCCAGTTTGGGGATATTACAAATTAAGTTTACATGAATGTTCATGTTAAAGTTTTTATGTACATGGCTTTTCATTTCTCCTGGATAAATATCTAGAGTAGACTTGCTAGCTCATAAAGTGCATGTATTTTCAATCCATGCTCTTTTTGTGCCAATACATTACTCTTAAGGGGTTCTTATTCTCTACATTTTCCTCAGTAATAAGTTATTAACAATTTTAACCAGTTTGACTCTCCATCTCTTTCTTCCTTGGTATGCCAAGCCACTGCTCCTTTAAGCAATCTTTAATCAGTTTAACTGTTCCTTTATTCTTTGGTATGTCCCACTTTGGCCATTGTTCCACTTGTTCTATGCTGGTGTATTTACTTCTCACTTCATGGAATGTATTGCTGATTCATCATGGTTATTTTTGCAATTTATTTGGTGTTTATGGAAGAATGTGCTTCCCTCCAAAATTTGCTACACAATGCAGGTTGAAGTATGTGATGCTGCAGCTCCCTGTGTCTCTATCCTGAGCTGACTCTGTCAATGGCCTTTTTTCACAGGCAATTCTGTCCTTTCTAACCCAATGATCATCCTTTAGGGAAATGGAAAAAAGAATATAAATGCTCCTTTTGGTTCTTCAGTATGTGCCTGAATGATGTTGTGATGCTTCTTTGGTCATGAATGGGGTTATTTATAATTTCCCTGGGTAGGTATGCCACTGATATTGCCATATAATCGCTTCATACATGATACTATGTAGGGTACAATTACCCTATTATCAATCGAAGATTTCTGCATTGAATCCCATCAAAAATTATCTCATGATATGAGAATGCTATGAAGAATTATTCACAAAGGAAAATGGATGTGAAAAAAAGCTAAACGTACTTGAACTGAACCTGACTCATCTCCCAAATTTGTATGCTGACTATAGACTCTCTCCATATACTTGAAGTCATCAAGATTACTAGAATGTCCTAGGATTAGGATAGACACCAATTAAAAGCATAAAAAGCTCTTGGACTATGATGGATGTACATCTGCCATACTTTTAATAAATAAACTGAATTCCTTTACCTGATTATCCATTTTCTTCTTCAGTATTAATTTTACAAGAAAAAAAAGAAGATCTTTAAAAAAAACCTTGAAGAGGTGCCTGGCTAGCACAGTAGGTTAAGCATCGACTCTTGGTTTCAGCTCAGGTTTTGATCTCAGTGTTGTGAGACTGCCCCATGTTGGGTTCCACGCTCAGTGCAGAGTCTGCTTGAGTTTCTGTGTCCCCCTCCCTCTGCTCCTTCCCCCCAAGCTCTCTCTCTCTAAAATAAATAAATCTTAGAAAGAAAGAAAGAAAGAAAGAAAGAAAGAGAGAAAGAGAGAGAAAGAAAGAAAGAAA
>CM052892.1:18855027-18882422 GCA_028534135.1 Potos flavus | reverse complement strand
GCTAAGAGTTAAAGCTGGAGCCTTAACAAAGTCTTACAAGCCCACATGCCATCTGTCCTTGTTAATTCTCTCACTCCCTCTCTTACTATTCTCCCCTCTTTCTCCCTATGCTCCAATCACACTTACCTACTATTCTCCCCTCTTTCTCCCTATGCTCCAATCACACTTACCTACTGGGGTGTTCTTAGAACATTCTGGACAAAGTCCCCCCTTCGGACCTGAGCACTGGAAGACTCTCCCACCAAGAGGACCCATGGCTAACACACTTCTAAATGAGGACCACCCGGACAAATCTACTTACAGTGGTAACCCACACACTCTTCCCTACTAGCCCCATGCCCTACTCTTATTTTTCATAGCACTTATCACCTTTTAACATACTATATAATTTCTTTGTTTATTGAGTTTATTATTCATTTTTTGTTTCCCCCTGCTAGGACGTAAGCTCCAACAGAGTATAGATTTTGTCTGCTTTCTTGATAAATGTATTCCAAGGCCATATAACAGTGGCTGGTCTATAATAGTTGCTTAATATGGGTTTATTTGTTGAATGAATGAATAAATGAATGCATATTTGTTGGAGGAGGGAGAAAGGGAAATATGTTAGTGATATAGTACAAATATTATTCTGAGAACACAGAGCACTGAAAGAGAGGACATGGCTAACGTGGGCAGTTCAGACTCCTTTTAGCCTTTTGTATAAGGGAGTATCCTGATGAAAGTGGTAAAAGTGGTATTTTACGAATATCAGTATAGCAGAGGTTAACAAGTTTAACCTCAGACACAAGTCCTTTTTTTTTTTACAAAGAGAAGGCACAGACAGTTTTGTGTCAACTGCATTCAAACTGCATATCCTATGCTTAGAGTCACCTGACATAACATGGTGTTTGCACACAGCACCTGGATGTGGGTCCTTCCTTCTCTATTCCTTTTATTCATTTTTTAAAAAAAACTCACTGCACACAAAATGCTCAAGCTAAGGGATTTGCAGAACATCCATTAGAGATAAGAAAACCCCAGCTGCTGTTTGTTCATTTTCAACCAGCAGACATCTCCAGGCATAGGTGTCACCCGGAGTAGTAATGTAAACAGGTCATTGAAACAAGGAATTCAGGTAGAAAATGGAAATCATCAAAGTACCATTAATGCCCACACCAGCTTGCTTCAGCTAGAAACAAAGAAGAAATATGCACCCTCCCGTGAGCTGATGGTCACAGGGCACATCAGATCGTTCTGTCCTTCTACAAAGCCTGCTAGCCCCCGTGCAGATGAAAATGCAGTCAGTCTTCAAGAACCAGCTCAAATGTTCTCTCCTTCATGAAGACTCAGTGATTCCCAGGCATGAATGAGATACTGGCTTCTAGGAGACCATAGCACCACATTGATGCCAAGCCTTGGCACTTACCTTACCTCGTGGATACATAGTTATGGGTATTTGACATCGTTGTCACCATGAGGGCAGGAATCCTGTGCTTTTCATATTTTATATGACCTTCGGCACCTCACACATATATGCAACAAATCTTTAATTGAACCAGATCAAATGCTTCCAAAATTATCTCCCATTCCAGTAGGCCAGCAAAGATCTTTGTATACAGTTAGGTATTTGCTGAATTCATTTGAATGGAATCTCAAGATTTGTATTTCTGGAAACTCTTTTTTTCTATCAGTTCTATCTGAGCTCAGGTAGACCACTGAGTAAGGTCAGCAGCTTTCACATGTTCTTATTCTTTCATTTCAATTTACCAAAGTTTCTCTGTTTAGCCAAGTTTTATTGATCTCTAGTATAAAATGGCATATGGTCTGAATGGTTGCCTAAATCATTCAAATGTAGACTCCATGAAGACAGTAGTTTTTGTCTCTTGGTTCTCTGCTCTAACGATGATTAAAACAGTCCCTAGGGGTGCCCAGGTAGCACAGTTGGTTAGGTGTCAGACTCTTGGTTTCGGCTCAGGTTGTCATCTTAGGATCCTGAGGTGGAACCCCGGGCCGGGCTCCACACACAACACTGAGCCTGCTTGAGACTCTCTCTCCCTCTCCTTCTGCCCCTCCCCACCATGCTCTCTCTCCCCCTTACTCTTTCTCTTTCTCGAAAATTTTTTTAAAGATTTCATTTATTTATTTGACAGAGAGATCACAAGTAGCCAGAGAGGCAGACGGGGCGGGGGGGGAAGCAGGCTCCCTGCGGAGCAGACAGCCTGATGCAGGACTCGATCCCAGGACCCTGAGATCATGACCTGAGTTGAAGGCCGAAGCTTTAACCCACTGAGCCACCCAGGCACCCCATTCCCCTTGAGTCTTAACTGGCCTTGTGACTTGCTTTGAGCAATAGAATGCATAGAAGGTTTGTTCTGGGACTAACACACCCAGATCTTAAAGCACTTATAACCTCTGCTTTCTCCTTCTTGGGATCCACAGAATAATAAGAACCCATGGAAAAAGAGAAGCCTTGCCAGGAGGCCCTGAGCCATCCCAGCCATCCTAGGAGAGGTTCCTAACATGGAAGTGATCTTAGATGTTCCAGCCCCACCCACGTTCCCAGCTGAATGCAACTACACAAGTAACTCCAGCCAACACGTGGAGTAATGACAGGCATCCTACCAAGCTCCGCTCCACTGTGGAATCATCAATAAATAACTGGGTTTTGTAGCCGTAGCCACTAGGTTTAGAGGTGGTTTGTTATACATACTACACAATTGGGGCAATCCTAATTTGCCTACATATCTGTCCTTTTTTTATATATGCGTAAAAGATACTGTGAAATGATTATCACTTAATACGTGTTTCTGGGTGGTAACATCTTTGGTGGGGCTTTTTTTTGTTTTTAGTTTTTTGCTTAGTACTTCATATTGCTAGAATTGCATTAATATAGTTCATAAAAACCAGTAATTATTCTTTTCTATAATCACTTAGGACATTTACAGATATAAAAAAGAATGTTTACGGGGCACCTGGGTGGCTCAGTTGGTTAAGCGACTGCCTTCAGCTCAGGTCATGATCCTGGAGTCCCAGGATCGAGTCCCTGCATTGGGCTCCCAGCTCAGCAGGGAGACTGCTTCTCCCTCTGATTCTCCTCCTCCTCGTGCACTCTCTCTCATTCTCTCTCTCTCAAATAAATAAATAAAATCTTAAAAAAACAAAGACTGTTTATAAAAATATATGAATATAAAGAACAGTTAAAAAAAATACCTGTATACCTATCACCCAGTTTAAGAAACAGAACGTTATATTTGAAGCTTTCTGTGTGCTTCTCCCATGACTTGTCACCTTCCCTCAACTTCTGCTTCATAAACTTTTCTTTGCTTCTCTATGAAAATTTCTCCAAATATGATTATGTACCCAAATATAAAATTATATGGTTTTGTATTCGTGAATAGACGGAATTCTGTATTGTATTCCATTTCGTTAACACACTGTCCAGGTCCACTCAGGATGCTGTCACAGAATACCATACATTGGGTGGCTTATGAACAACAGAAATTTATTTCTCACAGCCCTGGAGTTTGGGAAGTTCAAGATCACGGAGCCAGAAGACCTGGTGTCTGATAAGGATCCCCTCACACATCCCCTCATCACAGAAGGGGTGATGAAATGGGAGCTCCACCCCATGACCCAATCACTTCTCAGAGGACACCACCTACCACCGCATTGGGGGTTAGGCCTTTAACATATGAATTTGGGGGAGGGGGGACACAAGCATTCAGTTTTGGTACACACCAGTTTACCGATCCATTCTGCTGTGGTTGCACACTTCTACTTGTTTCTAGATTCCACCCATCACAAAAAGGGCTGCTATGAATATTCTTATGCATGTCCCCTGAGGCAAGAATTATCGGTACATGCCCAGGAGTGGTAAATACCTTGAGAGGCAATATAGTAAAGAGGTTAAGACGAGGCTCTAAAATCTAACAGCCCTGGATTCCAACCCCTGCCCCATCACCCAGTCAGCCCTGTGACCTTGCACTGGTTACTTCATTGCTCTAAGTCAGGGGTTCTAACCTTCAGCGCCCTTTGTAATCACCTGGAGGGCTCTAAAAAATTACAGAAGCCAGGTCCCACCTTCAGCGGGGTTCCTGTTTAATTGGTCCAGGTGGGTGGTAGCCTGCGCACTGACAGTTTTCAAAGCCCCACCCCCAAACCCAGCCACACAAATGGCAGCTGCAGCTGAGAACCACTGCTCGAAGGCCTCGTTCCCCCATCTGTGACGCCCAGAGAAGGCTAGTAAGAGTGCCTCACAGGAGGGCTGCCAGAAGGATGAGATACATGCACGTGAGAGCCTGGTGGTCAACAGCTTCAACTCTTATGGTTAGACCCCTCACTCTATTTCGTTTTTAAGTCTTAGTACAACTGATATGGAAGTATCCTAAGAAATACGAATTGAGGGGCACCTGGGTGGCTCAGTGGATTAAGCGTCCGACTCCTGATTTCGGCTCAAGTCACGATCTCAGGATCTCAGGACTCCATGCTGGGTGTGGAACCTGCTTATGATTCTCTCTGTCCCTCTCCCTCTGCCCCTATCCCCTCTAAAAAAAAAAAAAAAGGAAATAGGATTTGATGACAAGCTGGATGCAGAAGAATAAAAGGCAGGAACCCTGCTCCCAGAAAAGGGAGCAGAACCAGTCTTGATTCCAACTATCTAAACACAATCCCGCAGTTACTCTCTGTTGTAATTTTCCACGTTTTTGTGAGTGATTCAAAACCCGGTTAAAGGCTTGGCTTTACTGTTTGCTGGTCTTACTGTGGGTGGAATCTTAGAAATGCTAGTGTTGTACAGAGATAATGTTCTCTTTGTTGGAAGATTTTGTTTTCTAACCAAGGAAATAATTAATTAAGCTTGAATTCTCCCATCCCCCTCTCTGATGTTCTAAACAGCTGGTACTTATTTGGGACTTATTAATTTTGTTTGGAACCCACGATGACATAGTATTTGTTTCTTGTCATGAACATGTTACAATGTGGTTTTACGATTTTCTAAACCAATCAGTAATCATTCATTGCATTAAGAATCTTCCTCCATGCAGACAAAATTAAAATTTTACCTCAATCTCAGGCATCAAAAAATTCTTTCTCTAATTCAGTTAATAAGTTGGGCTGCCAAGTCCTAAAAAAAAAAAAAAAGGCGTTAAAGATCTGAAATTCATAACAACATCAAATTTTCTTTAAACCGATCTGTGACTTTCAAAAACCACTTCAGTTGAAGAGGTTATTACGCTTATTCCCTTAAACTGTCATTTAACAAATAAACGCTGTAGAATGTCCACCAAAGGAGAGAAAAATGTGAAGAAGAGCTGCCTTACAAAGAGTCGAACTTATGGAGAATGGTGAGAACAGTTAAGGGAATCTGTGGGCTGGGCTGGGCTGGGCTGGGCTGGGCCCCCAGCTCGATTTCATCTCGTCCACCTGTCAGATGCCAAGAAAAATAAGTGCATTTTGCAGAGGCCGATATCTCTAGCTCTCCCCTCTGACCTCCTTCCTTCCTGACCCTTTGACCTTCCCTGCAGGAGCTGCTCTGAACAACTGTGCCCAGCACCTGGGAGGCTAAGAACTCTGCAGAGGCCAACAAGTCAACATTCCACCGGGAACATTGGGGCTGGATAATTCAACAAATTCAGCTGTTAGCCTCGACACACCCTCAATAGAGGCTTCCACCCAAACCTCCTCCTTCTTCACGAAGGAAAATTATAAGCCAAGGCTCCCCAGCCTCTCTCCTCACCCCTTCCAGCCCGTCCCCCCTCTGCTTCCCACCTCCATGCCTCCCTGCCTGCAAACCTCCCCACTGCGTCTTGTGAAATTCCAGCTCTTTAAGGAACGAACTTCCTTTGGTCTACATACAAATATTTCCTTGAGCATTCCCCCAACGTTAGAGACAAGTAGATTTATTAGCTTCCCTCCCAAACTTGTCATTCCATTAGGCACAATCATCCCCTTAGTCACGAGGACACGAACCATTAGTGAACACGACCTTCTGCCATTTGCCTCCCGTATCCAGTCTTGGCCACGTCTTGATGACTATTACTCTAGTGACTTAAGGGGGGGAGGGAACTAGATGGGCCCATGCTCGGTTATTAGTCCCCTATTATAAGATCTTCCCGTTATGAAAAATTTTAAACATACTTAAATACAGTGAATGGTAGAAAAATCCCACATCCCTACCACCTCAGATCATAACGTTTTACGATACTATATTTAATCCCATTTCCTTTCAACATTTTTTCTTCTAACAGATGACACTCAAAAACATTGAGTAACTTTCCCCAGATCTACAGCCCACAGCCAGCAGTGACTAAGACGCAGTATACGCGAAGAATCATTTGCTCAGTAGCACTTGCCGAATTTATAAGCCTCCTTGAGTCCCTCAGTCCTTTCTCTCCCTATATCCCTTGCCAATCTGCTTCCTTTGAATATGTGTATTTCTGTCTGCTTTGTCTCTCAGTATTTTCCTACCACTATCCTGATATTTTCCAGGTATGTGCATCTCCCTATTTCCTTTTATTTTTTTTTTCTCCCCATACCATTCATTCTTTCATTGGAGAACTATTTCATAAGCACCTACTATGTACCAGGCACTATGCTAGGCCCTTACGATATGCATCTGTCCACCTTTTTCTCTATGTAGCTTTCTCTTTGCTGATACTTGTTTTTGGACCACATGAATTCCTTCCCTTTTTCCTTTCATCATCTTTACCCTCATCAACTCTTCCCATGCTTTTCTGATTACAAAAAAAGAAAAAAGAAACATCATTTTACTTATTTCATTCTTACATTAGAATGTTTTCTCTGTATCTTGATTTTTTAAAGTTGATTAAGAAATAATTTCCTATTGAATAATGTCCAGATTTTTGACAGTAGCACCAAGTCTTCAAAAAAGCTTTAATTTCTCACCAAGCAACCTGTATCCCAACCATACCTGAACGTCCTCCGTGCTACAGCTTTACTCCCAGGCCTCTACTTGTGCTGTTCCTCATTATAGGGGATGCTCTCAACCTGGATTTGTCAAGGTTCTTGGGAAACGTGGCTCCACTGCCTGCTTTTTTGCCCATGTCTCCAGCATTTAGCACAATGCTTGGTGCACAGGAGGAAGAGTTCAAGAAATGTTCGTTGTATTTTTTTTTTAATAAATAAAAATTAAGTTACCCATAAATGGGACAGCATATTTTCTTTTAGCTGATGGGCTACCATAGAAATAAATTTTTCGGCTTACATTGACCAGCCAAGATGGAACAAGAGAAGGTAAGAACAGACAAGGAAGAGAAACATGTCACTCTGAGGAGGACTGAGAAACTCGGAGGTTGTTCTTTCTCATGGGGTTAAAGAACTGTCAGAGGTGAGGCAGAAGCAACTGCAAATAGTTGGCCTCCCCATTAATCCTTCAGGGGAGGGAAACCTGCTCTAAGTAGAAGATGTAACAGCTGCACTTCTACCAGCACATTCCACAGAAGTCACAAGAAAACTGATGAGAATTCAAATACGCTGCAAGAGCAGTGAGGCAAAGACTCCAAAGAAAAAAACACCAGGGAGAGGGACGTGGAGACTCTTCTCCCTCCAAGAGGGGACTAGTTAAACCACACGCATCTGGTAGACCCCCGTGAATCAGAGGTTAGAGAATGGCATCAAATGCCCTAGTGAAGGTTTACGCCAAGGGGCACAGCACCAGTGCTAAATCAAACAACTAGAAGTTTGAGAATCATAATAATCTCCACTCTCTAGACCCCGCCCTGGTCCAACCTGGTTTACAACACCGTGGGTGAGATCATTCACCAGCATCAAGAGATAAAGCCCTTTATGGTTCACTCCCTTAGGAGCTTAGTAATTAAGGATCATTTAGAAAATGAGTAAGCGCTGTTGGAGAAGACAGGCATTCCTGGCAAAGCAATGCGCAGGCTCTTGGGGCAGCTGGATCTTTTGGGGGGAGGGGGCGCTAAATAAACCACATCCTTAGTAAAGGACAATATTCGGCAGCACCTCCCTGCTATGAAATCGTCCAGGGTGCTTGTTAAAAGTTCAGATTTTTGTACCCCAACTCTTTTCTACTGAATCAAGGTGTACGCACAGAGAAGTGGTTCGGTGTCGAATAACTAGGAAGTTCAGAACAAAGCAAATCAAACGCTCCTCTCTATCCTCACTCAAATCTAAGCTGGTTTACAACACTTTTGTGGATCTTTCCTTTCCACACACAGAGAGAGGTAGAGCTTGTGAGGGTCAAATGTGTGTCATCAGCAAGTTTCCCTGGTGATTAACACCCACTGAAGTGTGAGATGAGCCTCCGAGGTCTGAAGACCATTACCACGGCCCACGTCAAAGGCACCAGCCGTTCATGTGAGCCCAAGCTACCTGCCCTGAACCTTCTCTGCCCTGGGACCATCCTCCCCTGACCTCAGGCCTGAGGAATCGCAAGCAGGAAACCCCTCCTGTTTCAGAGCTTCTGTATCTTTGCTCTTGCATAGAATTGTGACATTGAGTCACTCCTAACAGTTGTTTATATCTGTCACGTTATCCTGTTGCGTTTTCTCTTCCAGATTTATGTACTTTTTTGATTTTACTATTTCACTATTCTAACATACTCTTCTTGCTAAACTCTTATTTCTTACTAAATTGTAAAAATGATTCAGCATCCTTGGTTTTTAATTAAGTGATACAGCAATTATAGCAAATCATTACGGCATCTGGGTGGTAAATTTATGGGTTTTCACTGAATAGTTCTTTAAACTTTTTGCATGTTTACAATTTTGCATAATAAAATACTGTGGAGGAGGGATTCCAAAGGTAGAGAAAGTGAGAGATTCAAAAGTAAACTCCTCCCCTCTCCTTTTGCTCCCTTCAATCTAATTCCCAGAAAATAGTCACTGTCAACAATTTCTTTCTTAAATGATGTACGTTTCAGATGTACAGCTTTATAACTGGACATCTGTACACACTACAAAGTGATCACTACAACTCTAGTTACTATCCATCACCATACAGTCGAACCCCTTCAACAATTTCTTATATATTCTTCCAGAAGTTGTCTCTGCATAAAGAAGCACGTTTTTTTCTACCTGATAGCATACATATGACATAAGCGCGTAGAACCATAAAAGCAAGTCTGAACTTGCTTTTTTCAGTCATCAGCATATAAGGAACTTCTTTTCAAATGAGTATGCAGAGACCAGTCCATTTTCTAGTTGCTATATAAAATTTCACTTTATGAATATACATAATTTGAGCAGTACCATGGTGAGAGATATACAGGCTATGCAGACAGTTCACAGTTTTGGTATTTGTTTTGCTGATACACACATTCACAAATGTCACAAGAACCACCTTATGCTATTTTTTATATGCATCAAATATTTGTACAAGAGGGGTGCCTGGGTGGTTCAGTGGGTTAAAGCCTCTGCCTTCGGCTCAGGTCATGATCTCAGGGTCCTGGGATCGAGCCCCACACCGGGCTCTCTGCTCAGCAGGGAGCCTGCTTCCCCCTCTCTCTCTGCCTGCCTCTCTGCCTACTTGTGATCTCTCTCCTCTCTGTCAAATAAATAAATAAAATTTTTTAAAAAAAATATTTGTACAAGATAAAATCCTAGAAGTGGAAATGATGGGCCAAAATTTGCATTGAAATGTCTTAAAAATATTGCAAAATTGACTCCTAAAAAGTCACACCAATTTATACATCCATAAAGCATTTCTGTTTCCCTACATCCTCAAATACATTTAATATTTTCAGAATTTTTCCTCTTTACCAATCTGAGAAGTGAAAAAAAACTCTGATTTTAATTTCATTTCTTCAACTAGAAGAAATGAGCATCTTTTCACATATTTGCCATTTGTATTTTTTCCCATAAACTGCTGATTCATGTTCTTCATCTAAATTATATTACGGTTTTCAACTTTTTTTGTTGATTTATTTAAAAGCTCTTTATGGGCCGCCTGGGTGGTTCAGTTAGTTAAGCATCTGCCTTCAGCTTAGGTCATGATCCAAAGGTCCTGGGATCAAGTTCCACATGGAGAGCAGAGAGCTTGCTTCTCCCTCTGCCTCTCTCTCTCTCTCTCTCTCTCTCATGAATAAAAAAATAAAATAAAAAAATAAAAGCTCTTTGTGTATTAAGCAAATTAACCAATTTGCCAAATACGCTGTAAAAAGACACTGCAAGCCAGTCTTCCGCCATCTTATTTGCAGTATTTTTTGCATTGCAGAAGTTGGGAGTGAAGCTTTACCACAACAACAGTTTTTCATGAGTACAAAAAGAATAAGTGACCATTACAATGAATTGGAACAATACACAAAATGCTGTATGGTCCACTTACATGTGGAATTTACGAACAGCAACAACAAAAAACTATACCCATAGTTATGAAGAACAGAGTGATGGTTGCCAGAGGTGGAGGGTGAAGAGCGGGGGAATTGGGTGAAGGTGGTCAAAAGGTAAAAACTTTCAGTTACAGGATAAATTCTGGGGATGTACCATACAGCATGGTGCCCACAGTTAACAATACTGTATTGTATATTTGAAAGTTTTTAGGAGAGTATATGTAGATATATGTATATAGAGAGAGACAGAAGGATGGATAGATAGATGATAGATACAGAAAACAACGTGAACCATTTATATGGTATAACCACTTATATGGCTCATTCATATAAATGGAATATCAATGCATCTAATTAAAAAGTGTTGTAGGGGAGACTGGGTGGCTCAGTCAGTTAAGCATCTCCCTTCGGCTCAGGTCATGATCCCAGGGTCCTGGGATACAGCCCCACATCAGGCTCCCTGCTCCGTGGGGTGCCTGCTTCTCCCTCTGCCTCTGCCTGCCACACCCCTTGCTTGTGTGTGCCCACGTGCTCTCTGTCAAATAATTAAATAAATTCTTTAAAAAAAAAAGTAGTTTGTTACATGAAAAAGCAGTTTACAAAAGAGTACGTACTTTCATATATATAATGCTTTGCTATTTACAAACTACATCCTGCTACGTGATACTTCTAACGCCTCTGAAATATGCCACTATCACCATCCTAGAGGTAATAAAACAGAGAGCCAAGAACCAAGTGATTTCTCTGCATTGACGTAATTAGTAAATGTGAGATCCAGAACTTAGAACTTTTAACTCTAAATCACCTGCTTTTTTTTACTTTGTCATGCTGCCTCAGGGGGAGAGCAAGAAGGCAGAATAGTATTTATAGGGAGTGATATTTCCACAGATATGTAGAAGTCTTTTGAATTATAACTGTAGTAGCATACATCCCCAAATCACACATTTATTCTCAAAATTCAAATTCAAATTTTTGACATAATTCTAATGTACACAAATTACTACATATTTATTAAGCACAGTCAAAATCTATCTTAAATGTTACAAAAGAAGTCCTCAGTAGGGAATGTGTTACAAAGAAGTCCTCAGTAGGGAATATGTCTAGTAACACACACCATAATGATCCACCATTCCCTCATGTTTCTTGTGAATTAATGTCTTTAATTATAACTGTCAATGACTAATATAACAGGCAGTCCTAACTTGGGACTGTTTTCTACATTAAATTAGAATTGCATTTCCTCCTCTGTCAATTCAGTTTTGTTTTCCATAGAAAGTCAAGCAGAAACACTTGGTGCTAAATGTCCCATTAGCATTCGCTGACCTTCTGCAGAGTCGGGCTGCAATTGTGAACCTGCTGTGACCAATGAGACACACGAAAGAAGTGAAAAAAGCCATTTTATGTCTAGAAGGATCCAAAATGCCAAGAAGCAGCCAGACCTTCCCCGGGAAAGGAAAGTAAAGAAATACGTAGACCCTACTGGGCTACTAGAAATAAAAGAGGCAAGAATCCTGACGGTCTGGGGCCACAAAATCATCTTCATCCCCAAAACCTCCCAACAAACAAACAAACAAAAATTAATAAAAAAATAAAAAACAGAGACACCTTTGGGGAAGCTGTCCATAAAATAGACTACATTTTTTAAAAAAAGGAAGTTATTTATAATAATAATAATAATATTATTAAAAGTAATGCATGTAAAATCCAAGGAAAATTCCAACCTCATAGTGCAAATCTGAATAACTTTTGAATCCACGTATCACTGTTGTTCTTGAGTAATTGTGCAGTGTGGTGTGATAAAGCAGAAGAAATTTGGGGGGAAATACTAATATCCCCGAATTTAGAGAGACAGAGGTTTGGGAGTGGTAAATGCAGAAAAAATAAACACCCACTTAGAGCCACACCCCCTCCAACTAATTCTTCACCCCTCTGTATAAAAACAATACTCTGAGGCTGTGATTGTGCTGGGCTAGGACAGTTCCTCTGACCAACAGATGCTGGGAACAAAGAAGGTGGCAGACACCAGAATTTAGCTGACCTCCCTCCTTTTCTAACTCCCTTATTCCTTGCCTGCCTCTGCCACAGAGTCTATAAAAGATAAAGACTCAATTCGCCTACCTCCAGTCAGCTAGGAGTAGCAATGAGACATGCTCCCAACCAAAGAAATGTAGGCAGAAGTCTCTTGGTGCTGCTTCTTCCTCTCCCCCTTCCTCCCTCCTAGAACCCATGCACAGCCTGGAGGTGCGGCAGATCTCAATAAAAACAGCAGGGCAGAAAGGCAGAAGGAGCCTGCACATGATGGCATCATCATTGGGTGACTACCCAATGAGTCCTAGACTGACCACCTCTGGTTTTCTTGCTTTCTGGTTAAGCTACAGTAGAGTGGGTCTTGATTCTTTGAAATTGAACACAATTCTAGTGCAGCACGTATCTCCTGGAGCCAAGCCACTATTCAACTACGTGTCAATGCCAAAAAAGCAGAGCTAAAAAAAGAGGCAGGAAGGTCCAGTAGGGGACTTTTGCAATAAAGAGTAAGACACGATGGGATATGAGATAAAACAGTGGGGGTAGAATAAAAGGGATAGACTTAAGAGATACGTGGAAAAACAGGGCTCAACTTTCCTCTTCCCCCTGCCCACGAACCCCATCAAAATGGGAAAAGGAATAGAAAAATGGGAGAAAATGTGCACCTGTGCTAAAAATTGAGAAGGATGTTTTGTATGGCTTCTGAATAGTTCCGATAAGACTGGATGGAGAGACAACACTCAGGACCTGGTAATGAGAGAAAAGTGAGTAGACAACATCCTGGGAGAACCCTACTGACGCTAGTAAATGGGGAGGCACAAGGGCTGGGAGAAGGTAGCAGTGGATCAAAGGAAAGCACCCCCTATTATATTTGTAGCCGTGGGTCAGTACCATTCCAAGGAAACTGTTCAAGGAGATCCCGGGCAGCGCGCTGTTATTCCAGCACGCAGGAAGCAGGCGCTGTGGCAAAACCCTGAAACAGCCCCACTCCTCCCCAGTGAAGCAAGGCTTCCTTTTGAGGCAGAAGAAGAACGGCGGGCAGACAGAGCCACGCCACATGGAGAGCCATGCACAAAGAGTTCGCATCCAGTCTACCAGCTTCAAAGGAAGAAGATGAACACGAAATTCTTGCCCATGGGATAGTCCAGGATCCTGCTCCTTCTCCACACAACTTAATCGGCTGGTAATATAAATATATGCCAGTCAGGTTTCCAGCTTAAAATCTAAAACAAATAATTGTTATTAGAGCTATTATTATTATTATTACAGTAATCAGACCTACAGGGAGGAGATCCAAAGATAATTCAGCCACCCTGTTTAAACAGGTAAACACTAAATGTAAATAGACCTCTCTCTATTCAAGAAGATATAAAGAGAAGAAAAAGGAGCCATATGAACCTGTGAATATGAAAATATTCTGCAGAGGAAGCATATGCATTTGAAAAAGACTTGTAACGGGAAAAAAAAAAAAAAACTTCAGGTGATTCTTGGTGGTTTCCAGAAATTTGAGACAATATAGACTCATTATTACAGACCTAAAGGCAGAGGCTGAGAAATAGGCCGAAATTTTAGAACAAACCTGAATTTTGTAACAGCAATAATGTAAGGGGGAAACAATATTAAGAGGAGGCAAAATTTCATTAGAAGAGGTAAAGACCAGAATGTACAATATCAAAAATCAAATTAGGGACATGGAAGACAAACACTGGAAGTTTTCTCAGACTACAGAGAAAAAGATCAACATGTTGAAATTTCAAGAAATGACAAATACAGATCACTGGCCTTAAATATATTCAACATACAGAGAAAAGAACAAACAGAACAAAAGTGGTATTAAGAGATATCAAAGAAACAAGCTCTTTTTACAGATTCAGGCAAACCTACTAAGGAGATACCTCAACTTAACCATATTCTGCAGGCATTTTTGAACTTCATGGATGAGAAAAAGAACTTAAAAATATTCAAGGGAGAAAAAGTGGATTCATGACTACTAGTTAAAGGTCCCTTAAGTATAAGTGAAAGAAACTCAAATTAGCTTAGGGACAAGAAATTAGCTTAAGCAAAACAAAAAACAAGAAAACAACCCAAAAACCCAATGTTTTGATTCATGTATTCTGGGAAGTTCTGGAAAGGCTAGGATTTTGGTTTCAGAATTAGGCTCCAAATGATATCTTCAAGGCTGTCTCTTTCCATTTCATAATTCTGTGTCTCTGCCTACCTTCATATTCATATCCACTCTCTCAGTCTCTCTCTCTACCTCTATCTATCTATCAATATCTGGACTAGCTACCTATATGTCTTATTATATCTGTATAAGAAGTTAGGAGAAATCATTGTTTTTGCTGGATTTGTAAGTAAGCAATATGAGTCTAGGTAGCTCTCTATCTTTCTTATCTCTTTATCTACCTACCTATAGATATATTCATTATATCTATGTAGAGATATCATATATTGATAAATATATATGTAATTATATATAGGGATAGGGAGGTAGGTAGATGGATGGATAACAGGCAGGTAGGTAGCTAGCAGCTAGCTGCTAGCTAGCTGGATGGATAATAAGTAGGTAGGTGGGTAGGTAGATGATAGATAGATAGGTAGGTAGGTAGATAGATAGATGTATTTATATCAACCCCGGGGAGTTCTGATTGGTCCTGGTGGAGTCAAGATCCCATCTGAGAAGCAATCACTATCTCCAGCGATCGCAGCACTCTGCTCATCAGCCCATATTATGTGAGGAGTGGGGAGTGAGGTGGGAGCCTCCATGGCATCATTATTAACAGACTCAACAGAACCATGTGGATCTTCCCAAAGGAACCGGAAGAACCAGATAGGGAAAACATTGGCTCCCACAGTCTACTAGATACAATGAAGGAAAACTCAGTCCAGCCCCAGATACTGCTCCACGACAATAAGTGCTATACAGCAATATTCCCCTGAGGTTTTTGGGTAAAACACAATAAAAAGAAATCAGGTATTATGGGAAGGCCCCAAACTGATCCCTCCTGAAAATAACTCAAAATTTAGGCACTCTAAATAACTAAGAGATGAGAAAAACAAAGACAGCTAAGGAACAATAAACATAGGTTTAAAACTAACAAAATATAACCAAAGCCTCACTTTGCCCACTATTATAGGTTTTTGGTTGAGACAAAGCAAGTCCACAACAAGGTGAAAGACCAGGCACAGAACACGTAAGAGAGGGAGCAGCCCGAGTAGGAGGGCATGGCACACAGTGAATTGTTGGAATATAAGATTTAAGGGCTGTGTACCCTGGGTGTGATGGTGGGATTTAAGGTATAGTCCTCGAAGCAGGTGTCTGAGAGACATTAGAGTTTAAAACGTCAAAGAACGGTGAAGATAGGGTCCTGGGACATTGTCTGTACGCGCGTGGCACTTCCTCAGACAATGCGAGGACTGAGCCAGGATCACGTGCATGGACAGGGGAGCAGCAGTCGTGGATGCATCAGCCATCTGGAGTTAGAGGGTGGCTTAGCTGGACAGGATGAACTTCTCCAGAGGGAACATTTCCAAGGGAACCAGAAGAGGAATGGATGAGAAGACCCTTCAGAAAAGAAACTAAAGATAGCATAGCTTGGTTAGTAAGGGCCAAGGTTCCAGAGGCACACAGAGAAGGTGTGGGAAGGGGAAAGGAGTAGTGTGAATGTGGGTCAAGCAAGAGAACTATATAACACTATCAGAATGGGAGCATGCAAAGGAACGATTAAGTGACAAGCAGGGTTTGTATTTTGAGGGGTGGCCGAGGGTGGTAAGAAGGCGAGGCCTGGCGGGATTGGAACTCTACTGTCAATGTGATTCTGGGGAAGCAGAGAGCAAGCCGCCGCTGAGGTTGGCAGGTTTGTCTCCCGTTCCTGCCTCCGGTTGGTACCTGCAATACAAGATTGTCGCCGAGGACAGAGCGTGCCTCTTATACCCAACACTAGCAACACAGAGCTCTCTTGTTCTCATGTCCTAAGCCAGAGGTCATTATTCAGTTTTAGAATCAGGAGCCAGACCTGCTCTCAATCGTGGTGCTTTTCCTCACTCCTGCCAATCACATTTTTCATTTTTCAAGAGGAAGCCTTTTGGGAGGCTGTGTTGACCTCCTGTGTTCTCCCATGGGGACCAGACAAACACCCGCAAGGATCTGGCTCACGCTTCCCCAAACAGCCTTGGTTCTCAGAATGCTGGGAGCTTGTTGTGCCCGAGGTCTCTTGTTCTTGTATGAATTAATTTTCATTCATGGGGTTCATTCGAAGTTGACAGGTCTCACACAGTCTACCTTGTTTCTCATACTGATTTTATTTTATAAAGATTCTCCTACTGCATTTTATTTTATAAAGACTAAAACAGCACAAGATAAAACCGTCCATTGAAACAACACAATTTCAACGTAAAATTTCCACATTGTCATCTGTTAAGCCCAATTGTGAAAAACCTAAAGGGTTGTAAACGCCACACACTTGTCGGCATTAAAAGTAGCAAAATCTAGGATGTCTACAATCAAAAAGACAGATAACAACAAATGTGGGCAAGGCTGCAGAGAAGTTAGAACTCTCATTCACTGCTGCTGGGAATGTAAAGTAATGCAGTCACTTTAGAAAACAGTTTGGTAGCTTCTCAGCATAAAGTTAAACTTAGAGTTCACATATGACACAGCAATTCCACTCCTTGCTATATACCCAGAAGAAACTTGTCGTGAATGTTCATAGCAGCATTATTGATAACAGCTGAAAAGTAGGAACAACCCAAATGTCCACCAACAAATGAATAAATAAAATGCAGTGTATCTATAAAATGGAATGGAAATTGGCAATAAAAAGTAATGAATATTGATACATGCTACAACATGCAGTGAACCTTGAAAACATTATGCTAAGTGAAAGAAACCAGACATGAAAGCCATTTACTGTGATTTCATTTATATCAAATATCCAGAATAGGCAAATATACAGGTAAATTTCCACAATAGGCAAGTCATATATATATTGTAAACTTTAAATAGGTGAATCTTATAGTGTGCGAATTCTATCTCAGTAAGGATTTAAGTGGCAAAAATGAATTCCACAAATTTTATATCCTAGGCCTAGCATATGACAGGCACCCAATAAATGTTTGCTGGATGAAGAAATGAAGGAATTAATGGGCTTAAATTCACAACGGTCACAAACTGTGTGTCTTGGTAAACGTCACTGAAGCATCACATTCACTGTATTAATTTGAAATCCATTACAGCTGAGGCAGAGACAAAACTGATGCTCACACAAACAATACCACTACTTTCGGAGTGTGCCAAATCATTCAAAGTAGCCCTGAAAACGTTTATTTTAGCGTCCATCCCATCTCAGCCACCAGTAATGAATGGTATTCACTCTAGAGATACCTTGCCTGATAATATGAAAACATAATTACAATCACTCACTTCTACCTCCAGAATTTTTCAGAACTACTTCACATTTACTCATTCAGATCTATGCCCCTGTCATTTCTCCTAATTCACTGAACTCTGGATGGTTGCAGAGTTGGGATCAAAGTTGAACTGTAGGCTTCTAAATCTAGCCTCATGCCAGCTTTTTGCTCTCCTGCCCAATCTTGGACATGCTCCTCAGTCTCAAACGGGGCATTGTTCCTCAGAATTCAGCCTCTGGCCCTATACACAACAGCTTGGAGAAGGAAATGCTAGGAGCCAAGCTAGCCTCCCCTACAGGGCAGTGTGAATCAGCCATTATTACAGAAAGCTTCAACCTATCACTCTGTATGAAGTTAGTAGGTGATATGGCACCTTCAAATCTTTGCATGTACGGGTCAGAGAAATAGAAAACAGAGAACCTGGCATCTCTGAGAAACCATGGAGATTTAAACCTATTGTAGAAATTATAGCCCTAGAATAAAAAGAATAGTCTATCAGTCCTTCTCCAACTTAATATTGAGGACAGATACCCACACAGCCCATGAAAGTCAACTTAAAAGGAACTGTAATCGGAGGCCCAATTCTTAGAAAATGTTCTCCTATACTAATAATGTGAGCTACCAGCCTACATAATATTGAAGAAGTGCTGAAAGAGCCATATTCATGAGCTACTGCTGCCAGAGAAATGTTTAATAGAGCTACACAGGAAATATCATTGCACTATAGGATCAGATGATTAATTACTTTTGGCATCCAGCAAGGAAGTGAATTCCTACCAAAAGAAATAGCATAAAAATTTCCCCTTTTAACTCTAGAGTAATATTTCTCAAACCAGGCCGCACATTAGAATTGCTTTAGAAAATATACTGATGTTCACGTCTCACCCCTATACAGTATGATTAGTTTTAAAAGATCCCCCAAGTGATTCCAATGGGCATCCGAGCCTCAGAAACACTGTCGTAGAGAGTTGGACAGCAAAAACCCAGCAGAGAGAATTAAAAACAGGATGGAACACCCAGAACTTCAGACCTTTAGACCCAACAAACAAACTAGCACCTACCCCAAGAGTTAACATCAAACACATAGTGAGCATTTTACTGGACAAATTGTAGAGAATCAAAACTCGGTTCAGAAAGTGAACTTTGAACACTCGCAGATGCAAAAACTAAGAACTGTGTGCAAATCCTGATATGACACATGAAACAAGCAAGGGACATCCTATCGCAGTTGTGAAGAAACACAATCTCAGATGCCAGGCTTGATCAGAACCAAATTATTCGGCTTCTAAGGGATATCACCACATACTAAGCAAGGAAAACTTGAACTGAGAATCCCATTAAATAATGTCTTACACATCGTTCTCTATGGATGCTCCCAATTCAGGCACGAAGTTCTTAATTCGGTATGTGGATTCTTGACAAATTATGCCATCATCCTCAAAAAGTCCCATAAAAATTATTACATACTGTAAAGTATTTGGACACTGCTTGAGTCTTAGAACCAAGAGGTGGCGTTCAAGTGGGCAATTGTTTTGGTTCTAAGGTAAATAGGTAGGAACCCTATTTTCCTAAAGTTTTATTCCTTTAACCCTATTTTCCTAAAGTTTTATTCTTCCAGTGTCACTCTGTTAAATGACACACAGAGAAGGTGTATTGGGAGGTCCTTTTGAGTCTTGCTCCCTCCATGAATGCTCCAGATTTTGAGCCTTGAAAATCATCAATTCTGGTTTCTCTGCTTTTTAAAATGTTTTGGAAGTTCCTCTTTAGCACGATTTCAGAGGCCAGGATAAATCCCTGGTTTGACCTGAAAACTGGAAAACCTCATCCTAAGTCAAAGGACAGCATAACCTCTTTGTCAGGAACTCCTCAAAGGTGGATTGAGGTGGTTTGGTGAGATGAGGCTTTTGTTTTAACATTTTCCAG
Organism: Potos flavus; assembly: GCA_028534135.1. Lineage (NCBI taxonomy): Eukaryota > Metazoa > Chordata > Mammalia > Carnivora > Procyonidae > Potos > Potos flavus. The sequence goes on along the minus strand of CM052892.1, from coordinate 18,862,777 downwards.
TCAAGTTGGTTTGGAAAGTTGAGAAGATTCTCAGTACAGTCATTTTATTTTTAAATGCTTCCAGGCTCAAAGAGGAAGCAAGAGCAAGCTGGCACTTCGCAAGGCAAAAAAACAAACAAAACAAAAAAACCAACAAAACAAAACATCTCTTGGCCCTGAAGGCGGGTGAGTCCAGTAAGAAAAGACAATTGCTCTCTTGTACTAAAATCTACTGAACAGGAAGCACACACAGGGGTCACTTCTCACACTCTCCTGCCTGATCAAGTTTCAAAGGAGAGAGAGAAAACAGAGAGGTTTCAGGAATATTGTACTAGAACTTGCTGGAAGTCCCGACCCATCTGGTAACAGCTTACGTGTTCCTGACTCTGCATAATAAAGATAATGGACTTTCCGCTTGATATTTTTCTGAGCTTAGAAAGTCACCTACACTTCAGAGCTTCTTGTCCGGTTTATTTATGCTCAGTGTTTTATTTTTTATTATTACTAATATTCACCTTAGTTTTGGTAGGCATGAATCTAATTTTTCAAGTTGCCAACTATTAGTGAATGCCAACTATTAGGAAATATTTAAATATTTTAAATATTTTTATTACAAAATAAATACTCATAAACACCGAATCCATACAAAGTTTATGAAGGAAATATTACTAACATCCCTCTCCCACTCTTTCATTCCCATTACCTTAAGGCAAACATGACTAACCACCAAGTATTATTTTTCCATAACCTGTATGAGAAACAAATACATAAATATATTCATGCACAAATATACATATGGTTTTATTTTTGTTTTATAATAGTAGTATCAAATATACTCAAATCTGGGGGTGCCCAGGTGTCTCAGTTGGTTAAGGATCCAAGTCTTGATTTTGGCTCAGGTCACGACCTCAGGGTCGTGAGGTCAAGCCCAGCCATCAGACTCCATGCTCAGCGTGGAGTCTGCTTGAGTTTCTCTCAATCCTGCCTCTGCCCCTCCCCTCGCTCACGCTCTTTCTCTGTCTCTCTCAAAACAAATAAGTAAAATCATTTTTAAAAAATAATTTAAAATTTTTTTAAAAAATTAAGATATACTCAAATCCGGCAAAATAAAAAAAAAAAAAGGCCCCCAAAATTCACAATAACAAGATCTGATTGGCTGCTTCCTCTTGTTGCTACCTATTCAATTCTCAACCTCACTGAGATCGCTATTGACATCCCAACTGGCAAATCCAGGGGCCACTTTTCAATCTTTATCTCATTTTAGCATCTTATCCTTGGCACTTGCCAACCTTAACCCCACCTTCCTGCAGCTTCTTTAACATTTTCTGTACCATCTCTTCTCATTCTCATTATTCCTTCCCTTCATCCCTTGTTGCTCCTCTTCCTTCACATATCCTTTCTACTGAATCTTTTTAGGCCTCTTTTCTCTCACTCACAATCTCACTGACATATGTGATCATTGCCCATGGCCTCAGCTATCATACAAGTGAAGAAGAGTCCAAATTTGTAATTCCACCTGATCTCTGTTACCAACGGTCAACCAGATGTCTCATATGTTTCAAACCCTAGGTTCCCCCCACCAAATCTTCCTCTGGTCTGTCATCCCCTATCCCAATTAACAGTCTCCCCACCCATGATACCACAGTTGCCTGAAACCTTTAAGTATCTTTGTCACTTCACTTTCCTAACCCTTCATACCAAGCACCACTAACTTAACTGCCACTTTGCCCTTTCTTAACCATCCCACAACCTGTACCTAGTGTGAGTCCTTCTCGTTTATTACCTGAATTACTGCAGATCATCCCGTCTCTAGTCTCTTCCAAAGCAACCTTTATGACACAAGAGTGAATTTTCTAAAATGGTCAGTCTCACCATGTCAGTCCTCCCAAGATTCCCCTCCATCTCATTGGTGTGTCCCCTTACCTATCAAACAATATTTGAACTCCTTCAGGTAATTCAGTAGTTTCAATTAGCTCTTCAAACTAATGTGAAGTCACTCTACTTGTATATATTCTTCGGCAAAAACCTGCTTCCAGTCTCTCAAACAAGTTACCTTTGTCTTATTGTTCTCCCCAGAAAAAAACAGGCATAACTAACGTTTATTGAGTGTGAGCTATGACTTATGTGTCTGTCCTTTGTTACTCTTTGAGTCTTCACAAGATCCTCCAAGATAACCACTTTTATTATCTCCACGTTTCAGGTGAGAAAACTTGCCCCTGAATGACAGCTCCCAATTTGCTCGCCCAGTAACAACCTACTTATCCCTCAACGTGCAGCTCAAATTTTACCTCCTTTCTCTCTAGCCTTCTTCCAGTCAGAATTCAAAACATAATAGATGCTCAAGGTTTGCTGAATGGAATAAAGACAGAGTGGCTGGAAGGCAACACATGTCATTCATTCTTCCATGGAATTCAGAGTGAAATATTCACCGATGTTTTGGGTTGTGTGAAGCTTTCTTCCACGTATGTGATATTTGAATTGTTTCTCATTTGTGCTTGCCATTTTGGTCCCTAGCACTATTCAGAAACAACTTGGCATTTCACGGATATACCTGAAGAACCAGAGACAATGAGATTTCCTCAGTGTTCATTGCCTTCTAAGAAGTAGGTCAGAAACATCATATTGTACGTCTTTCACTAGCTTGAACATATAGAGAGCCATTATGTCCCTATTGCCCCGAATGCTCCCTATGAAGATGAAGAGCATGGCTGAACGGGCATACAATGCCAGCATTACAAGAGAATGAGACTGGCTCAATCCTTTACCATTAAACCCTTAAACTTGGGAAGAGAATTCCTGGCTTTGCATGACAATGTTGCTACTCATAGAGCAAGGCTTTTCTGGAGCCAAGGGTGCACGGTCACCTACAGCCTGCATTTCTCCCTCAGGACCATGCATCTTATACCTGGACCCCTGAATTCCTTGCCAAAATGGCTCTGAGCCCACTTTCAGAGCCAGAGCCAGCCTCTTCCCTGATCTCTTCCTCCTGAGAGCAGATTACACCAATGGGGAAAATATCCCTAAACCCAAAAAGTGGCCAAGAGAGGCCAGATTGTGAAGGTGGATGGCACTTACACCCACAGGCTGGGGTACCTACACACATGCACATGATCCACAGAGCCAGGGTGAGAAAAGAAGAGAGAGCCAAAGTATGGGCTGGGTGTGCAGGTTCCCCCATGCTGCCATGTTCGGGAGTGGAACTCTTAGAAGTCCAAGAAACTTGACCTTCTCAGTCATTATAAAGATATGTAAGTTAAGATAGGTAGATAGAAGATAATTTATGTAATGACTATTAGCTTAAAGTATAACTTATAAATATTTAATCATCATAATATGCAGGCACTCATTTGCATCTTTGCCCTGAGCTCCATCAATTTGAGGAATGGGCCTGCTCTTCTGCTCTAGAGAGCTGTTTAACAGTAGAGCTGGTTCTTCAGTGGCTCTCGAGAGAGAAAGCTAGAAGATGCAGGATCAGGAGTTGGGCAAGCATGGGGTGAAGAGTAGTGAGAGCATTTGTACACACAGAGAATATGCAAGAATTAGTTCTTATGTAAAACATATGAGAAAAATAAATCCAGAGGGTAGAGCTAAGTTTTGAGTCAGAAACTCCTAGAAAAGGCATAAGGAAACACCTACGAGTCCTAAGAGTTCTAAGAAAGAAGTCCAGGCCGGCATCCAGGAGTATACACCAAGCAGGAAGAAAGAGGCAGGAAGCCAATTCCACACCAGGAGTCAGAGACACTTCATTGTTTGTCTCTGGGAGTGCCATTTGTGATGCTTACTATGTGAGTGGTGCCCTAGTGTTTGCACAACACTGCAGCCCTGCAGGGAGGCTAGGAATACATTTCCATGTTTCCACAAATATAGATGATCCCTGCAAGTGACAGCAACCCCAGTCATTCTTACGGTACTCATAATGTCTGCTAAATACTGACAGCCAGGGCCAGCAATCTAAGGCTCTAGTAATGTAAGTCTCCAGAGGTGGTAGGAGTTGTTCACTGGGCACATGGGGCTAGAATAATGTTACACCAAGCACAGATTTGTCACAAGACAATTGTAAATCCTCAGAGTGCTTTACAATGATAGGAGAGCCAAGTGGGCAAAAGCTAATCTGATATTCTGTCCAGCCTGCTACATATCCCCAAAAGAAAGGAAGCAGGGTCCATCCTTTCTAAGTCATGCTCTGTATCAAGAGATGCAGATGGTTCAGCATCTTACTCCGTTTAGATTCAGAAAATATTCAAGTCAGACTATGTGTAGTAACAACAAAAAAAATTCCCTGGAACAATTTCTCAGGAATTCCCATGTGTTGTGGAATGTACACCAGTGAAGCTTAGTGCAGTGTAAGGATTCTGGAATCAGACAAATCTAGGTTCCTCAATGGTAACCAACAGAAAATAATGAAAGCTAACTTATGCAAATACGATGATGATGACGATGATGATGAAGCAACATTATGAGGAAGCTCTCAGAACTGAAGGGAAGGCTGGCAAATCAGACTTGGAAAAGATAAAAACCACAGACCTATCAGGGGACCTCGTTTCAGAAAAGTGTTCAGGAAACCAGAAGGACTGACAAGTTTCAGCGACTCTCCGTACTTCGTTCTCTTTATACAGGATTCACATTTCATGGAAAGAAAGCACTCAACTGGCCTAGTCAATCAGCTTAGTCAAGACGAATCCTGTGCCTAGTCTTAGTAACAGGACACCTTGACTAACAGTACTACAAAGTAGTATCAAATAGGGAAAGTAGCAAATTTTTCCAAGAAAATTACCAAAAGAAGATGAAATGGACAGAAGGTAGTTAAAAATTAGTAAAGGTCACTGCAACTACTTATTATCTGTGTGAATTTAAACAAATCACCTCCTGCTATCAACTGTGCTCATGTCCCCCAAAATTCCTATGTTGAAACCTAGTGCCCAGTGTGATAGTACTTGGAGGTGGGGCCTTTGGGGGCTGATAAGGTCATGGCAGTGGGGCTTTCATGATTGAGAGTAGTGTCCTTATAAAAGAGACCCCAGAGAGTTCCCCCAAAGGGAAAGCCCCTCACCCCTTCTGCCATGTGAGGACAGGGCAAAGACAGCTGACTATGAAGCAGGAAGCAGGCCCTCACCAGATGTCAAATCTGCTAGTGCCTTGATCTTGGACTTCCAGCCTCCAAAACTGTGAGACAGAATTTCTGTTGTTTATAAACAACCCAGTCTATGGTATTCTGTCATAGCAGCCCCAACTGACCGAGATACTTAACACCCTTTTACTTTCTGCTAAAATGTGACTTCCCAGGTTAGGGGTCTTTGTCTAGTTTACTCATTGATGTATCCCAGTTCCTTCAAATGAAACATGACACATAAAGGGCACTTGGTAAATATTTGTGGAAAGAACACACCTCTCCAAGGCTCAGTTCCTACATTTGAAACTGAGATGCCTTGTAGGGATATGTAAAATGTCTACTATAGTGCTATAACATAATAGGTGCTCAAGAAATTCTGGCTTTGGGGCGCCTGGGTGGCTCAGTGGGTTGAAGCCTCTGCCTTCAGCTCGGGTCATGATCTCAGGGTCCTGGGATCGAGCCCCGCATTGGGCTCTCTGTTTGGCGGGGAGCCTGCTTCCCCCTCTCTCTCTGCCTGCCTCCCTGCCTACTTGTGATCTCTCTCTCTGTCAAATAAAGAAATAAAATCTTTAAAAAAAAAAAAGAAATTCTGGTTTCGTTATTGCTTTTATTAGAATAAATACTGCTAGAGGTATTTACTATCAACACAGTAGGAAAATTTCTTGTGACTATAACCGCTCATTCTGTGACACCACCACACAAGTTATTCGCGATTAGTTCAACAAAGCCTGTTACTGAATTTCAGAACAAAGTAAATAATTTGACCAATGATATAATAATATGAAAGGAAATGGAAAAGTGAATTTTAAAAAGCTAGCATGTCCTCGGGGGAGTCTGGCAGCCTAAGAGTGGCACCAATGTATCATTTGCTCCAGACCCAAAATGTAATAGCCTGATGATCTCTGAGCCGTCAGCGATGCTCCATCATTCCCCTCTGTCCACTCTCAGTTGATTTCATTTTCCTTACCCCATATCAGCTACTCCAACAGTATTTATCAGTCTCTAAGAGCCTCTATTCCAATCCGTTCCTCCTTTCCCCCCCAGACTCCCAATTATATTTCCCTCTGCTTTTTCCTGGGTATTAGTTCAGGAATTAGTTCAGGAATTAGTTCAGGAATTAGTTCAACAATTATCTCCCCTCCTTCCTCTGATTACAATCCAGCTCACCATTCCCCTTCCTAAAACTTTCTCAGGACCCTTCTCTATTCCATCGCCAAGCTTTTCTGCCTTTGCTTTTACCAAAGTTCTCTATGCTCACTATCTCTCCTTAACACTCACTCCTCAGTCCATGGATGCTGTCTGCTGCCCCCACCACTCTACCAATGCTTTGGAGACAAACGTCTGCGATGCCCTGCCAACTGCCATTCCAGGGTCCGTGTTTAACCAGCCTCCAGTTCCGTGCAGCACATATTTTCATGGGTTGCACTCTGGATCCCCTCCTAGGTATCTGACTGTTAAAATTCTAGTTGTTTTCTCCGGTTTGGTCTCTCTACAAACATATACTGAGCGTCTATCGGGCTCTAGCCTGAGCGCCAGCAAATAAAAGACCTAAAAACAATCAGTATCCCGAACTGAATTATGAAATAGTGAAAGGACAGCAGTGGAAAAACTGATAAAACCTGAAGCAAGTCTGTAGTTTAGTTAATAGTATTGTGCTAAAGTTACTTTCTTAGTTTTAAAAATGTACCACATGGGGTGCCTGGAGGCTCAGTCGGTTAAGCATCTAACTCTTGATTTCGACTCAGGTCATGATCTCAGGGTTGGGGGATCCAGCTCCCTGTTAGGCTCCACAGGCTCTCGGGTGGCTCAGCTAATTGTCTGCCTTTGGTTCCAGTCATGATCCCAGGGTCCAGGGATTAAGTCCCGCACGGGGGTCTCTGCTCCATGGGGAGCCTGCTTCTCCCTCTGCCTCTGCCTCTGTCTCTTATGGATAAATAAAATCTTAAAAAAAAAAACGATTCTCTCTCTCCCTCTCCCTCTGCCTCTCTCCCCACTTGTGCATATGTTCTCTCTCTCTCTCTCAAAAACAAAAAAAAGTACCATAGTTATAACATCAGGGGAAACCGGGCAAAGGATATACAGGAATTCTCTTTAATATCTTTGCAACTTTTCCACGTATCTAAAACTACTACAAAATAAAAAGGTTTTAAAGGTAATAAAATAAAGGGGCACCTGGGTGGCTCCGTCGGTTAAGCTTCTGCCTTCAGCTCAGGTCATGATTCTGGGACCCTGCCCCACCCTGCTGTCGGGCTCCCTGCTGTGCAGGGAGCTTCTCCCTCTCCCTCTTCCTCTCCCCTCTGCTCGTGCTCATGCTCGCTCTCGCTCTCTCTTTCAGTAAGTAAATAAATTCTTAAAAAAAAAAAAAGGGTAATAAAATATGGCCTATGCCTTCAGAGAGCTGACAGTGACCCACAGTCTTAGGATAAATGAGGGAGGTGGTCAAATAATTTATGAACCACAGAATCTCCTATCAGGATTAAATACAGAAGTCAATCTGCTGAATGGATAAAGAAGATGTGGTATATATATACAATGGAATACTATGCAGCCATCAAGAGAAATGAAATCTTGCCATTTGCAACCACGTGGATGGAACTGGAGGGTATTATGCTAAGCGAAGTAAGTCAATCAGAGAAAGACAATTATCATATGATCTCTCTG
>CM052892.1:18822747-18854527 GCA_028534135.1 Potos flavus | reverse complement strand
CCCCCTCCGATTTCCCCCAACTCACTTTTCCTTTCCTTCTCCTAATGTCCTCCATGTTTCTCCTTATGCTCTACACATAAGTGAAACAATATGATAATTGACTCTCTCTGCTTGACTTATTTCACTCAGCATAATCTCTTCCAGTCCTGTCCAGGTTGATACAAAAGTTGGGTATTCATCCTTTCTGATGGAGGCATAATATTCCATTGTATATATGGACCATATCTTCTTTATCCATTCATCTGTTGAAGGGCATCTTGGCTCTTTCCACAGTTTGGCAATTGTGGCCATTGCTGCTATCAGGCTTTTTTTTTTTTTTTTTTAATCAGGCTTATCTTAACAGACAAATCAAAGCATACCCAGTTAAAGAACTCCCCACTGCAAGCAAGGAGGAATTTAGTAGAGGACTGACCTGCAGAAAAGAGCAACCAAAACGCAACAGCACAGCGCATGTGGCATACACTAGAAACACTTCCTGAACTGCCAGGCCCTGGATAGTGTATGACCCCTGCTTACTACAGTATTACTCTCAGGAGGAGAAAACAACAAGCTTTTATAACACACAAAAGATAGAATGACAAGATGGGATGAATTCTCCCCAAAAGAAAGATCGAGAAGAAATCACAGCCAGGGATTTGCTAAAAACAGATGTAAGCAACATAGCTGAATAAGAATTTAGAACAACAGTCATAAGAATACTAGCTGGGCTTGAAAGAAGCACAGAAGACACTAGAGAAGACACTAAAACTGAGATGCAAAACCAACTGGTTATAATCACAATAAGGATGGAAGAAGCAGAGGAACGAATAGGTGATATAGAAGATAAAATTACAGAAAATAATGAAGCTGAAAAGAAGAGGGAAAGAAATTATTAGATCACAAATATTAACTTAGGGAACTCAGCAATTCCGCAAAGTGCAATAATACCATATCACGGGAGTAGCAGAAGAAGAAGAGCAGGGGGGAAAAGGGAGCAGAAGGTTTATTGGAACAAATTATAGCTGAGAACTTCCCTAATCTAGGGAAGGAAACAAGCATTCAAGTTCAAGAGCCACAGAGAATTCCCCTCAAAATCAACAAAAACAGGTCAGCACAAAGTCACATCATAGTGAAACTTGGAAAATACAAAGATAAAGAGAGAATTCCGAAAGCAGCTGAGGAAGAAAAGGTCCTTAACCTACAAGGGTAGCCACATAAGTTTAGCAGCAGACCCGTCCATAAAAACTTGGCAAGCCAGAAGAGAATGGCATGATATATTGCACATGCTAAATGGTAAAAAAAATGCAGCCAAGACTATTATATCCATCATGGCTGTCATTCAGCATAGAATGAGAGATGAAGAGTTTCTAAGACAAGCAAAAACTAAAGGAGTTTGTGAACATTAGACCAGCTCTGCAAGAAATATTTAAGGGGACCCTCTGAGCAGGAGAGACCAAAAGCAACAAAGACTAGAAAGAAACAGAGACAGAGACAATCTACAAGAACAGCAACTTTACAGGTAATACAATGACACTAAATTCATAGCTATCCATTATTACATTGAATATAAATGTACTAAATACGCCAATAAAAAATATAGGGTATAAGAATGGATAAAAAAAAAAAAAAAGACCCATCGATATGCTGCTTACAAGAGACCCATTTTAGACCTAAAGGCACTTCCAGATTGAAAGTGAGGGGATGGAGAACCATCTATCATGCTAACAGACATCAAAAGAAAGCTGGAGTAGCCATCCTTATATCAGACAAAGTATATTTTAAACCAAAGACTATAATAAGAGATGAAGAAGGGCACTATATCTTAATAAAGGAGTCTATCCAACAACACCTGACAATTATACATATTTATGCCCTCAACTTGAGAGCAGCCAAATATATAAATCAGTTAATAACAAACCTAAAGAAACTCATTGATAATAATACAATAATAGTAGGGGACATTAAACCCAACTCACAGCAATGGACAGATCATCTAAGCAGAAGATCAACAACGAAACAAGGGCTTGAATGACACACTGGACCAAATGGACTTAACAGATATATTCAGACCATTTCATCATAAGGCAGCAGAATACACATTCTTTTCAAGTACACATGGAACATTCTGCAGAGTAGATTACATACTGGGTCACAAATCAGGCCTCAACTGGTACAAAAAGATTGAGATTATACCATACATATTTTCAGACCACAACACTATAAAACTTCATGTCAACCACAGTAAAAAATTTAGAAAGACCACAAATACATGGCGGTTAAAGAACATCCTACTAAAGAATGAATGCATTAACCAGGAAATTAAAAAAGAAATTAAAAAAAAAAAAAGACAAGCAAATGAAAACACTACACTCCAAAACCCATGGGAAGCAGGAAAGGTGGTCATAAGAGGGAAGTATATAGCAATACAGGCCTTCCTCAAGAACCAAGTGAAGTCTCAAATACACAACCTAAACTTACACCTAAAGTAGGCGGAAAAAGAACAGCAAATAAAGCAAAGAACCAGCAGTAGAAGGGAAATAATTAAGATTAGAGCAGAAATAAAAGATAGAGAAACAAACAAAACGGTAGAACAGATCAACGAAACTAGGAGCTGGTTCTTTGAAAGAATTAACAAAATTGATAAACCCCTAGCCAGCCTTGTCAAAAAGAAAAGAGAAAGGACCCAAATAAATAAAATCGCAAATGAAAGAGGAGTGATCAAAACCAACACCACAGAAATACAAACAATTATAAGAGAATATTATAAGCAATTATATGCCAACAAATTGGGCAATCAGGAAGAAATGAATAAATTCCTAGAAACATATAAACTAACAAAACTGAAACAGGAAGAAAAAGAACATTTGAACATACCCATAACCAGCAAAGAAACTGAATCAGTAATCAAAAATCTCCCAACAAACAAGCGTCCAGGGCCATATGGCCCCAGGGGAATTCTACCAAACATTTAAAGATAAATTAATACCTATTCTTCTGAAGCTGTACCAAAAAATAGAACTGGAAGGAAAACTTCCAAACTCATTCTATGAAGCCAGCATTACCTTGATTCCAAACTCAAAGATCCCACTAAAAAGGAGAATTACAGACCAATATCCCAGATGAACACGGATACAAAATTTCTCAACAAGTACTAGCTAATATAATCTAACAGTACATTATAAGGATTATTCACCATGATCAAGTGGAATTTATTATGGGCTGCAGGGGAGGTTCAAGATCCACAAATTGATCAATGTAATACACCACATTAATAAAAGAAAGGATAGAGTGCCTGGGTGGCTCAGTTGGTTAAGCATCCAACTCTTGATTTCAGCTCAGGTCATGACCTCAGGATCATGAGATTGAGCCCCACATCAAGCTCCATGCTCAGTGGGGAGTCTGCTTGAGATTCTCTTGTTCCCTCTCCTTCTACCCCTCCCCCCCTACATTCTCTCTCTCAAATAAATATTTTAAAAAAGAAAAGAAGTAAAAGAAAGGGTAAGAATCATATGATCCTCTCAATAGATACATAAAAAGCATTTGACAAAAACAGCATCCTGTTTTGTCCAAACAAAGAAAGTAGGGATAGAAGGAACATACCTCAACATCATAAAGGCCATTTCCTAAAGACCCACAACTAATATCATCCTCAGTGGGAGAAAAACTGAGAGCTTTTCCCCTGAGGTCAGGAAGGGAAGTCCACTCTTACCACTGTTGTTCAACATAGTACTGGAAGTCCTAGCCTCAGCAATCAGATAACAAAAAATAAAAGGCATCTAAATTGGCAAGGAGAAAGTCAAACTTTCACTCTTTGCAGACAACATGATCCTGAAAACCCGAAAGATTCCACCCAAAAAATTGCTAGAATTGATACATGGATTCAGCAAAGTCACAAGATATAAAATCAACATAGAGAAATCTGTTGTATTTAAAAAAAGAAGGAATCTGTTGCACTTCTGTTGCACTATACACAAAAATAAAGGAGCAGAAAGAGAAATCAAGGAATCCATCTCATTTACAATTGCACCAAAAATCGGAAGATACCTAGGAATAAATCCAACCAAAGAGGTAAAAGATCTGTATGCTGAAAACCATAGAACATTTATGAAAGAAACTGAAGAAAACACAAAGAAATGGAAAAATATTCCATGTTCTTGGATTGGAAGAACAAATATCGTTGAAATGTCTATACTACCCAAAGCAATCTACATATTCCATACAATCCCTATCAAAATAACACCAGCATTTTTCACATAGCTAGAACAAACAATCCTAAAATTTGTGTGGAACCAGAAAAGACCCCAAATAGCCAAGGTAATGTTGAAAAAGAAAAACAAAATGGGAGGTATCACACACCCAGACTTCAGGCTGTGTTACAAAGCTATAATCATCAAGACAGTATGGTACTGGCACAAAAACAAACACACATCAATGGAATGGAATAGAGAACCCAGAAATGAACTCACAACTATATGGTCAACTAATCTTCAACAAAGCAGGAAAGAATATCCGACGGAGGGCACCCAGGTGGCTTAGTCAGTTAAGCATCCAACTCTTGATTTCGGCTCAGGTCATGATCTCAGGGTTATGAGATCAAGCCCCATGTCAGGCTCCACAATGGGTGTGGAGCCTACTTAAGATTCTGTCTCCCTCTGCCCCTGGCCCTCTACTCTCTCCCTCTGAAAAAAGAATATCCAATGACCTTGGATGCAGCAATTCCTTTTCTAGTAATTTATCCTAAAGATATATCCCAATGAGTGAAAAGATTATATCTACATCTATAGGTATATCCATATCCACATCCATTCATCTAGGTGTCTGTCTATCTATCTACTCTCAATAGAAAGATACTCAAGAATGTAGCAGAGGCTAACTTCAGGAAGAGCAATAAGTAGTACAGTGCTTTATATCTTGTTATATTCATTTGCACTTCTTGGGCTTTGAGCCTTATTATCTTTTCAAAAAAAATTTAACAGAAATTTCCAAAAGCACCATATTCTAAGCACGAATATGAGGCACTAAGGAAATAGAGGCTCTACTTCTGTTGGTTATTTGATTCATTTCTTTGATCCAAAGTCATTCACAAAACTGATTAAAATACTCTGGAGTGCACCATGTATTATAAATAGCGCAAATTCATTCTAGGTTTTGGACAGTAGATGTAATTCTCCACTGACACCATAGTGCAAGAAATATGCATACCCCTTTATAGTATTTTCTTCACTTTTGTGATATTTCCCCAGGGTGATTGGGAACATACAACAATACATCATCACTGGTCTTAAGTAGATGCAAAAGGGAGCCCACTAGAGTCCACTGAATACTTTGCCACCTTGACCACTTTACATTAGTGCATCATTTAATCCCTACAAAGCCATTATGAGGAAGTATTTTTATTCTCATCAATCTGAGACTCAGAGAATCAAATAAGTAGCCCAAGAGAGCCAGAGGACTAGCAACGTGCTGGGCTGGGAAGCAAATCCAGATATATTTGGTGCCTCAGTGTAGTGTGGACATCAGGTGAACAAGATTCACAAATAACTAGCTGTACTTAGTAACAACATAATCAATGCTTTTTAATGGAAATTAACAAGGCCACAACATTCCTAAAATATCGGTAAGCTGATAAAAATGTGTTAAATGCAGTAGGAAAAAAAACAGACTTAGATCTGATTCTATTAACGCACACACACAAAATCAAACATAAATTTAAGAATCTTCTGAGGCTCAGTTGGAATAATACTGAAAACAGTTTAAATGCTCCCACAACTAGCCTAGCTTTAACAATGAGAAAACTCAAATCATCCCTCATCAATTTCTTTTAATTGTGTAATGGTATATCATTAGACTGGTCAAGTATTTGTGCCTTATTTTATCCCAAATCTGCACATTGACGTCTCTGTTGAAAGGATCGGGTTTTTAGGTTTACTTTGCAGTATATAGCTTAAAAGGAAAAAGTCCTCGATGTTACGGCAGGCAACAAACTTGAGAGAAATAGCAGGAAGGACTTAGAACATGAATTCTTTTCAGTCCCAAAGAGCCGATGTTCCAATAGGACTCAGGTCAGAAGGCTGGGCACTGCTGGGGCAGGTCACGTGGCTGATCTGGGCGAACTTGTTTTGTGAAGAAACAGATGATTTCTAGCTATGAGGCTGTTGTTCCTGTAACTTTTTAGCATCAGTTAAATCCAGTTAAATCCATTCCAAAATGACAAGCAAAAGAAAAGAACATTCTGAATAAATTGCAGATGAATGGAGTTTTCTCCTGCCTCCTTGGGAATATTATGAGCATCTTACAAAAGGGGCCATATCCTGTCTCCTTCTCTGGTTGCTACAACTGTGGTTTGTATATTGGCTGTATCACTAATGTGAATTTACAACCCAAAAACGCCAAAAGAAAAAAAAATCAGTACTCCTTCACAAATATGCATTTTTCTTTCCCTAACTTTCAACAAGCACTGTTTTAAATCATCATTATTTTTTTTCTGCACTGGAAGCAAACCTACACGTCTTTTTCATATCCTACTGCTAGCACAGAAGGTGAAATACTGACATAAATGAAAGGAGTTGCAAGTTCAGCATTAATACAAACCAGGCGAACACTACTGGAATATTTAAAACTCAACAGTGCCTCCTAGTGCTCCTGTAAAAATTAGCAGGAGCCTAAGATTCAAAATAAATCAGGTTGGAAAAAAGTAAATTAGAAGGCATTCATGAATTGATACTTTAAGATAATCTAGGAATTAGTCTTTGGGATGAACCTATTTACTTTAACAAGATACGAAAATTACTCTCAACTAAAAATAGGGCATTAAGAAAGATCCAGATTCAGGGGGAGGGAAATGGCATTAGCGCACATGGAAAGAGATAATGCAAAATATAAATACGCACTTTGAAAGAAAGAAAGAAAAAGAAAGGGGAGGAGGAGGAGAAGGAAACAGACTCTTGCTGTCCCCAGAGCATACCAGCTAGAAAGAATATCAAGAACTTGGTTAATGCTAATATGGCATTTTGCTCTGAGGCAATATGCAGCTTTGTTAATTTCCTCATAAGAGAACTCCTATTAATCAATGTTCTTCTTGCCCACCTGCTAGCATCGGTAACCTCTGCCCACAAGAGTTCTTCACACTTCTATGCAATTACCAGTACTTTTTTTTTCCACCACTGCCCCTAAAGTTAGGAGTTAGTTTTTTTCTATTTAATGATCATAGCTTTTTCCGTAAGTGTCTGATATCTGAGGGTCATCTGGAGATCATGAAAAGAAATAATGCCACGAAACCCAACAAAAAGGTACTCGGATGAGCAAGAGGCACTTGGCTAACAACCCTAGAATGCCACGCCTAAAGAACTTCCCCTTGTTGGACCCAACTGATGTCCCCAGATCCATCCAACATTTCTATTCTCATACCTTCATTCTCTCCTTGTTTCACCAAAAATGTATATAGAGTTCTTATCCCCCTTTGTTTGAATTCTATTGTCCTCAACATTCCCTTCACTACTTTGAAGAAATCTTCCTAGGCTGGTACTTTATCTCAATGTCCTCAAAAATGTTATGCAAATGAAGCTTCCTCATGACCACTATATAGAAAAGCATCAACAGAACCTAAATTGCTTGAGAAGAGAAATCTAAGCCTGACAGAATAAGGAAAGCACTCATAATTACACACCAGCTGTAAATTAATATCAGAACCCCACTGTATATGGATATGTTCATTGTATATAATTCTCCTTAAGTTGACTAGTAAAGAGATTGTGTACACTTCTTTTCCCATTTTGGCATCTTCAGGTAATGATCTAGAAATATATTTTGATGAAGCCAGTCACACTTGACTATTCTATTTGACATTCCATTTTCAAAAATGCGGGGAGAAGCAGGTGAGCAGGCCCATCTGTCTTAATAGAATTCTTACTTTTGTGTGTATTCTCTCTATTGTAAAACCACAAGGCACAATAGTGAAATAACCTGTAGTTTTCAGACCAACACAAAATTCTCATTGAAAGAGTTTGCATGTTTTGAGGCAATAAGACTTATTAAAAGCTACTGCATTTTCGTAATTGTCTTTAGTAAATAAAAGCCACGTAACTAAGAAGCCTTTTTTGTTCCACTAAAGAAATGTGTGGCAATTCTAAAGAGAGAGGGCAAAGTTGATAAAGAACAGCAAATGTCATCCAAACTGCATCCAAACAATATGGCAAGACTGAGTGACAGAACAGTAGGACACAATTTGCTGCTTGACCAATGGACAAAATGTAATCATTCAAAAAAGGAAAAGCACTGTTCAATGGGACACACACCAAACACTATTGAAATTATGACATACCCTCATAATGGAATACCGTGCAGCAACTGAAAATAATGGAGGTCTACATTTATTCAATTGAGGGCAAAGTGATGATACGTGAAAAAGCAAAAAATATTTACATTTGAAACATTTATGTATTTTATATATATGTGTGTGTGTGTGTGTGTGTGTGTGTGTGTGTGTGTGTCCTGTTCCTGAGAAAAAGTCTCAAATTGATAAATTCTCCTTTCCTCTACCTTAAATCCTGTTCCTCTCCCCTTGATCAGGGACCCTCAACCCAACCCCATGTTTCTCCCAGCTTTTGCCAGAATATACTAGCTAAATACTACAGGTCCTTTGAGGTCGTGTTGCTTTCCTGTCTCTCAGATCCAGAACCTCCCCTGTGGGTAATATTATAACTCAACCCTCAACCCTAGTTATTGGCTTTAAATCAGGAAGGGGGATGGGGCTCTGTCCTGATGGGGGTATGGGAGAGTCATCCTTGCATCACCTTCAAGCAAGGAAGGAATTCTAGCCTTTATAAGCAAAGTGGGTCACTTCTGCAGGCTCAAAGACTCAGAAAAGTTCAACGATTCAAGATTTTTAGGAAGCATCTATATCACTGTCCCCATCCAAGATGTCAGGATCCCATTCTTTCCCAACCTTGGTATTGCATATTGCCTTGGTTTAGAACTCAGCTATTCACAAGTAATCTGTGATCCTGGTCCTTTGTTTTCTCTACCTTCCAGCTATAGGCTATGAGAACATTTGCACATGATACCAAGTAGGCCCTCTGACTTTCACATTTAGCTTATAATTTCTAATTATTCTTTCTTAACTTTTCATTATCTTTTTCCAAGTGTCATTTCAGTTTAGCAACAAACACTCAATTTTATTATTCTTATAGTTGCTTTTTCTCTCATTTTTATCACCTGCTTCACACTTTGTACCTGCTAATCCATTACCTTCCACTGATACACTGTCCCAATTACTCAACAATGGATGTTTTCACAATTATACTGCCTATGTTTGTCAGGGGCTCACCTACCACCAGTAATAGTCCTCTTTGCCAGTCAGGTAATGCGTGATTCTGCTCCCAGATCTGTGTTTTTTGTTTTGGTCTGGTTGGGTTTTTTTGGACGGCCCACACTAACTCTCAGGGATGGGTTATCTCTGAGAGATTAGCATGTAAAAAACTGTAATTGAGAATCTACACCTGGGGAAGAGAAGGGAGGGTAAGGGAGCAAGATTAGGCAGAAGCTGAGCAGTGATACAACATCAACAGAAGCCTTAGCTGATTCTTTGAGGAGTTCCAAAAGTTGGATTACCCTTGAGAACCATCCATCCCAAAGGACTGGACTTTGATACCCTTATACTGAACAGTCTTTGGAGGGGACCACCTGGGAAGAGGCTAAGGCCTTGGCAAGGCAGCTGTCTTCAGTCAAGGCAAACCCTGATGGTGTCTGAGAGTTGAGAACCGTCTGCTGGCAGCATCCCCACAGCTGAGAGTCCCTCATTCCTGATAGGGGCTCTGATCAGTGCATCATAGCGCCCGCCGCCAGAACTCAGATCCATGCAGCCCCCTGGGTGTCCTTGTCTCAATAAGTATGCTTTTTTTTTTTTAGTTAACAATAATGACTATCAAATATCAAATAACAAAAATCTCAAATATCAACATAGGAGATGACAGGGAGGGAAAAAAGAGTGAACCGTATAAATTTTTTAAAAGTTCACCTTGTTAAAAGGAAGAACATCCTGGTAGACTGGATCATTATTCCAACTGTTCTCTCTCTCTTTAGTAATAGGATCATACATCCACACTCTTTGTCATGTAATTTAGCAATGTTCTTGTATTGTCTTGGAGTATATTTCTTTATCTTTCACTCTTTGCTAGGACATCTGACTTGTTAGCAGCTATGAGTCCTCCAGAGATGTAAAATGGGCTTTCACAGTTAAGCTTACCCTCTTGTGCCTCCACTAGAGTTACGAGAACCTACCCGAACCTGTGGTTCCAAGGAGAGGATGAGAGACACGTGGAGCACAGCCCCCAACCTCTACAGTCTGAAGCAAAGCTATCCCAACCAACCCACAGAGCTACAATGAGTAGCGGAGCTATGTGGCCAGGTGCAACCTATGTCAACTGAACCTCAGCCACTGCACAGAGCATGAATGGTGAAAAAGTCTGCTATTATTTGGGTTTATTTGGGGGATGTCTTATTATAAAACATTATGATAGCACTAGCTAACTTATACAGATGTAGATATTAATTGATAGACATTGTTAGAAAATATAAGCTTAAATATGTGTATGGCACTCTTTCTTCTAATATATTAGCAGAAGGAAATAAAGAAATAATTCAATAAACAATAGAATGGAAATGGGAAGAGAAGAAAAAAAGAACAGCAAGAATGAGCAAATAAATAAGGGGGACAAACAGCTTAACTATAAAATAACAATAAATATGAATAAGTAAAATTCACTTTAGAAGACAGACTCACAGATTGAGGAGGTTAAAATTAAACTCTATACTATTTAAGAGACAGGCTTAAAATAAGGTAATATTGAAATAAAGGGACGAGAAGAGGTATATCAAGAAAACACTTAGAGGAAAACCAACTGTAACAATATTAATATTAAATTGAATACAAGATGAAAAGTATTAGAAAGACCAGAGGGGTTATTACATATTAATAACCATGCAAGCACATATCAATACATCAAAAAGACACAACAGTATGATTTTTTTATAGATTTAACTAAACAGCTTTAATATATATAAATCAAAATCTAATACAAAAACCTTCTGCACAGCAAAGGGAACCATCAACAAAATGAAAAGGTAACCTACGGAATCAGAGAAAACATCTGCAAATTATAAATCTGATAAGAGGTTAATTTCCAAAATATATAAAGAACTCATACAACTCAATAGCAAAGACAAACAAACTAATTTAAAAATGGGCAGAGAATCTGAACAGACATTTTTCCAAAGAAGACATACAGATATAACCAACAGGTACATGAAAAGCTGCTCAACATCACGAATGATAAGGGAAATGTAATTCAAAACCAGAATGAGATATCACCACATATCTACTAAGATGGCCATTACCAAAAAGACAAGGCATAAGTACTGGCAAGAATGTGTAGAAAATGGAACCCTGTGTAATGTTGGTGGGAATGTAAATTGGTGCAGCTACAATGGGAAACAACATAGAGGTTCCTCAAAAATATAAAAATAGAACTACCATATGATCCAGCAATTCCACTTCTGTGAATATATCCAAAGGAAACTAAAACCCTACGTCAGAGAGATAACTGCAACCCCATGTTCACAGCAATATTATTTACTTACAATAGCCAAGATGTTGAAACAGTGTCCATCGACAGATAAATAGATAAAGAAGTTGTGGTATATAAAACCACTCAAAGAATAAAAATAGCTCTTGGGAATTAAAAACATGGTCAAAACCAGGAAAAACTAGACAGAAAAGTTGGAAGACAAAATTAAGAAAATCTCCCAGAGGGTAAGGCAAAAACACAGAGAGAGACAAGAGATTAGAAAATTAGAGTACGAATCCAGAAATTTCAACATAATACTAAAAGTTCCAGAAAAACAGAGAAAATAAAGAGAAGGAAATCATCTAAGTATATACATTTTTTAATGTCCCAGAACGGAAGTTTTCAGACTGAAAGTTTCCTAGTAGTACCCAAACTATGGGTGAAAAAAAAATCTACACAAAGCACATCATTAAGAAATTTCAAAATATTTAGAATTCTATTACTAGCCAAACCATCAACAGAGCAAAGATATGTTCATTCAAAGTTTCCAAAAAATTACCACTCATGCACCCTTTTCTGGGAAGCTACTGAAGGATGGTCAACAAAATAAGGCAGTTTTGGAGAAGGAAGGAGGAAGACATCAAATCAGGAACTGGGAAACACAACTGAAGTCAGAGGCAAAAGCAATCCCCAAACTAATGATAAAGAGAGACGCCAAGATCATAATTCTGTACCAATTCTATATTCTCCAGAGAGTGGCCAGTAAACACTATACTAAGTTAGAGGTCTCTGGAGAAGTCTCTGAGGAAAGATTTCTTCAAAAGATGAAATTAATATAATAATTAATGTGTGTGAATATACCGAGAGAAGATATACACACTCTGGCTGGTGTTTGGGTTTGAGTTAATAAAAAGAACATTAAAAACTAAACATTATACAAACAAGTATCAACACAAATTGTTGTGCAAGAAAGGAAATTCTAGGGGCACCTGGGTGGCTGAGTCAGTTAAACGTCTCCCTTCAGCTCAGGCCCTGATCCCAGGGTCCTAGGATGGAGCCTTACTTCAGGCTCCTTGCTCAGCAGAGTGCCTGCTTCTCCCTCTCCAGATCCTCCTGCTTCTGCTCTCTCTCTCTTTCTCTTTGTCAAATAAATAAATAAATAATCTTTAAGAAGGAAGGAAAGAAGGAAGGGAGGGAGAGAGGCAGGGGAAGAAAGGAAGGAAGGAAGGGGAAGGAAGGTAGGAAAAGGAAGCAAGAGAGGGAGGGAGGGAGGGAAGGAAGGGAGGGAGGGAGGGAGGAAGGAAGGAAGGAAGAAAATCGTAATAAATTAAGATTTTAAGCTTTTAATAATTTAAGATTTTAAGCACCCAAAAATTAGAAGAAAATATAAGATATTCTGTAGGAACTTAAAAGAATATGGTATACCCATATGTATTGCCATGATGCTATTTCCAAGACACATTACTAATTTTTTAAAGCAAATTACAAACAGTATAAGATTTGAATAACACTATTCACAAAGTTGTACCAAATATTTCTGTACCACGTCCATACCATATGCCAATAGCAAAATGTGGTCTGTTGACCAGCAACATCAGCATCATTTAAGATCTAATTAGAAAAACATATTCTCATTTCCCATCCAAACCTACTGACCCAGAATTTCTAGAGTAGGGCTGAGGAATCAAGCCACTTGCTCACCACTCGCTTTTCAGGTAATTCTTAAGCACAGTAAAGTTTGAGAACTACTAGAGTATTGCACAAGAAAGGTCTGATTAGAGAAATTAACTCTGGGGGTGGGACTGGGATGGAGTGTGGATATACTGAAAGGAGAAGTCTGTTAAAGCATTTTTCTTTAATGGTTTTTGCAAGAATATATTTATTCATAGACAATGCAATTTAAAAATACAATAGAAGATAAAATAATTTTTCAAGGAAAATGTACTCAGGAAAGATGTGCATAAAATACGACATAGCCCCTGTTTATCAATGTCTCTCTTAAATTGGAATGCTGTTCTCCAGATGTAAACGCCATCGTGCTAACTTTTGCCTGTGGCTAGAAGACAGCAAATGCTAGAAAGGAAATTAAAAAGAATTTTGATGAGCTACAAAAATTCTTCTCCTTGAAGCGCAACTGGTAGGCAATGCGAGAGTGGACGGAGCCTCCCAGGACTGCTCAGAATAATTGGAATAGGTGGTCCTATTCAGACATTGAAAACTAACAGACATTGCAGGCATAGCTCTGACCCATATGGAGTAGAATGCAACCAGCCTTAATCTGTTCTGGGCACGATGTTACTATTCACACAATGTCAAGGAAACTGCCTTCCTTTCTGATGGGTCATGAGGAAAAACAGGAGGGAAGCAGAGGGACCGAGAGGAGGCGGTGTGCTGATCCTACACGGTGGGCTCTGAAGCTGGAGCCGGGGCCCAGCAGTGAAGGATGTAGGCGGCCCCCAGGAGCTGGAAAGGGTGAGCTACTTGATTCTCCCTAGGCTGCAGAAAGAACCAGCCCTGCTGATATCTTGATTTTAGCCTCATGAAACTGATGTCTGACTTCTGACTCCCAGAATTTTGGTTTCCTGCATCTCTGGTGATACCCAGTCAGCAAAGATGATGGGATGCCTCCAGCAGACAAATGGCATGCCTCTATTCGTGCAAGAATGCACAGTCCCGTGTTGAGATGAGTACACCTTCCCAACTTGGTACAAGTTTACACCCTGGACCCTTGGTCCAAGTTTACACCATGCACCAGGAATTGTGAAACAACCCCAAGTCTATGGTGACAGCTCACAGGGAAAAGCAGGAAGAAGGAGAAATGCAGTAACCTCCTAAGGAAACGGAACTATGCCCTAGTGACATATTTATTTCTCAACCTCATAGAAAATGATCAGAGTGCATTCTTCCAGAAGGCAGAAAGGAGTCTCGAGGAGGATTTCGGGTACAAGGAGACTGCGAAGAATGTGGAAAAGGCATGGGCTTTGGAGCAGTAGCCTGCTCTGATAAAAATGGAAGACCTGTTGGCCCCTCCCACTGCTGCAGCTCTAAGGGGAGATGGGTGAGGAGTAAGGGATGGGAATTACACCTACCACCCAGGAGCTGTATCCCAGGTCTGGAGTTAGTAGCTGTGTTCTTTGATAATTGTTTTAGTTCTCCTTTGTCAGTAACACACTGCCTCTCATAAAATACAGGCATTTGGAATGCACATATCCATATCCCACTGACTCTCTAGAATGTGATTATTTTGGATCCTTGACTCACCTCACTCTACACTTCACCACTGGCCGCTTGTTTCACTGTGGATGAGTACAGTTGCCCTACTGCACTGAAAAAGCCACGTCTAATACAAAATATATTTTGTCTTGTTTTTCAGTGCTCTGATCATATAGAAGCATCCGGCCTTGAATTTCTTCTAAGTTAATTGACAAAATACCAATGAAAAAGTTTATTTAAAATCTTTCACAATATAATATATAAGTATACCCAAATGAATAGAATAAAACAGGAGGAGGGAAAAAAGTAGGCATTTTGGGAGAGTTTTGTGAGCTGTTAATCAGGGAGAAGACTGTCCTTTTTGAACTTTGGGAGAATTTGAAAGCCATGAGTGAATGGAGAAAAGAATGAATTGGATACAGTTGGGGTAGATGTTGATGGGGGAGGCTGAGACTAATGATTATAATGGAACTTATGAATTTCATACTCTAGTTAGTAGTTTTTTGTTTTTCTAAGACTAAAAAGGTTAGGAATTTTACAGAGGGTATGAAAGAGAATTCATGTTTGACTTGCTAACTCTGATGGAAAAAAATATTTTGGTTTCTGCCATCAAACTTTTATGTTCTAATAAGTTCTCTCAATAGTATCAGAAATGGTCATTTGAATTCAGTTCTAAAATAGAAGTCAGGTAAATGACAGTTTGTCTCCCTTGCCAACGAATTAGCTATTCTTCATATTATATAATGCAACTTAAGGCTTAATAACTTCTTAATTGGTGACATCATGGCTCTGCCTTCTGGGTTATTCTATAATTTGTTTTCAGTGATCTGACTTGGAGAAACATTAAACACATCACAAGCAAGTAGTTGACCCATTTTATGGAAGCCAATGGCAGTTGACTCTACTTTTGTTTTTCTGAGTTTTTTTCATATACTTTGGTTTATTTTCTAAAAATTGCTTTTCTTTTTTCCTATTAAAATATGACTGACTTACAATGTTGTATAAATTTAAGGTGTACAACGTGTTAATTTGATAGATTTTTATACGGTAGTGATTGCCACAGCAGTGATAATTAGCATCTCTATCACATTACCTACTATGGTTGGAATAATTAAGTTCTAGTCCCTTAGCAAGTTTGATTATAATGCGATATTGGGGTGTATATTCACTATACTGTGCACTAAATCCCTAGGACTTATTTACCAAAAAAAAGAGGAAAAACATATAGGGAAAGTTTAATTTTTTAAAAAGTAGGGAAAGTTGTATTGGCTAATCTGGAGGCCCATTTGAGGTAAAGAAACAGAAGATAAGAAAGAGTTACACTGAAAAGCTACTTCTTCGCTTAAGGGGCAGTAAGACACATGCCCACCGCTCCACTTCTCTTATTCCATATTCTCCACCACCTCTCTGAGCTCTTCCCATGGTCCTTGGGAGAAGCAGCTACTTGACTTAACTCTTCAAATAGCGCAAGAACATGCCTTTGTTGACAAAACCTACTTAACCGAGACCGTCATAATGCTTTTCTTTCTCTGCAGTATCTCACTTCTTCATTATGACCCTATTCCCACTCCACAGGTACGAATCACAGACTAGTTCTCACTGCCCTGGGGGGAACTGTGTTCTACCAAGATTCACGACAGTTTAGAACCCAAAGGATGCTCATGTCCCGGTAGTGCACACGGGTTAAATAAGACACTCTGGGACTCAGGCCCGTGGGGAGGCAGCAGATTAGGAGCAAACTTGGGATAATCCAACTGAGACTTATTAGTAAGAGAACTTTTCTTCTCAGAAAGTTTCTTCTAAGGGAAATTTGAAGTGCCTTCAAAGTGAAATAATCTCTACTTATGAGTAACAGTGAAATATTGAGGGGCGGAGGTGGTTCAAAGTACCCATAAAAGGATCCAAAGATAATATTACTCTCAAGATTAAGAAATTTACTCAGTTGCAAATGCCATGAAGTGTCATACTCTGTATGATGCCATAATGATGGCTACAGGTCACTACATGTTTGTCCAAACCCACAGAATATACCACACCATGAGTAACCCATAAGGCAAACTATGGATTATGGGCGATTGTGATGTGCCAATGTAGGTGCATCAACTGAATAACAAATGTACTCCTTCACTGTGGGTTACTGATGATGGTGGAGGCTGTGGGGGCAAGGAGTGCATGGGAAATCTCTGTACGTCCCCCTCAATTCTGCTGTGAACCTAAAACTACTCTAAAAAAATAAAGCCTAATGAAAAAAGGAATTTTAAGAGAGCCAAGGTACCATGTTAAATAACTAACCATTTAATTAAGGACATAATAAAGACAATAAAATAAAATGAAATAAAATAAAATAGGCAAAACACTTGAGTAAACATTTCTGTAGACATACAAATGTCCAAAAAGTATATGAAAAGATGCTCAGCATCATTAATCATTAGAGAAATGCAAGTCAAAACCATAATGAGATATTTCCTTATACCAATTAGAATGGTTAATGTATAAAAAAAGAAAAGAAAAAAAACCCAGAAAATTACAAATGTTGACGAAGATGTGGGCAAACTGGAAATTTGTATACTGCCAGTGGGAATGTAAAACAGTGCAGCCACTATAGAAAGTAGTATGGAAGTTCCTCAAAAAATTAAAAATAGAATTATCATATGATCCAGCAATCTCACTTGTGGTTACATAGCCAAAAGAATTGAAAGCAGGATCTCAGAGGCATGTCTGCACACTCATGTTCCCTGCAGCATTATTCACAATAGCCAAGAGATGGAAGCAAACCCAGGTTTCTAATTTGTCCACCTATGGATGAGTGGATAAAGAAAATGTATTATTTATATACATGGCAAAGAAGATCAAGGTTGCAGATGGAATTAAGGTTGCTAATCAGCTGACCTTACAAGAGAGAGGTTATCTGCCTTGGCCCAATGTAATCACAACGGTCCTTAAAAATGGAAGGAGACAGAAGAGAGAGAAAGATGTGATGACAGTCACAGTAGTACAATGTGAGAGAGACCTGACTCATCTGCTGGCTTTGGAGAAAGAGGAAGGGACCACGTATGAGTCCCCTCAGGCTGCCATGACATAATACTGTAGACTGGGGGACCTAAACAACAGGAATTTACTTTCTTACAGTTCTGGAAGCTGGAAGTACCAAAAGTGAGAAGAGAGAGAGAAAAGGGAAGCAATAAGGACTCCTCCCATGCTCTTGGGACCACAGTCCCTCCGCTCAGGAAGAAGTGTTCTTTCCCAAGGATTTCAGCTGCAGCCCAGCCACCACTGCTGGCGGGCACTGCCACTGTCACCACAGTACTGCCTGGGGATCTGGGCAGAAGATAATAGAAAAACATCAGGGAATGTACCTCACTCTTTCTGATACACAGGAGCCCCATTTCTCTTTCCAGACCAAAAAAGCAAAGGGAACGTCTCCTGGAGATCTTCCTATCTTTCTGCCTGAACCCCATGTGGGGGTTTGGGTTTCAGCCTTCCCTTCAGTCAAAGCCACGAGATACCCGGGGAGGGAGAAGGGGAGAGACAGAAATTCACCCTGAGTTTGTTGTCGCTTGCAAGGGAGTTTCCTTCCCAAGTCTGCTCGCTATCTTATTTCTCAGTCTTCAGATAGATGCTCCACACATTCTGTCTAGAGTACTTATTTATTCATTCATTCATTTTCTTTTAATTCCAATATAGTTAACATACAGTGTAATATTAGTTTCAGGTGTACAATATAGCGATTCAACACTTTCATCCATGTAAGGATACATACAAGGACCAGTGCTCACCATGCTCTGGTGCTCACCAGTGCTCACCATGACAAGTGCCCTCCTTAATCCCCATCACCTGTTTCACTCATCCCCCGCCTGCCTCCCCTCTGGTGACCATCAGTTTGTTCTCTATCGTTAAGAATCTGTTTCTTGATTTGTCTCTCTCTCACACTTTTTCCTTTGCTTTTATGTTTTGTTTCTTAAATTTCATCTGAGTAAAATCCTATGGTATTTGTCCTTCTCTGACTCTTTTCACTTAGCATAATACACTCTAGCTGCATCCATGTCATTCCAAATGGCAAGATTTCATTCTTTTTTATGGCAAGATTTCATTCTTTTTTAATATTCTGTTATGTATATAGCACATCTTCTTTAATCATTCATCAGCCCCGGTTTGATGTTTTTAACTGCATTCAGTGGGAGAAATGGGATGGCACGTGCTTACTTCATCTCGATCAAAACTGGAATCTGTGTCCTGGTTTTTGCCTTCTTCCTACTGAGAGTGTGCTCCTTTTCAATGCCCCTTTGTTAGCTTTTCCTATTTGATGGGCTTTAAATATTAGTGTTTCTCTAGTTTCATCTTAGGCAATTTTCTCACTCTATACTCTCCCCCTAAGTTCATGCTAACCATGTTCATCACTTAATTACATATGTGCAAATGTGTCACAAGCTTTCATCTCCAGGCTGATCCTTCTCATTAATTAAAACCTGCATATCCGACTGATCCTTGATATTTTTTATTATATATGTCAAAATAATGACAAATTCATCATGTCTAAAACACAACTCATGATGCACCTTTCAACCCCACCATCAGCCTTCTTTGACACCTAGAAGTCACCTTTGACATCTTCAGGAATGATCAAGTACCTCAGTAAGTTGCCATCAAATTTTATTACATGCATATTTTTATTCAACAGATGGTCACTGAGCACTTGGTCCTTCACAGAAACTCTGCACTAAATGTCTTGTGCCGGACCTTGTGCCAATGCCTAGGTAGACAATGGTTAATGAAATTGATACAACCCTTGCCTCGATGAACCTGAACACTAGTGCAACTGGTATGAAACAAGCAAACCCACAAATTATTATCAAGTTACAAATTATAAGTGTTCCTAATAAGAGAAGCAACAAGACAGAGCACAACGCTTCCGTGAAACTAAAAGGAGTCGTGTGTTCCTAGAGCAAAGGATGTAAATGGTGGGTAATCAGAGGAAGAAAGTCCTTGAATGTCATCTTAAGAACTTCAAGTTTTTGAGTAATAAAAGCCACTGAGGGATTTAAGTGGGGAGGTAACACAATCAGATTTTTCTACAGCACAGATCTGGTTATGTGATTGTTTAGCAATTGGCTCTCTGTCAGATGTCGTTTTACCTTCTCTGTCAAATATATTCCTCTTTTTAACAATACCTGAAAAGGATCCCTTACCTGAGACTCTAAAAGTTATGACTGCAATTAGCACTGGTTGAGATGGAATCGAATCCAAGTGAAGGAATGCGCCATGTACCAATAATTAACTTTAGTATTTAGTATTGCCTGTAATATATAAAACACACTGATATTTATATTCACTTGTTTTTCAGAGCAACTTTATGTACCCTGTGCCTGTAAGCTCCTACCTTCTTAGTTAACAGCTGCTACAGTGAGATCTGCCCAGGTCCCAGCATGAGTCCTCTTCAGACATCTGGGTCATTTCTAATCCGGTTCACTGTCCCATTTTGATCTATATCCCATTCTGAAACTCTTGTTTCCATACCAATTTGCTCAGTTCCTTGTGTCAAAGTTGACTACTAATTACAGAGGTTGCTCAATGGCTGTGTCTTTAAGTTCTCATAATTCACTCTTCGAAGTAAAGATTTCAGATATGTCTATAACTCTGGTTATTCCTGTTTATGTTTGGTACCACAGATATTACAGCGAGTTCCGGGAGGCAGATAATTAGTTCTACTCTAACACAAAAGCCAGCTCTACTGTAATAAAAGCCACTGACAGAATGCCCCTTCATGATGACTCTGAAATCACCAGGAAACGAATGTGGTATCTGGTTGTGAAGGCTGAGGTATCTAAGCAGAAAAAAATAATTACTTCTGGGATGTAAGCTTCGTGGTCAGCTCACCTCTATTACCCCAAAGCCATGCACTCAGGGCTTGCTTTCATCCTCCACTATCAAACATCTCTTGGCAGCAGTATCTGGCATCAAATTAGTCCCCTTGCTGCATCACCAGAATTTTTTTTAGAGAGGGAGGCAGGGGCAGGGAGAGAGGGAGAGAAAGAATCTTAAGCAGGCTCTACACCCAGTCCAGAACCCGATGCGGGGCTCAATCCTACAACCCTGAGATCATGACTTGAGCCAAAACCAAGAATCAGATGCTTAACCCACTGAACCACCTAGGTGCCTCAGCATCACCAGAATTTTGCTGGGTGATGATTTCAGGTGTCATTTTATGTGGGTTACACATCCCCAAATGTGTAATGGAAGCCTTAGATCTAAGGGAATGGTCTACGAGTGAAACCATCCAGAACACAACATCCAATACTAAAACTTTTCAGGTCTTTCATATGTTGAAATTTGTCAAGTGGGTTAACCTTCCTCCACTCAAAACCCTCTCCTCTTCCCTATCCTAGACGTGGAAGTAGGCAAATGAGAAGGCACACACAGAGGCACAAACAATGGAAGGAAAAACAGAATTAAAAGGCAACAGGGGAGAAACGAGAACGAACTCTACTTTTATATTGGAATGGTAGATTCTTGCGGAAACAATGTCTCCCAAAGTATGGTCATCTCAAAATCTGTACCAGAATTTCTCAGGGACCTATTTTTAAATGCGGACTATCAGGACCCCACCCCAGAGCCACTGAATCAGAATATCTGGGAGGCCTAGAGTCTGCATTTTTAACGATCAATATTTTTATATGAAAAAAAGTTTTAAAGCAACTAATATAAACATGGTCTGCAATCGCTGGATATTTATAAAGCAAGAAACCTCATCGCCCTGTGGTGTTCCTTCATCATCTCCACAGGTGGTAGTTTCTTCTCAAGGGGATTAGTTCAAAGCTGGTAAATATATTAGTTTACCCAATGACTGCTGTAAACATGAAAGGGACACTTTAACAGCTCTCCTTGCCCTTGTGAAGTCAATCATCCAATAAGGAGAAAAGGCTGACACACAAAATCCTTCGTGCGGGGGCGGGATACAGGCAAAGAAATGGATACAATTTACAGGAGGATCTATGTGCTTAGAAAAGCCCGGTCGTCAGGGGAGCCAGTCACACAGGCACTGGGGGCTATAGTCAGAAAGTCAGGAGCTTTTACCCGGAGTTTTGAACGAGGAAGGGTGACGAGGGAGCGGCCACAGCAGCGGCAGAACATGCTATGCGGAGACAAGAGGAGAAGAAGGTTACAGGTCCAGCTCTGCAACTGTGTGACGTTGAGCAAAGTCTTTTTGATTTTTTTCTCATTTTCTCATTTGCATAATCAAGGCCAATCTCTATTATTTGTATCTTTGTATCCTTACATGCCCACCTCATTCTAGAAAGATCTAAGGAGAGAACATACACCAATTTCTTCTGGCACCAACATTCACTGACTGAATTCATCCACGCCTGCTGGTGGGGGTGGGAAAATGTGGGAGGATGCTACAGACCAAAGCTTCTCCAGCCATGAAACACGGGAGACAGAAAATACTACCAAAGGCCAACTGGAACCTACTATTATCTACAGGCAATGACTTCGGTGTACACATATCTCCCAACTGTAAAATTATAGGGCTAGGGGTGACATCAGCGTTCTAAGGGTGAGCAGAATTTCTGGTGAATTCTGCCAGGAGCGCACCTCTGAGTCAGAGACCTTCAGGTGTTTGATACAATGGTATCTGGCCCAATACTTTTTTCATGGCAGCTTTGACCTCTTTGTTTCTTAAACTGTAAATGATGGGGTTCAACATAGGGGTCAGCACTCCATACAGCAGTGAGACGACCTTATCTATTTCTTGTGAGCTCGAGGAAGAAGGCTTTAGGTACATGGAGAGGGCGGCCCCATAATACAAGATCACCACGGTCAAGTGGGCACCACAAGTCGAAAAAGCTTTGCTTCTTCCCTCTGCTGAGCTGATTCTCAGAATGGTAGAAAGGATGAAGACATAAGAGATGCAAATTAAGAGCATCGGGACGGGCAGGAGGAGCACACTGACCACCAGAATGATCATGTCCACGAGCAGTGAATTTGTGCAAGCTAACTTCAGCATGGCCAGGATCTCACACGTGAAGTGATCGATGAGATTCCCACAGAGGGGTACCCGCAGGGCGAAACCGGTTTCCAGCAGGGCGGTCAGACAACCCGTCACCCAGCACGCGGCGGCCATCTGCACACAGACCCGCCTCTTCATGAGGACAGGGTATCTCAGGGGGTTGCAAATGGCCAGGAAGCGGTCGTACGCCATCACGGCCAGGAGCACACACTCTGTGGAGCCCATGGCAAGGGACAGATACATCTGCACAGCACATCCAGAAAACATGATGGTTTTCTGGGATGACAGCAAGTTCACCAGCAAAGTGGGAATAGAAGCAGATGTGTAACAAATATCCATGAAAGACAGATTTCCAAGGAACAAGTACATGGGGGTTTGGAGGCGTGAATCCAGGACAGTGATCAAGATCAAAGTGCTGTTGCCCAAGAGGGTTATCATATACATCACGAGGCTGAAGACGAAGAGAACAATCTCTAATGTTGGGTATCTAGAAAATCCCTCCAGGAAAAAAAAGCTCCAAACGGTGAGGTTTTCTCTTTGCATTTCCTTTTTTGCATCTGTAATTACTCTAATAGCACTCTCTTCATCTTATCTGAGAACATAGAGATGGATCAAGCGTCATGTTCATTTAGTTAGGAAAACACTTTCAAACTTATTTTCACTATTATAAATACAATTTTACCACAAGAAATCACAGGACTTACCTACTGACCTAAAGGGGGGGGGAGGTTTGATCTACATAAGAAGTTGATTCTTCCACAGCAAAATTTAGAAAAGAGTGAATTTGAAAACAAGAATAAACACATTAAATACCTGAATCTCAGCCTGTTCTACTATGGTTGGCACACGGTAGTTTTTCAGCAAAGATTTGAAAGTACTATGCAATAAAAAATAGGAATGAACACTGAATAAACTGAGCACAGATTAGAAAAGTAAGCCAGACAAGGGAAGTAAAGAAAGCAGGTTTGTACAAAAAAAACAGTGATGATCTTCAGTGGAAGAAGAGGAGGGATACTGAAAGAAACAAATAAATGAATTTGTTCTGGGACTACGAAGCTCTTGGTCTAAATATACTCTTTCCTTTCCAGCAAATAGCTTGGAGGTCCATACACTTGTCTCAAAGATGATGACATTGTTTAAAGCATTGTGGGTACCCATTCTGATTATATTGAAGAGCCAGTCTACAAGTCACACAAAATAAGCCACCTTATTCAAACACCGACATATCCACAGTACAGTTTCATTCATTGTTGAGACCCATGCCTTCATGAATATGTAAGTCGTGCTAAATATTATTCCCAGGCAATAGTCTCCTTCTACATTAAAACTGTACCCTTGAAGCAAATAATACATTATATGTTAATAAAAAAATTTTAAAAAGAACTTGAAATGCATTTTTAAACAGACACACACACACACACACACACACACACACACAAATCACGAAGATCTCGAAGATGCAGAAATTAAACTCCCTTTTTATGCTATCTTAAAATCTCTTGGAAAAGATTATAGATCATCTAATTATAAACAAGACGCTGAGTGTTTTGGGTTTTTACATTTCATATGAACAGAAAAAAGACAAGCGCGTACCTCGCTTCTGTACTGATATTGCTCTTTATCACCTTCAATCGTTTTCCTTTCCCTACTAGTTCTTTCCTTTCTATTTTCAGATATCCTCCTTCTGAAACATTCCCCACGGGGACCTGCTCCCTGGGCACATCCTACCTTTGCTCTTTCTCTCACAGGCAGATTTCTCTGTGATACGGTTTACTTACAATGTTTCACTCTTCACTTTCTCGTGGCAGGTGTTGCTTCTTGGTTTCTCCCTTCCAGCCAGTGTTATCATTTGCCTCCCAGTGCCCCATATTTCAAAACCTGGCACACAGGGTGACAGTGTAATCACGATGGGGGCAATATCTTCTATCATGCCCCTAGAGCAGGAGCATGGGATTTATCCAATAGTTTTCATTATAGTACGTTATTCTCTGTGACTTCTGCCCCACTTTATCTCATTCCTAGCCTACTGGCAAGCCCTTCCGCTGTTTCCTGTTTTACTCGTCAGTCCCCAAGCAGCTTGCACTGTAGGCCCACACATTATCAGCTCCCGCTCAGGACACTGTTGGTATTCTAGGGAATGCCTATCAGCAGGACTTTCCTTTGCCGTCCTTGAGCCCACAGAGTCCATGCTTCTCCTCCTAAGAGTTCCATTTTTCCTACATCAGTACAATGGGGAGTTCTTACTCATTTCTTAGTTAACAGATTATTTCTTAGGGATTTCTCTGCCAGATTTTATATTTAACAAATTCTGTACAAAAAATTTATTATATTATTATAAGAGATAATTTTAGGGGTGCCTGGGTGGCTCAATCATTAAGCGTCTGCCTTCAGCTCAGGTCATGATCCTGGGGTCCTGGGAACAAGCCCCGCATTGGGCTCCCAGCTCAAAGGAAAGCCTGCTTCTCCCTCTCCCACTCCCCATGCTTGTGTTCCCTTTCTCGTTGTCTCCCTCTCTCTGTCAAATAAATAAAAAAAATCTTTAAAAAAGAGAGAGAGAGATTATTTTAAAGAAACTAAGTGTGTGTGTGTTACTCTTAAGACTAGCAAAAAACACACATAGTTTTTTAGAATGAAAAAATCAGTCCAGTTGCCAAAGACTTGATATTTTCCTACTGTTTAAAAATACAGGCACCTGGCTGGCTCAGTCTGTGGAGCACAAGACTCTTGATCTCAAGGTTGGGAGCTCAAGTCTCATGTTGGGTGTAGACATTACTTAAAATTTTTTTTTAATCTTAAAAAAAAATAGTAGCCAAGAAAAAGTTGTCCTCTCATCTAAATTCCCTGTCGCCAACCCCAAATAAAATATTGTTTTATGATGAACTTCATAAAGTTAGCTATGTGCAAGAAAGAATGGATGTATCCATACTTAAAATGTTAAACATATTATATAAAAATCAACATGGCAATTCATTTCTTTCAAAAGTATTGACTGTCACCTCCATAACTAAAAGTGCCAAAAGACAGCAACCAACATACTACATAAATTTAAATCATCTGTTGTTTGGGGGGAATACTTGTTGTCCCTGAGCAATTTAAAGTTTAGCAGCTATAATATACAGAGGTTTGAAACTTCAGATCCTTGAGGGATAATGTCCCAATGATCCAATTATACCAAACTTTTAAAAATTGAGACAGAGTGAGCCACAGTTCTCCCAAAATAATTTCAAGGAACTCATAAAAACAAAGTCTTCTATTCCCACACACAATGGACTATTACTCAGCCATCAAAAAAAAAAATGAAATCTTGCCATTTGCAGCGATGTGGGTGGAACTAGAGGATATTATGCTCAGCAAAATAAGTCAATCAGAGAAAGACAATTATCCTATGATCTCACTCATATGTGGAATTTAAGAAACAAAACAGAGGATCATAGGGAAAGAGGGGGAAAAAATAAAACGAAACCAGAGAGGGAGACAAACCATAAGAGACTCTTAATCAAAGAAAACAAACTGAGGGTTGCTGGAGGGGAGGCGGGTAGAGGGATGGGGTAACTGGGTGATGGGCATTAAGGAGGGCATGAGATGTAATGAGCACTGGGTATTATAGAAGACTGATGAATCACTGACCTCTACCTCTGAAACCAATAATACATTATATGTTAATTAATTGAATTTAAATTTTAAAAATATTTTTTTAAAAAAGACTTTTTTTCTTGAATGATTACAGAGTAGAATATTTAATAGTCTACAGAGAAGAGATATCCCTAGAATTCTAAGATACACATGTTTTCATTTGTGGAACTTACTCCCTAGTTTTCAGAGTTTACGAGAATAAAGTTTACTCTTAAAGCACTTGTCCTAAACAACTGATCAGAAATTTTACTCAATACACACATATAGAGGAGGGCCTTAAAGCAATGAGCCCTCAGTAGCAATGGACACACCTAGGCCCCAGATCTTGGTTTCTAAATACAATTCTCACCTAAAAAGAAGCGTAGTTCCCCCTTCCAAAGTTGGAGCACGAAAAGGACAAGACTGATCTAAAGCAGCTTACTGCACTAGAATATCAAGAAGTATGCAAAGAATGACAGGAATATTTCAAAAAGCCATAGGAAACCACTTGATGAGGCTCCCATTGGCCAAAGCTGGGACAGAATATTTCGAGCATCAAAATAAATAATGGTTAAAATAGATTATAATCCAGAGAATAAAATAATAGATGAGTTCTTCTGAAAGAAAGTAAGAAAAGCTTTTCCTTACGGGAGGATGCCAAAAAATAAATATAAAAGAATGATGTCATTAGAAAACCATTACAGGCTGTTATAGTAATAGATTAGAACAGGTAAAATGTTATAGTAGGTAAAATATTAGAGCATCACAGTTGTCATAAGTAAAAGTTGGATGAGAAAACAAGGTATTTACACGGTGTCAAAGTATCGCACCACAAACTATTTATTAATTTCAAAAACAAGGTAATAATAGCTTTCCAGCCTGGAGACATGGAGGATAACCAGCTTACCACCACCAACCACCGGACCAATGGACTCCATGTGCTTTCTAATACCATGGACATAATACCACTTCTATGATATTTCCATCGAAAATACATAACCTGAACCAATCATGAGGGAAAAACCAGACAAAATTATGGGATATTCTGAAAATAACCGGCCTATACTTACCAAAACTGTCAAGATCAGGAAACAAAGTTAAAGACTAAGAAATGGTCCAGGAGATTAAGGAAACATGACAACTAAATGCAATGCGTGACCCAGCACTCAGTATTAGACCAGGAAAAAAAAAAGTTCTAAAGGACATTATTGGG
Source organism: Potos flavus (assembly GCA_028534135.1). Classification (NCBI taxonomy): domain Eukaryota; kingdom Metazoa; phylum Chordata; class Mammalia; order Carnivora; family Procyonidae; genus Potos; species Potos flavus. The sequence continues at coordinate 18,826,941 of CM052892.1, read as the reverse complement.
GCAATAGACGAAATCTGAATATGGGTTGTAGATTAGGTAACAGATTGCATCAGAGTGAAACCTCCCGATCTTCTCAACTCCATACTGCATCTATGTAGGAGAACGTCCTTGTTCTAAAATACTTCAGTAGCTAGTGTTACAGGGGCAAAATGTCTCCAACTTACCGTCAAAGAGTCCACTCGCTCCGGAGGGCCAGGCCCTGCACGAGGCCCCTCCGCTGCTGGAGCCTTGTCCCGGGCAGCGGCGGCGGCGGGCGGGGGGGGGGGGTCTCAGGCCCAAATGGTCCCCGCAGCCGAGGAGGCGAGGACCAGCGGGGCGGGGGGCGGCTGGGGCCCCCGGGGCGGTGAGCGGCGGGGGAGCGCAGCCTGAGCGACCCGGCCCGTCCCGCGGCCTCACCCCGGCCTGCCGCGCCACCCCCGAGGCTGCGGGTACCACGTGCGGGGCGCCGCGACGGCAGGACGGCACGCGCGGGCGCGGCGGGGCCCGAGGCGGCCGCGTGCCCCACCCGGACCGCCATGGTGAAGAGCATCCACCACTAGTCCTGCCCCAACTCAAAGTGCAGAGGAGCCGGGCTCGGGGCGGGGAGAGTGTCCGCAAACCTGGGCTGAAGGCGCCGTAGCGGGCCTCGCGGGCCTCGCGGGCCCCGGGCCACCCGGGGCTTCGTCACGACCTCCCCGCGCCGCGGGTACGGAGGGGCCACGCCGCCGCGCGCAGGATCCCGCTGATCTACCACCGGGCGTTGGGAGCTTGCGCAGAGGTAACCAATGGCTTCTGGAACACTCCCGCGGACGCCAGCAAGACCCGGATGCCACATCGGGCGGCGCACGGACGTCGAGCCGGTGGGTGTGCGGTTTGCAGAGCCAGAGAAATGAGGGGTGGAGGCGTTCCGGTGCGCCGGGTCAGCCTGGACAGGGCCCTTGCGTTCATCATTTACGAGGAGGTAGGGAAGCTGTGTGACAAGACAGACCCAGCCCCCAGGGGCTGCACGGGCGCTGCCCCGAGGCGCCTCCAGACCAGCCCCAACATCCCTCTCCTCACGATCCCAGTGCACTTGGTGACCTGGGTCGACTCCTGCGGCCATCGAGTCCACGTGTTCCGTGGTGCCATGTGTCCTCTTAGCCTGTATGATACCATCATGGTGTCCATGTGTCCCGCGGAGGTGGGGGGGTCTCTCTGGCCTGTGAATGTGTGCACACTGTCCACAGGCCGACTCATGAGTCCTGTTGCGTGTGTCGCATGGTGTATGTCATGTGACCCTGCACCTCACTTCCTGGAGTGCGCATGTCCTCTTGCGGTGACCCGGTCTAGCCTGTGCTTTTCACCCTGGGCAGCAAGGGCCCTTGGCCTCTGGTCGGGTGGCACTTGCCGCCCTCAGGACCACCTTCCCGAGGCAAAATAAACCGGATGCCGTTTGGGGGGGGGAAAAAGTTTAGTTGTGCGTGGACAGCGGGTACGTTTGTTACCATATTCTTTTTGCAAGGTATGCGGTTCCCTTCTTTCTTGTGTCCTTAGGGCAGTTCACATACTCTGGATCACCAAGGGTGAATGGATACACCAGATAAAGAACGACCAGGAGGACTTGGTCATACCGCATGAATAAGCAGATTTTTTCCTTCTTAGGAAAAGAAGTAACAAACAGACTCAATAATGTAAGAATTAACAATAGAGCTAATTAAGTTGTAGAATGACATTTGGGGGATAATGGGCTGGAGTGGCCCATTCATAATAAGCTTAAACTAGTTAAACCAGCTACACTCAATGGGGTTGTTTGTAAAGCACAGGAAACAACATAGAGTTAATGACTTCACAGTTTTAATAGGATTCCTCTTGAAACTCTACTCTCTTAAATGTCAGTGCTCACAATAAATCTATCACCAGGCAACAATGCAACAATAATTTCACTAGAAGATTAACAATGGGATACTAAGTAGAAATAATAGGCATTGATATTGGAGAAAAGAAGATAACATTATCACTTGCAAACTATATGATTTTATGTCTAAAAAGAAGAGATCCAATTAAAACTGTTTCCCAGCAATAGTTTAGTAAACTAACAAATAAATAAGAATCAGTAATTTCCTTGTAGCCAGTTGGAAGATAAAGTGACCAGAAAAAGATGCCATTATCAATTATATTAAAATTGTGAAAGATCTTAGAATGACTCTAATGAAAACAGTGAACTTACATGAAGGGAAGAATAAAATTTTAATAATAGTAGTGATATAACCAGTAAACTAAATGAATCCTGATGCAAAATCTAGAGCCCACTTGTGTTATTTTGATCAATAAAAATAATTCTTTTCTGAAGGGCACCGGGATGGCTCAGCCAGTTAAATGTCTCTTGATTTTGATTCGTCATGATCTCAGGGTCATGAGATCAAGCCCTGTGTTGGGCTCAGCACCGGACATGGAGCCTGCTTAAGAGTCTCTCTCTCTCTCTCTCCCTCTGCCCCTCCCCCCTAAAAAAAATAATAATTCTTTTCTGGTAAGACACAAAATTACTATATTAAAGAGATACCTTCAAAATTGAAGCAGAAGAAATTTCTATAAAAGACAGTAGAGATGAACGATGCTTACAGAATCATTTCTCACAAAACCAAAGAACTTAAAGGAAAAACTGCTGTTTAATAGCAAAACTGATTCTAGCCACTTCACCATTCCAAAGAGTGGCATAATTGTCTCATCTCCTGGTTATGTGGTTCTTTTATTTAGAAAAACACCTCCAGGGGACTGTCTCATTGTAAAAGCAGGGCCCAGGCTCATGTAAATGGGAAACGACTATGATAAAGGGAACTAAATTATTCTATTTAAAGATGAAGTTATAGGACTGTAGAGTTCAATACTGGCTTCTTCGGAAGGGGTTAGGAACACTGGAAGAGAGGAGACTGGAGCGAGAATTAGGAAGAGAGCCTAGAAACCTTGAGAACTGAAAGGAATCCTGAGAAACTAGCCAATGAGAAATATTTTGTAACAGGTAAGGCTAAGGATCTATTTAAATACTGGTATGTCATATTGAATTTTAGATTGTTGGCTGGTCTTAGCTATTCTCTACTCCCTCTACTTCTCTAGAATTTCAGTTGAAATCCTATAAACACAGCAGTCTTGGGTAACAGAGCTTTGGGTAATGGAGGAATAAGAGAAACTACCAGAATGGAGAACTTGTGGGTATATCGCTAGCTGACCACGGAGCTAACTTAGCAGAGCCTTGAGTGGTCACATACAATAAAGCATTGAGACTTCACAGAATTAGTTCAGGAAATCACTAAAAAAGAAAACAGCACTAACAAAAACTCTTGAATGAGGGGAATCTGATGTCCAGAATTGCCACATAATATTACTTAAATGTCCAGTCTTCAACAAAAAATGATGAGACATGCAAAGGAACACGAAAGTATGGCCTGTGTTTAATGATGATAGAAGGGTCGATCTGTCAAGAAGACGTAACAAGTGTAAATACATATAGGGGCACTTAAAGAACAGAGCCCCAGGTCTGCCTGGATGGCTCTGTCAGTAGAGCGTCTGACTCTTGGTTTTGGCTTGGGAAGTGATCTTAGAGCCGTGGGATCGAGCCCTGTGAGCCCTGTGTTGGGCTCCAGGCTCTGAGTCTGCTCCTCCTCTTCTCTCTCTCAAATAAATCTTTTTTAAAAAGAGCCCTAAAAGAAACAGAAACTGACAGAATTAGAGGGAGAAGTAGACAACTCAACAATAATAGCTGAAGACATTAATATACTCAGCTCTCCGTAACTGATAGAACTAGACAGCCTCTCAAGGAGAGAGAAGAAGTCACCGTCAGTAGCTAGTGCTGCATGATTTTCCACCATGGTGTGGAAATTCAACTCCTCTCACAAGTATCAGCATCCTATAGCTGCATAACAAAGTGATCAAAACTTAGTGCCTTTAAACACTAGGCATTTTCTTTTATCTCATGGATGTCTGGGCGGCTGGGAATTCAGACTATGGAAGGGTAATGTTTGTGACAGGCTGTGTCCTCTCCCAACGATGGTTTCCCTTTCTGCTGTTTTAGTTACCCACAGTCAGCTGAGGTCCAGAAACAGATCTTCCTCCTAATGTAGCATCAGAAGGTCAATAGTAACCTAATGCTAAATACATTTAATTAAAAATTAATATTTCATTCTTTTATTAATAATTATGTCATTGCTATTATTCCTAGAATGGTAGCCATTAGGAAAAGAA
>CM052892.1:18771106-18822247 GCA_028534135.1 Potos flavus | reverse complement strand
CTGATGTTTAGAAGAGATTTTATATTTGAAGACAGGTCTGGAATCAAAAGTAACATAATAGAATTATTATTAAAATTATTAATTTTAAAATACTCTTTTCAGGAATACCCAAACAAAAATTAGGTATCCTTCAACCATTACCTGTTTTCTCCCTATCCTTTATATTTTAAGGGCAACTTTATCAATGGTCCTTAAATGTAAAAGAAATGTGTCATTTCTTAAAGAAAAACTTAAAATTTTAAATAGGCATTGTTGGAAAAGCTGATTGTTTCCAATTCTTTGTAGCATTATAATTTTCCACTTAAAAAAAAGAATGAAACAATTTTTAATCCAGTCCATCAAACTGGAACCTGCATTTAGGGGAAAAGGAAGCAGAAGAGGATGTAGGCTTGTTGGCTGCGACTACAGACAAAGCAAGGAAACTCTGAAGCCTCTCTTCCACAGTGTCAAGACTTGTCTGGCAGCGTACAGTACGGGATGTGTCTCTACCTCTGACATTTTATGTCCATAGCCACGTCTATCAGTGTTGGTCAAAAGCAGAACTGCCTGTTTCTATGTGTTCATCTAGGATTACTTTTCTCAAAAATATAAATGAATGAATGAATGATCTTTCACCGATGACTTCTCTCCAAGTATCTGATTGCCATTTTTCAGGTGTCCTGCCTTTGTTCCTGCTTTGCTCTGGGACTTTCAGTTAATCCAACAATGTCTGCTTAGGAGAGGGAGCTCAAGATATGGCAGGCAATCGGGCCTTTTTCAGTTTTTAGAGTGTCACTAGTCAATTCCCTGGAAGTCGAGTTCTTTTCCTAGAGAACCAGTAAAAATCAAGGCACTCCTTCAAAAGAACTGATCATGCAGCTTTTATTTACCACTTAGTATCTTCTTGGGCATGGGTAGGATTTTCCTTCCAAATAGGATGATCACATGCTTAACTAGCCCCACACATATTGCAAAGGATTCTATGAAGACTTTGCATATAAAATACAAAAATCTGTTACATATACATCCATTTAACAGCGGTTTGTACATTACAGTGAGTTCCAGTGTCAAAATAATTCCCTGTTTTTAACAAGCAGCATGAATAGATTGTGGCAGCAGCAGGCAGAAATGCCCCCCAAAGGGCAGGCGGTGATCACACCGTGCAGTCGCTACTTGAGCACAGATCAACAAGGTCACATCATTCTTCTTTTTTCTTGTTAGTGCATACACAAGGGAAAGATGGAAGGGGAGAGCAGTGATTTGGCAGCCGTCAGTCTTACGGGCAGGTAAACCGTCACAGGCAGTTGTAAATGGGACACAAACATTCATTAAAGAAACTGCTGCTCTTTCTCACTGAAAACCCAACTTTATACTACTTTCATTGTTTTGATTTCCAACTGCCAAACTTCAGGCCCCTCCTTTTCACATACCAATAAATTTGTGAAGCTCTATCCAGTGTATGCATTTTAAGAATAAGGTGTTCAGTAATTAGGCTCTCTAAATCAGATGCTTGTATGACAAGTAGGACTGAATGTTCCCAGCGAAAAAATAATAAAAATCAGTAGCAGAGAGCTTTCGAGAATGAAGGCCAGAGACAAACATACGTGGGTCCTCTTGCCATTTGTCCACCAGTATCAACATCCCATAATGACAAACTCTCAGTTATCAATCCTTTTAACAAGTAAGTGCCCGCCCAACACAAGCTGCAATGGGACACCATGATTTCACATTACCAGTTGTGCCAGTGACTTGGCTGGTCCAGAGGAAGGCGTTAAGAGTGTAAAAAGGAATTGTGCTTGTAGAAAGCGACAATAAATGAACTCAACAGCACTGCGCACCAAGTTCAAGTGTCAGCACCACTCTCAGCACCATGGGAAATTCCCAGTAGTAAATAACAAAGAGTTTAAAAAGCATAAAACTTGATGAGGTGAAACACTCCATATGGGCCGAGAGCACAATTCTTGCCCTCAGATCCTCTTACTTTCTGAAAACAGCCAATGTGCACGGCATTCTTGCCTCGGAGGCGTATCCCAGGTTCTGTAAATCAAAGTCAGAGGGCACTCAGCAGAGAGGGAAATACTGATCTTAAAAACACCAAATTCTATGAGGCCACGTGCTTTCTAAAAAACAGCCCAAGTGCATTTTCCCCCCAGGCACAAGCCATTCTGAAGTGGAGTCCGTGAGAAGCTCCTTATGGTTCATAATGCTACTTTACCCACCATTATATTTAGTACCACCTGAGAAGACGTTTTGATAATAAAATACCTAGATTTTCATTCATAAACCCCCTTTCCAAATCAGAAGCAACCCCTGAACATAGTACATCCAGCCAAGTCCAAGTACTATTTATGGCAGTGTTTTTTCAAACTGTGCATTGCAACATATGTTAATGAGTCAGGAGATGAATTCAGTGGGTCTGAAGAACAGGGATCAAAGTATATTACACAGAGTTAAGAGTGTGGATTATTATCTCTTCTCGCCTTTTGGCTATAAGATCAAGCGAAGAGTGTGTACTATTTCACAGAACATTTATTTCAGTTTTATATTCGTACACACACACATACACACACACACACAAAATTTTGGGTCAAGATGTAAGAAGTTATTTTTATTATGGTCAGTCAATACAATGGTCTAGAGAGATCACCAGAAATAATAACCATGGAGTTTCCACCGTGGTGTTAACATTAGTAAGGGGTCAGTATTGACCATAAAACCAATTTTGTGCTTGGTCTCCAAGGTGAGCCAGCGTTGTCAGCTGACCGTAAATACTTGCATTAGACTTGGTTTTCCCCCTGACCCCTACACTCTTAGGCAGGGGTATGTGCAGTACAAAATAAAGAAAGAAACCCTAGCTGCAGTTGTTTGAGTGATACCATGTTATTCCCAAGCGGCTAATTAAGATGTTTGCCCTCCTATTCCCTAGTCATGCTGTTAGCCTAAAAATGGGTGGAAAATTTTAAGTCCTCTTCACACTTTTGATATTATAAATGGTCTAAATCAAAGCATTCATGATTTTGTTATTGATTTGGCTTTTGCAAAATATGCAACCACACATACAGACAGAACAAGCAATCTTGTCCTAATGTACTTTCATCTGCCTGTAAAAGGACGATGGAATTATCGCATGGAGACCAAAGTCTCTCTCTCAACCTGTGAAGATGCTAAACAATCAATTTCTAAAAGCTGATCATCTCAACAAATGATGGTGTTCAACGTCACGGTACTTAGATACCGGGTGGGTGGGGTTCTGGTTCAAGGCCTGTTGGACACACCTCATCTCGGGAGCTCCTCAGGCAGGCCGGGGGCAGCACCAGGCAGGGCAGCTAACACCTGGGTCCCAGCCCAGCCCAGGCCGCAGAGCGGAAGCTATGTCACATCCTAGCCTCCTCCTTCAGGCATGAAACAAGGGGGTTAAACTAATGAGTTACAGAGTCCCTTCTGGAAATAACGATTTAATTTGGATGCAGTTCTAAGATGTTCATCCAGCTTGCTCTGCAGCTCTGCCTATTACTGTAATAACAGCTTTAATTCTTTTCTTAACTATTCCCATCCGTGTTACCACCACCTCTCCAACATCGAAGGTCCCATTAAGCTCACTTGGCCCAGACACTTTCAAAAATCAAGTAAAATAAAGCTAGTAAGAACAAAATTTAAGGCATTTTTTTTTATTTCAGCCAAGGAATGATGCATGCTACAGATTAATCTTTACTTTTGCCCACTTGGTTTTTCAAAGAATACCACCATTTCAACCCCCAATGAACATGGCACTTGTATCTCTCTTCCCCTTCTAATTTATTCCAGATTTTCAAGTGTTTTCTTCAGTAATGATGCTTTCTCCTGCAGCTCAGGTCTGCTGTCTGTCTCCATAGTAGCTAAAGACTCAATTAGGAGCACTCTGCACTCAGATGTCAAACTTTCCCACTGTTTAGATTCTGAATGGAAAAAGAAGAAAAATAGAATTCTTAAAGAACAAACAAGCAAAAAACCTAAAACTAGTCTTTCTGCTTTTCTTCCACATAGCCTATCCCCCAAATAAATATAAAGCAACCCCCTGATAACAGTTCAGTATAGAATAGGTTCAGTAGTTGTCTCAAAACCTAATTATTCACAATAATCTGAGAGCATGTCAGGGAGTTTCATCCTCTGCCCCCAGTACTGGTGGGACAAAGAGAAATCTAGAGATGCTGAAGCCAAGTGGGAGGGAGGAGGTATCAGGGCAAAGCACACAGTAGCAAAAAAGCCATTTAACAACACAACAAAACCTTTTTATAAAATATGCTCAGTAAAAAAATCTTGAATAAATTTCATAATTACCAAGTCAGTCGGAACAGACTTCATTACTCCTTTCTTTAAAAAACCAGAGAATCTATACACATACTGAAAATTCTAGAAACTCAGAAAGTATACCAGATCCTAAATTCTATTTATGAGGTTCTGCCGCTTTCTAGTGATAAGGTTTCAAGCAAGTTGTTTTGCTGGTTAGCCTCCTTTTCCTCTTCTAGAATACGTTCGTACATATCATGGAATCTTAAGAGGGGTGCTTTAATTGCTAAGCAGAGAGAGAAGTAGAAGTAGCAAATAGACAAGACTCTACAGAAAACTGTTCCATCTTCTCCATTCTTAATCTATAGGCTTAGAATAATTAAAAAAGAAGAGAGAGAAAAAAAGTGGCCTCTGTTTGAAATACCTCAAAGTGGCCAGGTTTGAAATACCTGGAGAAAATGAGTTTTCTTTTATCATTAGAAGAAATCTGCTTCTTGATAAAAGGTTTAAAAAAAAAAAAAAAAGAAAACAGGAAAAAAAATAAGATTAAGCAAACTACTGTCAAATTTGATGAGTTGGGTAAGTAAGTGTTAAAATGTTTTCCCAACCCCATTCTTCAGGGCGTCACTCTGTTTCTCGATGTGTGTACTGGGAGCCCCATTCTGCCCCGTCAGCCACGGACTGGAAGTGACCCAGATTACATCAGGAGTCATGGAAACAAAACATAACTATAGCTTCATAATACATTAAAAGTATATAAAATGAAAAGAATACCAAATTTAAACACTGAATAAAATTTAAAGATTTTAGCTTTGTAGATCTCACTCACTTGAACATGTACTAATTTGTATTTTAGAGTATATGCTTATTAAAACAAAAACAGGAAAAAAATTTCTAAAATATATGCCAGAAAGTATCCTGCTTTCTGGTCCTCCTCCAAACAAAAGAATCAAGAACTCACCTTCAAGTTTTTTAAGCAGTAATTCTATCACAGCTAAAGCTTCTGTTCTCACAGATGAGTAGGTCTTATTTTCTAAGAAGAAAATCAGATATTCACATTATTTGCTTTATACGCCTTACAAACAGAACCTCCAAGATTAAGTTAGTGTTACTGGAAGAAAGAAATTCAGAAATTACAAATTCAGGGAAAGATACACCTGTTCTTAAGTAAGCTCCACTCTGCTCATTATCATCATATACTTGAAATGTGTTACGTGTCCATATTCCTTACTTAAAAACAAAAACTGTCAGCCCAATATACCAATCACCACAACAAATGGCAATATTTAAAGGACCCATTTTAGAAGTGAGAAATCAAAGGACACTACCTCAAACACAGAGTTGTCGTCACATACCTCAGAAAGGTCTTTAGGTTTGCATGACTTCCTCATTTTATCAGAGAACAGTACACAACCCAGAGGGCTGAGGGCAATCAGGGACACCTGGCTGAGACCCTGCAAAGACTAGAGCCTTAGCAGCCAGTTTTTTATTTGATAAACACTGCTTCTCTGGTGTCTATTCTAGACATAGCATCTCATGCAGCGTGAAACCGTCTATGGAAAAAATTAATACACAGCCAAACCTGAGGCAAGGAAAGCATGGGGTGAGCTTATAACATCTTTTTATGCTACGAAGTACAGAGGTGCCTAAAAGGATGACAGTGACCTGCCAATAAGACATAGGAATCAGCTTAAAGGAGCTTCCACTGGCCAAATCTGAAACAATTTGAACAAAAAATTAATTAAGGAAAATAATTAATTATAAATCAGTGGGGGGAAAAGAAAATCCACAAATCAGTACTATTGACAGATAAATGAAAAGGCAGGGAGAGGTGGGATCTTGTTTCCAAGAGGGTGCCAAGTGCCAGAGAGCAGAGAGCAAGAAAGCGCCAGAGCTGGAAAAATCATCTTCGTGAAAACTGGTTCAGGGAAACACCACGGACGCACACTGAGTCTAAAAGGGTTCTGAGAGAAGAGCAGTGTATCTGTAGTCTCGGAGCATCTTCTCGCTGATGCTGGTCAGACACCGTTCAGAGGAGGAGCAGGGTGTCTGAATGGTTTGAAGGTGTGTTCCCACAGCCGCTTCTCAGACACAAGGGAGAGAAAGAGTAACAATAAAGACAACCGAGCAGTACCTTGACCAGGTAATCAAAATGAACATCGCCAAGCAGGGCAGATGAACACGCTGTGCCTCCTGAAGTGAGAGGACACAGCCTCACTTTCGGAGTATCCCAACTGGGAACTCAGAACCTGGATCTAATCGTGAGGAGACATCAAACAAACACCAAATAAGAAACATTCTAGTTTTAAAAAGGCGGGGGGGGGGGGAACCTTTGTTCAAAATTGTCAATGTCATGTGAGATAAAAGAATGCTGAGGAAGTGTCCTAGACTCAAGGAAACTAAAAAGACACGACAGCTAAATTCAATCAATAATCCTGGATTCCTTACTGAAGGGGAGGGGAGAAAAGTCTGTAAAAGAACACTGTCGAATCGACTGAACCTAAAATACTAATGGTACAAATGTGACTAAGGCCACTGCATCAACATCCTATGACCTACGGCCGGTCACCGTACCAGACGGTATCGAAGGAGGCGCAGCGAAAAGCTCAGGACTAAAAGCGCATGACATCAGCAACATGCTGTCAAATGGTTCCAGAAAAAAACACGTACAGAGAAGTACAAATGATGAAGTAACTGGGACAAAATAGTAACCGGTGACTTTGGGTAAAGGATATACAAGTATCTTATGTACTGTAACTGCAGCTTTTCTCTAAGATTGAAATTATTTCCAAATAAAAGTAAAACAAAACAAAGCAAAACAACCTATCACAAATGTCTTCCCAATCTAGGGGTTAAAATCCTGAATTACAGTTCCAGAATAATACAGCACAGCGTGGGTGGCGTGGGGCTGCAGGTCAGGCACAGGAAGTAGTTCAGCAGCTGTTCCGTAAATCTAGCTCCGAGCACGAGGGAGGGAACATGTGAAGCTTCACTCCTCGAGCTTTAAAATCAGGATTCCTTATCACCGCCAGCTCACCACACTCACCTAAAGAATATGTGATTGATTTACAAGTTTCAAGGAGAATTTCAGCCAAAGCCTCAGGATCTGCATGTTCTTCTTCCAAAAGCATTAATCTGTACAAATCAGAAAGCAAGATACAAATTGCTAGTTATAAAGAAACATTCTAGAACCTTTCTGCCACAAATAATTTCTACCTGCATATATCACTTTATAATGTCACGGCAGCTTTTCAGTTTTAAAATAAAAGAATTCCACTGATTCGCTATAAAATACGAAGGGGGCGAGGGAGACAAAACAAATGACTGAACTATGAAGCGAAATTACCCCTGAAAAAAGGCCTTCATGGACTGAAGGGCTCCGAGCTGCACTTTCCACGTGCTCAGTTTTAGCCGTTCACACATCAGCTTGCAGAGTTCCTGACGGTAACAACCTGGGGAGAGCGGGGCAGACAACGTGCAGGGACGAGAGACGGAGCGAATGGGGGACACAAAGATATTGGAGCAGAGAAGGATAGAGGGACAGAGAAAGGAGAGGAGGAGAGAAGAAAAAAATAAAATAACAAATGCCTTTCATTAAAGCCATGAAATCTCAAAAAAAACTTCAGCATGACTTTGTGCCCAATTCCCAAATTTCCCTGGCCAGGAACACCCCCCGCCACCCTGCCGCGAGGGTCCCATGTAACTGTTCAAAAATGTTCGCTCTCCTAGGAACAAACACAGAAACTTAACCACACCACCTTTTCCTGTAAGATACCCCGAGTGACAGCCAGAGAAAGCAGAATTCTGGAGGTGGGGAACTCAACTCGGGACACGCACGAGCTTCTGCACCTGGTTGGCTCCTCAAGAGACAACGCTTTATTCCAAACATGTTATGCCAACTGCACTTGTGATAATTACATAATATTATGCTACCTGATGAAAAGGAGTATAAAACTCAACAAAGTAGTTATTTTTTAAATGCTGTAAAATTTAGTATGGTTCATAAATGATGCATGGTGGTAAAAATCTAGAAGAATGTTGCACCTGATTTGTTTCATAAGAAACTCTAAGTTCTTTTTCCACTATAAAGAAACAGAAACCGGAAATTGCAGACGTGCATAAGAACCTAGTGTGGAACAGTTCAATTCTCAAAGGCCTTGGCCCTCCCCTCAATAACTAGCAAGTGAATGTACATTCCTATGACTTCTACGAAAATAAACTGCTTTGTTTTGAGATGTGTGTCACCGTTTTTATAGAATTCCCTACTTTAACTTTTCTACCTATCAAGCAAAAGTTAGGAGTCCTAATGGTGTCAATGACGTGGACTCCCGCTTCAGTCCTCAACGTAATACCAAGAAATAAGGCCGCTTAACAAATCTCCGTCTTTTGGAAAATCCTTCCAATACATGGCAAATATACTTACGTTGGGTCTCCACATTTCGGGGCCAGGCTTTGCCCAGGCTCTCAAAGGCACCCAGCAGACACTCCAGCTGCAGCTCCTTCTCCTTCTCATTCTCGTCTTCATTTTTGCCTGTCTGAATGCCAGTGCTTTCAGGGGAGTTCTAGGGTACAGCGAAGCAAAGAAAGCAAAACTTATTTTCCGTCAAAGTTACAGGGGTACTGCAAAAAATATCAGGGTACCAGAGGAGATGTCAGCCAAGAATTAAATGCTAAATTCTCTACCACGGGTCTTCCTCCTATTTGTAAAAAGAATTTGTTACAGAAATACTACACCTCTCTAATTAATTTGGAAAATCCTTTAAAGGACTGTTAGGAAAGGTGAAAAAAATCCTGTATATGTAGGATTTTAAACATAACATAAAAAGACTTGCATTAGAATCATGGGATTAAAGATGCAAGAACTTGGTAATCATCTAAATCCAAACTCTTTCTTAATAAGAAAGGGAAACACGCTGAGAAGTGACTCATCCAGCTAGCTGGTGATATAGTCCATTAAAAACCATGTACTATCATTATGTAACAGAAATTATTTAAACAGCCTTGCTGTTCAAAGAAAACAGCAGATTAGCAGCAACACAAGAAATAAAAAAGCTATTTAAAATATTTCGTGTTTCACAAAAAAATGAGAAGCCCTAGCTTTTTTTTCTCTGAACCAGTGCCCAACCTTTACAAATGAGTACTTCCATTCTCCAAATTCTTGACCAAAGTCCCTCAATATATGGCAGAGACAAGTAACAGTGGCCCACTGAGCTCCCGGTACTCGCTCCAGGATGCCTGGGGTGGCTTCTGCACACGCTTAAAAGGCAAAGCATATCGCCGCTAGGTCAGAGACTGTCCATTCACTCCAACACTCACTCTCGGAAGTCACTGTCCCCACAGCCTTGAGTTCCCCGGAGTGCAGGTTGAAACCCGAGCAACAAACTCATCTTTCTGCTTTGCTTAAAAAGAACCACCCACTCTCCCCTCTTCCCGTGGAGGCTGAGAGACACCTAGAGGACCGCCCTCCTCGGCCTCCCATGCAGCAGAGCTGCGGCGAGCGGGCTAAGGACTGGCCGATGAAACAGAAGTGCATGTGCATGCAGCAATGTCCGAGAACTCCCCTGGAGAGAGAACAGACGTGCCGACTTCAATCCTTCATCCTTTCTTCATCTTCTCGGTCATCACCCGCCCGGAAGGCTGTGACACCACGGACCATGATGACAGTGGCCGCACTCCAGAGAAGGCAGGGCTAGCAGCTGTGAAGAGCCAGCTATCAAGCCAACACCTCAACTATTCCGTGACAGACAAAATCTATCTTGTTTGAGGCCATGATACATTGGGATTTTCTGCTATTTGCAGCTACACTAATCCTAATAAAGTAAGCAAAGAGGATGCCAGGAAAATCTTCCTTCCTTTTCTTTCTTTTTATATTTTAGTTTTTAAGTCTAAACGAGACCTGAGGGATACAGGCGATCATTACCTTCTTGATGAGAGGTATGACAATATCAGAAAACTCCTGGAATCTGTCTTCTTTGGTGGCCTTCAAGACATCTGCCGCACAGCTGATTGCTACGATCTTGTATTTCAGATTCTCTTTGCAACACTCCTTCAGAACAGCCTGGAGAATCTCATCTGTGCTGGGCTGACTGGGCACAGGCTTTTCCAGCTCTGCACTACAGGAGCCACACAGAAGCAGCGGACAGTTAAGAAAGACTTCGGCTTTGGGGTTCAGTTTAAGAAACCGCATCTTCCCTGAAAGAACATTTACCTGCAAGCTGTCACCACACAGGCAATGGCTTTCAACAGCTCTTCCTGAAGGGTTGAAAGATGAGGGAACACTGTTAAGCACACAGGTGTCATGCACGTTCTATGTACTATGACTACATTAGCTCAGGAATACTTAATAACTATGACCAAAATGAACCAGAGTCATCTTATCTTTAACGCACTTGACTATTTAACAAGCACACCCACAGGTTTTGACTCCAAACCCCAAGAGCAGGACAACTGTCTTCGTCTCCATTTCATAAAGCCGAGAGACCTGACTTGCCCAATGTCAACAGGCGGACAGGTCAATCACGGAATTCTGATTCCCAGTCCAACGCTTCTTCTCTAGTACAGTGCTGGCCACTTGTGACTGTGACAACATCAAGGAGACTGGGAGATGCTGCCATAGTCTCATCTCCCCCACTGAGTGTTCACTGCAAGTATCCCACCATCACCCCTGTGTACGACGTGACTAATTCACAGGTCTCAGGGATGGGCTCGCTCAGATCTAGGTTTAGACACAGCTTGCCTTGCTACTCAAATTCACGTGTGCCCAATCCTGATCTGTTCATGAGGCCAACAGGGACAAAATAGCGACCAAGTGATTTAAGACCTCTCTTGGAAAGCTGAACATGATAAATAAAAATCAACCCCCAGCACTACTGTGCAGTATTCAAAAACACGTGCGTTACACTTTGATGAAGTAGCATACTTAATCAGGCAAAGTTTACCCAAAGCTTCCCATCGGCTAGGAAATCTGATTCACAAAAACAATCCATCTGACATCCCACAAAGCCAGATTCTAATTTTTATAGAAAATGAAAGATGAAGTCATAATCCTTTAAGGATACCTTAAATTTAACTGGGCATGAATGGTTTCCTTTACCTTTCCTGCCCATGTTCTTCCAGCTAGGCCTTGCAGTAATGCGGTCAGTATCATTCCCAGATATGGAGGTACTAGGGAGCTGGTTTGTTTTGCAATTGATGCCATGGCAATTGCACCCTGGGCTTTCATTTTCCAAGACTGAGACTGCAAAGCCTTCTGGGTAATGGTAATCAACTCCTGCAGGTATAACCGAATGCCACCAAAGGAACCTAGGTTATGGAAAGCAAAATTAAAGCAACTTTTAAGTGACAAAAAGAATTAACTGGGTTTTTTTTTTTTAATCTGAAACAAAGTCAATGACCATCAGTCTAAAGCAGTAATTCTCAATGGCTAGATCCCACCACTCTCTGAAAGAGACAGAGAGTAGTGTTGTGATGTATCTTTACAACAGTAGGACTTTATGAACTTGAATATGCCCACAGGAGGATGTCATGCAAGTGGTCGTCCTCCATTTACACATGTGAAGTACAGAATTAAGAAGCATCACTCTAAAATAATACTCTAAGCCAACATAAAGTCACCACTCACTCCCAACTCAAATAGGTAAAGCTCTACTTCCCTTGGGCAGAAGTTCTATTCTCTCACATGGACAGCAATGAGGGAGGAGAGGGAAGAGTTTAGCATCCACCTTAAGGAGACAGCAATTTGGACAGGCTTAAAACCAGACGGGACCCACACCGTTAAGGTCCTGGGAAAGTAACTATAGGAGTTTAGAAATGAAAATGAGGAGGGAGAACTCCAGCTGTAGTTCTTAAGAAACAGGATGAACTCACAGGCACTGAATACTAACCAGGTACGTTTTCCTGCCACACCTCCGTCCATAAGTCACACTCTTCTTTCTCAGAGTTCTCCTCCTCAGCGATCTCATGCATGCCCAGAAATGCCAAAGGCAGCACTTCTCTGGCATGGTTCTTCAGTACATCGGGGCTGTACCGTCCAATAGCATGGACGGTCAACGCACAAGAGGTCTTGTAGATAGGTTCTGAAGAGGAGCAGAAACACACTCTCTTTATGATACTTCCTGTTGTTGGGGTAACTGACTGATCGAAACAGATTCTTGCTCAGCATGTACCACAGCCAAACAAATCAGTAACATCAATCGAATGTTCCCAGCAAAGCACATAATATCACAGATGGCAAGACCTATTTGTATTGTTTTACTAGACTGTTAACATCTAGATTAAAAAATAACAGAGGGGCGCGCCTGCGTAGCTCAGTTAACGGTCCGACTCTTGATTTCGGCTCAGGTCATGATCTCAGGGTCGTGAGATGGAGCCCCAGCCCTCCTCTGGCTCCCAGCTCAGCAGGGAGTCTGTTTCTCCCCCCTTCCTCTGTCCCCTGTCTCACGAGCGCACTCTCTCTCGCTCTCTCTCTCTAAAATAAATAAATCCTCAGTAAATAAAATAAAATAAAAACACAGGAGAGAAGGAAAAAAGGTACCTTCTTTCTCCATGTACCAGCCATTAAGCTTTTGCAGGAGTTTCTCAGTGCTGCTATCCCGTGAGGTCTGCAAAAGAAAACAATCCCCATTTATTTCTTTATAATTATCAAAGTATAAATAATTAAATAAGAACTTCAACTCACCCGAACTAAATGGCCCATGGCAAACGCACAAGATTTCTGAATTACACTGTTCCGATCTGTCAGGCCACTAAGTAAAGCACTCATAAGTTTACCTGCCAGAAATAGTGAAGAAAAATCTGATACTTGGTTGACCACCTGTCTTGCTCTGTTCCCAGGACCAAAACAAACTTCACCCTGGAATGAGTATCGGATTTACCCCCATGCTAGTTGAGAACCCTTGTATGTTACATGTGTACCATCCACTTGCTTCCTTTTGCCGGACACAAAATTAAACATTCATCTGTGTCTAGAATATTGTGGGGAAGTTGCAAAAATGAGAGCTAGATACATAAAGTTCATTAGCCCCATCGAGGAACCAATCCAAGAAGAGAAAAATGCTGACGTAAAATCGGGTATAAAAGGTAAACAAATCCTACAAAATGGCAGATACTCTCACCTCCTTATAACCAGTAAGAAGTAATCTAATACTTATAAAACAGTGAACACTTGCTAAACTTGATCATCACTGCACCTCTTGCAGACAAAGAAACAAAGGTAGAAGGGGGAGTTTAAAGGGAGAAAAACCATGCAGAAGATCACAAGCCTGTCTGAATGATATTTAACTTTTTAAAAAACCTTGCCACACAAAACATGGCCATAGCAAAGTATCGCCACACGCGGTTTTGACAAACTCACCTGAGTAAGGTGTTAGGTCCTGGGGACACTGAGTGGTTAATGACACAATGACACTGGCACAGCCTCCCTACAGGGTTACAAAGGCAAAGGTCTAAATGTGATGGTCACAATGCTGTGTCTCTCAAACCCTGTGTCTTAAGTGTCAATGATTTAAAGATGAGAAAGAGATGAAGCCTAGCGGCCCCTCCAGGGTTCAATCTGGAAAGAGGAAGGTCCTTATTTTAAATTAGCAATGCGAAGATTTTTCTTCCAGCAGGAAGATGTGTGCTCTCACATACACTGCAAGGAAGAAAGAAAACTAATACAGTCTTTTGGGAGGGACACCCAGGTCAACTTGGCCATCCTTGATCTAACAGTTCCAGTTCTAAAAATTTAACCAAAGGAAACAGTTTCAGATGTGTCCAAAGACATACATCACAGTGCTCTGTTTAATATCAAAACAGCTGAAAACAAATCCGATGTTCCCTGACGGACTGAAATAAATGACGCTACAGCCACACAAGAGAGCACCTACCCTCTGGCCAGCAAAGAGGCTGCTGTAGCAGACACATGCACAGAAGAGAGACTGGAGGAAAAACACTGTGGACTATTAACAGTGATTACCTTTGGGTGCTAAGCTTCATGCACAGTCTTTAACCTTCTCCTGATCTACAATGCTAAAATGTTAAAATGCTAGCAAGTATTAATTTTGTCAAGAGAAAAACTGTGAGTTGGTCTTTAAAGTGCGGGGACAGGGTCTGATCCTTGAAAGATCTTGGAAAGGAAGACAATTTTCTACCCAAATACCTGCTGGCCCCCATGAAAATGCTCATCACCACCTAAAACCACCATCCCTGCCTTGATACCTACATGAGCATTTCCATTACTGACTGATCATGGCGGGGACCCAGAGGGCATGTACATGGCAACCGGGGGACAGAAAGGATCCCACTAAAAGAGTCAGACGCTATTTACTGAATAAGTCACATGCTTTCTATTCTGAGTTACATATTTTAAGTTATTAGTGCAACCAGAGAAACAAATGGTTAATGTATTTTATTAAGTTTTACAGAGAAATATGAATTTCAAACACAATGGCTGTTATGTTTTTGTGGCCCCAACTAATGAAGATGCACATTTGTCTTGTGAAAAATACACTTTCTTACCTTAGTTCCAAGACCCACACCACTTCTGATCAATTCACATAATCTAGGAATGAGCTCACCCAGCACCGACACATCAAGATACTGCAGGCACTTTGGGAAAAGAATAAACATAAAGTTACCCTTAGAAAATGATGAAGTCAATACCGCATCATCGATTAAAAGCTGCTGTGTCAAATATGTACCCACTGGTTTTGACATGAAGTTGAAAAACTGCCAGTTTCATTTTATACTGATTTCAGCATAAAAACCACTATGGTACTACAAACAGAAAAACCATTCATCAGTGGTTCAACATTAAAACAAAACAAAAATTGGGGCCCCTGGGTGGCTCAGTCGGTGAAGTGTTCAACTCCTGATTTCGGCTCCAGTCACGGTCTCAGGGTCATGAGACTGAGCCCCGAGTCCGGCCCCACGCTCAGCAAGGAGTCTGCTTGTTCTTCTCCCTCCCCTTCTGCCCCCCTCCCTTTGCCCCTCCCCCAACTCACATGCTCTAACAGATAAAAATCTTTTTTAAAAATCATGAAAAACACTGACTTACTAAAGGGGAAAATAAATGACGGCTCCCCAAGAAAGGATTTCTCTGGGCCTACTATTCCGCCTCACCAATCCATGTTCAGTGTAAAACACAGAATTAAAACTGACCTTCAGCAGGCCTGCCTACCAAACCATCTTATTAAAGTCAACTTCTTAGCCAAATTTGCTACACTATGTTTTTAAAAATGCAATGACATCTATTCTATTATTGAGCATATCCAAAAGGTGTTCACTAACCTATTCCTATTTATTTAAGATTCCCTTTCCCCTCAATAATCCAACTAAGACATAACATTCTTAGACCAAATTTTGGTGATAGTCCCCCAGTAAGCACTAAAAAATATCTTCTTCTCTTGTCCAGCCTTGCAATCTGCTTAACAAAACAATTTCCAATAGCTCACAAGTTGTCAATTTAACCACTAGGTATGCACAGCAGAGCTGGCTCTAGACTTTAGGGACCCCTAGTCCCGGACTCCAGTATCTTTAGAATTTAAAACCTCAGTGCCAAGCAGCTCTTTTCTGCAAATCCCTTCTAACAACTAAAGCATTTCAACACTGCTCCGTTCTCTTTCCCTATCTTTTATGCTCCCTACCTTCACCGAACGCCTCCAGGTTCCACCTTCCTAGGTCCTCCCGAAGACCATGCTCAGGCAGAGACAACTATCTAAACCTTTCTAAACAGGCAGGCCAAAAGAGATGGAGATTTATAGAGGAACCTTTTAATATATTTAATATATTGTTCACAAATCTGGACTAACAGATTCTAATATTTGGAAAATGATTTATTCCATTTAATAATCTAGAAGAAGAAAAAAGAACTAGAACTGTACTAAGAAAAAACTATGGTCAATAGCTGTTTGACTCTTCCCTTAAATCTCTACTTCACTTAATGGGCCATGAAGACTGAAAAATTACACTCTGAGGTAAGCAAATAAACAAATTTTCTTATTACATTAGGCACTGACCATGTTGATTGTTTCCATCATGGGAGAGGATTTGGCAGCACTGAGTCGAGCACTATCCATCGCAGCCTGAGGACACAAATTCAAGTCACTCAGCATATTCAATTAAGAAAAATCCACATATACCCCCATAAAAGGGCTTTACTTCCAGAGGAAAATTTTTAAAAATAATATATAGGTAAAACAAACTCAAATGTAAGTCCAACAACTCTAATTTCTTTTGAGCTACATTCAACAATTACCTATGGAGGCAGCATCCCACTGCAGGTGAGAAATTCAGACAATAGTTAGAAATTAACTGCAGTTAGAAATTAACACAGCGTGGCTCTGAGCAAGTCATCGGCCTCCCTGAGCCTCAGGTTCTCCATCCACTAAATATGCGAATAGGCTAAATAAATTTCTACCTAAGATTTAAAAAATTGTATCTAACCAATAAAAAATGTTATACGTTTTTCTGCTTTAACTTCATAAAAGATCTCCATACCTATGATGGTATTTCAGTCTAAGGATGACCCTGCAGGAGAGGTTAACTATCCACACATAGTCAATGAGGAAAGCAAGGCGTATAGAAGTGAGAGGCCTAAGGCTGCAAAGTTTGGGCTAGACTCTGTTTCCTGATTCTCAGCACAAGTAAACATGCTGTGGGAACCTAGACAGGGCGAGTCCACTGCTGAAAAAGAAAGAATGATGAATGGAGAAGATGGAGAAGAAACAGCAACATGAAAGGCAAAGTGAAAGAGGGCCGGCTATTAGAATAGTTTAGTTAAGGTAAAAACAAAATAGCAAACAGAGAAAGCCCTGGCGGTCTACACGACAAAGGTGTGACAGTCCTAATAAACAGAGACCAAGGTAAAAACATCAACGAGCACAAAACCAGGCATGGAATAGAAACACACAATTCCAGAATGTAAGTGACTAACACAATACTATCAGACAATGGACAGCCCTAGTAACAGGAAGGTGTAAATTAGAACAATGAGATTCTTGCCTATCAGACTGATGTTATTCAATGTTGGCAAAGGTGTGGCGGAAACAGAACAGGCACAACCTCTGATGCTGCATAATCTCTCTGACCAAAATGTGAAATCACCTCACTGTGGAATACTATGCATGCATTAAAAAGAATGGACTAGCTCTATGTACAGATATGATATATGATATACTGTCAATAACAAAAAGTTGTAGAACATTCACAGTCTATTTTTAAATTAGTGTGTTTGTTTGGGTTTGGAATTTGGGTTTGTACAAAGGAATTTCAAAACAGACCCAGGAGACTACTGACAGTGGGCACCTGGTAGGGGAGAGGGGGCTGACTCCTAGGGGACTACTTTCTCCCCTTCTGCATTACTTTTTCCACAGCAAATGTTTCATCTACGATTTTTTAAAAAAACTTTGATCAGTCGAGACAACTACAGTATCTCTGAAAAGCAGAATAATTTTCGACCATGCCAAAGTCAAGATACAAATCCTCTTTACTTGTAGGGCAAGAGTGGTCCATAGAAGGACTCCAAAGGTGGAGAACCAACCCCAAAAATAATAAACATGTACAAAAACAAATAATAAACATGTACAAAAATGGAAATGCATTTTTTGAATGAAAGTGTTAGTTTTCATCCAATTCACAAAACAGTACGTGAGTCGTCCTCGTGCTCCCTTCTACCCCCGAAACACGCACTGCATGTAGTCACAGGTGTGGAGTTACTTCAAGAGTGGTGAAGATATCACTCGAATCATGGCGTTTGTCTAAGGATGCTGGAAAGACTGTTTAGACGGAACTCAGTACCTTAGCAAGGCTTTTCCTCCTTGAGACTCACCAATACGTCTGTGCTACCAACTCACCTTTTCTTGGTCTGTAGCCCGGAGGCTCAAATAATTGAGAACCTGGGGTTCCAGTACACTTAAGGATTCCAACAGAGCTGGGATGAGTTTTGGTGCATGTGGTTTCAACATGGCTCCCGCACTCTTGCTAATCTTCACAAGGGTGTTAATGCTACAGACACACAGAATACAACTCCTAAGTCCTTTTGACAAAAACCGGAAGCTCTACAAATCTAGTCATGAGGACATTCTGTAGCTTACTGTACTTAAGAACACATTAATATGGTCATTGTCTGCTCTTAGCACTGTTTTTTTCTTTTACTTTTTATTATAGAAATTTTCGAGCATATGTGAAAGAAGAGAGAATCATAAATGAAATTCTACATATTTTCTACCCAGTTCAGGCATTTGCAACTTTTGACCAATTTTGTTTCATGTATACCTCCTCCATACACACAAACACACTTCCCCCCTCCATATCATATTATCTTGAAGTATACCCTAACTAAACTTCACTATGTGTCACTAAGAGGCAAGAATTCTTTACTATAATCAAAATACCATTTTCAAGCCTAGAAAATATTATTTTTTTTCATATAATTTGATATACAAATTTCCCTGTTTCACAAATATCTTTTAAGAGTTGGTTTGTTGGGGGTGAACCTGGGTGGCTCAGTCAGTGAAACGTCCGTCCAACTCTTGATTTTGGCTCAGGTCATGATCTCAGGGCTGTGAGATTGAGCCCTACATCGGGCTCCATGTGGGGCTTCAAGCCTGCTCAAGATTCACTCTCTCTCCCTCTCCCCCTGCCTCACCAGCCCCCACCTCTCTCATTCAAAAAATAGTAAGTTGGTTTGTTGGAATCGGATCCAGAGTCCACCCACACGTTGCAATTTACTGCATTTCTTAAATCCTTTTAATCATTCTTCCCCTTTTTCCTTATAATTTATTTGTCCTCACTAACTGTATTTCAATGGTGTCATTTAAAATGTTCCCCTGTCCCTTATACAGATCTTCAGGCTAAATCAGGTTCAGGTTCTTTTTTTTTTTTTTTTACCACGAATCTTTTGTAGGTGGTGGTGTACATGTCCTATTCCATCATTTTAAGATGCATATAATGTCTGCTTGTCTTTTTTTATGCTATTAAGAGTGGTCAGTGAATTCAAGTTTGGTTCTCTGACCAGTGGATTTAGGAGCCACTAATGATCATCACCCTAGATTATTTTAAGGAGTTCAGCAAAACAGTAATATCTTAACTTTATCATTCCTTTGCCTTTGTTATGTGAATTCTTTAAAAAAAATTCGGGAGCCTGTGTGGCTCAGTCAGTTGAGCGACTAGCTCTTGGTTTTGGCTCAGGTCATGATCTCAGGGTCCTAGGATCCAGCCCTATGTCGGCCTCCGCACTCAGTGAGGAGTCTGCTTCAGGATTTTTTCTCTCTCACTGCCCCTTCCCCTGCTCACACACACGCTCACTCTCTCTAAAATAATTAAAAAAAAAAAAACCTTCCCTCATCAACTATTTTATTAATAGCAGTAAAAAATAGTTACTATTAGTACGAAATACTGCTGGTACTATTAATTTGATCTAATTTTAAGAGTGAAATAAAATAACAGATAAAATTCCTAAATAAGGCTCTAGTTTAAAAGAAAAAAACAGACTGGAATCTTGCACTGTTGAAATTTACAAAATAGCCATAATATGTCTAAATATGTGAGTGTATTTTTTTAGTATTTCGTTGTTGCAGGTGGTAGAGTTTATTTTAAACCTCGTTATGTATGAAATAGTACTAAATAGTATAACCAATAAGCGACCCCCCCAAGGACCCGGGGCATAACAGAAAGATGTGCTTGCTGAGGGCAGATGCGAATGGCAACACAATAACACACCTTACACAAGGTCAAAGCAAAACAGCAGGATGTTGGTCCAAAGCAAGGTTCCCATGAGAATGTTTGTTTCTGAGAAAACGTTCTGCCTCAGAACTTTTCACAAATACTCTTGGGTCACCTCAGTGTATTCTCCTCAATTCATTTTCTCCATACTTTGAAGAATCTAACACTCAGAGAAACACTATTTCTGTTGAATAGCTAGAAACTAAGTAAATCCATTCACTTTATCAGCAGATTCACACCTGAGGGCTCGAACTTCTGTCACAGGACTCATCATTCCTTTGTCCAGAAGGCAAGGCAGAAGGACAGCGATGGTTCTCTGGCCAGCTGCTCCTTTGGCGGGGTCACACATTTTCACACAAACCTCACATACACAGAGCATGGAAATTAGTGAAACTGACCTCTTACCCAATAAAGCATTCATCTAACAAAATACTTTCTATTTCCCATAGCCATAGAAAAGAATAAGTGAATCAACTTTCCATGACACTTCGGGGAGAAACAGATGAGTCCTCTGACTGCCAACACCTAACAGGGAATTGGGTAATGCCTTCCACTCTCTTAAGCTTTGTTCTTGTCATTTGTGAGACGGGAAATAGTTGAAAAAGAAGTAAGAAAATGTATAAGAAAACGCTCTGCAGAAGGCCTAAGGTATTATCATCATCAAGAACTTTGGGTGGCAGCATAACACAGTGGTCAGGAACACAAATCGGGAATAAGAAACACCTGGATTCAAACCCGGTTTTTACTGCTTACTAAGGATGTAATCTATGGCAAGGCTAGACAGCTGGAACGTAGATGTCCCATACCATAAAATCAAGTTCAAGTAAGAAACTAGTTTCAAAAAGCTTGCTAGCCTCATAAACCTGCAAGGCAGCTGAACACAAAACCATAGCAATAACAAGAGAAGAGGTAGCTGTGGCTGGATCTAAATGAGTAATGTGTTCTTCAGGGTCAAGTGCAAGTCATACCTCATGTAAAGGCCCACAGAAGCTGACCATTTAAAAGAGACCAGACATATTCTATGCTAAAAATCCTAGTATTCTAGTATAATGGCACTTAGTTTGTCATTCACTGTGAGAACACTGAACTATAACAAGAAGCCGATTACTTCATGTCACTGCAACTCAACGCCAATTTATGTGATAAAAAATAAGTCATTGTTGCCCTGGTTACAGAGAGCCCTGCCCCACTTCACTCTCAAAGTAAGATAAGAGTTTTCACCTTGCTCAGAGTTTTCAGAGCTAGTTCTGCAGCTTTCCGTACGGATTCCTAAAAATGAGGAAAGTATGGCATGATACACATTAGTTTCATTCCCACCCACCCTCCAATGTGTATTTAACAGCCTCTGACTCTAAACAGATCAGTGAAAAATCCTACTTTCAATACCAGGTAAAAAATAGTGCTTCATTAGGCTCCCTGCCCATCAAGGAACATATTATAGAGGCGCCTGGGTGGCTCAGTGGGTTAAAGCCTCTGCGTTCGGCTCAGGTCATGATCTCAGGTCCTGGGACTGAGCCCCGAATAGGGCTCTCTGCTCAGCGGGGAGCCTGCCTCCCCCCGCTCTCTCTGCCTGCCTCTGCCTACTTGTGATCTCTGTCAAATAAATAAGTAAAATCTTAAAAAAAAAAAAAAAAAGGAACATAATATAATGGCATATATTTTTTAGGTATGACCTATTCTGACTTTACAAAAACATGGCTCTAAAGTATAACAGTTAACAGGCACCTGGGTGGCACAGTTAAGTGCCCGACTCTTGGTTTCGGCTCCGGTCAGGATCTCAGGGTTGTGAGACTGAGCCCCACATGGGGCTCTGCACTCACCGAGAGTCTACTTGGCACTCTCTCTCCTTTTCCCTTTGCCCCTCCCCCACACTCATCTCTTTCTCTCTCTCTCTCAAAAAATAAAATCTTTTTTTAAAAAAAAGTATAACAGGGGCGCCTGGGTGGCTCAGTTGGTTAAGCAACTGCTTTCGGCTCAGGTCATGATCCTGGAGTTCCGAGATCGAGTCCCACATCGGGCTCCCAGCTCCGCAGGGAGTCTGCTTCTCCCTCTGAATTTCTCTCCTCTCATGCTCTCTCTCACTTTCTCTCTCTCAAATAAATAAAATCTTTAAAAAAAGAAGTATAACAGTTTAGAAACTAAATGTATGATAAATGCAAACATATAAACATCTATATGAGTATTCTAAAAGACTTAAAAATCTCTAATGAATAAACCAAAAGGAAAGGTAAAGTGCCTAATTCTAATGGTGAGATATCAAAATATCTAAAATTTAGATTGCCCAGGAAAAATTCAAAAGAATTGGTCATGTTATATGGGAATAACTGATCCAATTTATAAAACTGACCAAATAGAGGGTGTCTGGATTATTTACAAACTGTTACTTGTCCTAATCAATAACATCATGAAATCTCTATTGAAAGAAAGGCTATAGCCGCCTTAAAAAAAAAAAAAAGTCAATTCAATTTAGATATAAGGATACCCAACCTTGCAACATCACAGGCACATCAAGACTGAAACTCTGGAAGGAAACTATAGTCTCTTAAAATTGTCTGGAGAGTGAATTTTGAAATACCCAACGTACATCTTTTAACAATCCCAGTTATTAATCAAAGTTATTCTATGAATAAATGCAGACTTATTTCTATAATACCTTGATATCATCTTGTACCCGAAAAAGAGTTTCCCAAATTTCTGGAAGTTTATCAATGATGTCATCTAGAGGTCTTCCTCTCAATAAATCATTCAGAGCTAAACAGCTGAAAATAAACAATTTGGTTTTCAAGTTTATGATCAAGAAAGCTCAGTCTTTTACTATGAAACATTCATACCAAACAAGAATATGGATTCATGCCTATATTTCCAGTTCTTACTGGACAGGACTTAAAGGACCCAACTCTGGGACAGCAACGCCAATTCTCTCCTTGTGCCTCAAACACCCCACACGCATGTAGCGCTGACATTCATCAGACATCTGCATCCCACAACTACAATAGGGCCTCTCTGAGAGGATACATTATTTTTTATTTACCAGTGTACCCCCACGTAGCACACTAACGAGCACATAACAGGCACTGAATAAATTATATAAATGTATAAGGACAAGGTTATGACAGTATATATCTTAATGTCTACCAATTTAACAAGTGATCTTCTTTAATGTCACACTTATATAAACTAAGACAATTTAGGAAAACCACAGACTAGAATTGGGGGTTTTTTTTAGAGCTTTAAACAGTTAAGTAGAGAGAACTCTCTAACCCAACCAAAAATATGCTTTTTAGTAACACTAATTTATTCCTTTTGCATAAAGTATAAAGCTTGGAAATTTGAGGAAAAAAAAATCAATTATATTTGACTAGTCTTCTATTTCCAAAAATGGTACCTGGATTCTCGAACTCGCCACATATTGCTGGTAAGGTTCTTGACCAAATCTTGAAGTATTTCCTTCAAATATTTATCCACCTAATGAAAGAAAAAGGATAACATTTAAAATGTGAAATTCATCAAGAGTCAAGTTATGAATCTCTCAACCACACTGACATGTCTCTGTAGACCCAAGTGTCTCTGGGCATCTCAGCCCACAAGTCTCTCCCCACTCTGCTTGCTGACTGCTGCCAGAACGATCATTCTAAAACGCAAACTTGATTCTCTTGTCTTCCTCAGGACACAGAATAAAATCCAACCACGCAGGCATGGATACAAAGCCCTCTGGGACCGATCTAGCTCCAGAGGTATCCATGTACTGTCGCACCTTTATTCCTAGATACATACTACCTCTCCCTACAGTCCCCTTCCCTCTCTTGCTCGCCTGGCTAACTCCTCCTTGTCCTTCAAGATTCAAATCAGGCATCAGCTCGAGGAGAAAGCTGGCCTGCTCTCCACCGTTCCCACAGCACCTCCTTAAGCATGCCGCATCAGACGGTATACAACGACACTGCTCCATCCCATCGAGACCCCAAGGACAGTGTCTGACTTGTCTTCATATCCCTGGTAACGTGTACAGTGGCTGGCCCATAAAGAAGCATTAATGACTGTTCAGAACAAAAGGCGAGTTGAATCGTTTAAGCCTGTTCTGTTTGAATATACACTTAACAACTGGGTAATAACAACTACCTGAGGTAGGCTGTTTTTATACTGATCCGAAGATCCTCAAAACTCCACGCTTGGGGGTGCCTGGGTGGCTCAGTTGGCTAAGTGTCTGATTTTGGCTGTGGTCTCAGGGTCGTGGGATCCAGCCACCGTGGGCTCCATGCTCAGCAAGGAGTCTGCTTCTCCCTCTGCCCCCACCTCTCCTCTGCCCCTCCCCCTACTCATGTACATGCTCTCTCTCCGAAAATATAAATAATATAAATATAAATAAATAAAATCTTTAAAAAAAGAAAAAAACTTAAGGCTTTTCCACTTTTACTCTTACAGGTAGGAAAGGTTTTGTTATCCTCCCTTATCTGTAAGAAAAACCAAGAGAGAGAAGTAAATAACTCACCTAAGATTTAACAAACTGATCTCTTCCTATGTCCAGTTCTCTATACATTCTCCACACTACCTCATCTATCCATTGACAGAGACCAATCTCATCGATGCCCTTTCACACATAAGGAGAGGATACTCCCATCTCGAGAGCCTCGGCCTGTGCACCGGACTCAAGTGGCCTATTAGATCTTGACTGACCCAGCGGTACCAAATACTCTCCTAGGGCCTTCGAAGCTGAATCCTCAAGTGCCCATCACCATGAACAGGAGCACACTCAACCTGACACCAAACTGAAGAAGAGGAAGAGCCCCATCACGTGCAGGGACTATAAAGATAAGGTACGGATCATGGAATTTATTTAAAGTCAACTATGAAAATAAATAAATAAATAAATAAATAAATAAAGTCAACTATGAAGCCGCTAAAGGATTTTAACCCAAAATGGCAGAAGCCAATTTTTTTTAAAAATCACTTTTACCGCTGATTAAATGAAAGAAGGCAAAGAGAAGAGAAAGATGACACCCTGTTCTCCAGGAAAGAATCAAGGAAAGAAGAGAGTGAATTCAAGAGATACTTTGGCAGCAGAATCAACAGAATTTGCTACTGGATTCAACTGAAAGTAGGGGCACAACAGACAAAAATCAAGAGGATACCAAGTTCCCTGGCATGGGGAAACGGGTGAGTGCTAAGAAGGGAAGGGAATGTCCTGTTCTGAAACAACCTCCAGGGGAAGATGTGCAAGATGTACACATCACGGAGGCAGCTGGATGTGCAAGTCAGGGACACAAGTCGCATCTGGGCCAAAAGTCTAAGACTGGGAATCATCACAATTAAGATGCCATTTATATTCACTGGAACTGCTGAGCTCAAAAGATAAAGTAGGGAGAGTAAAAGGTACTCAGAGGCAAGCCTTGAGATATCCTAACATCTACAAGTGGAATCGAGTATGACAAGCAGCCAGATAACAGAAAACCAAGAGAGAAAATCATACATGGTAATCTCCTGTTTCCTTGTCTAGCTCCTCAACAAAGCGAACTCCTTGAAGGCAGAACTGTGACCTGTCCTCCACTCTATGGACAGTACCGATCGACACAGTATTCCATTCGTGTGAATATCCTGTCACTTCCTCAGCCAGCCATCCCACGGACATTTAGATTATTTCCATTTTTGAGATTTTAATAAATGTTGCCATGAGCACCTTTGACATCTTGAAAGAAGCTCCAGAGAAAGCAAGGAATCAAAGAAAGCTTCTTTGTTTAAACAGGTAAGCATACGAAACACAAAGAAAAGATGAGCATTGGGTTTAAATCCCATGTGTAATCTTGGCCAAGGGTTCACAGATACTTGCCATTGATTTGTCCGTGACCAGCGCATTCCAAATACTCGTCATGGCCTGTCGGATACCCAGGTTAGGGTCAAACTGGTAAC
The DNA here is from genome assembly GCA_028534135.1 of Potos flavus. Lineage (NCBI taxonomy): Eukaryota > Metazoa > Chordata > Mammalia > Carnivora > Procyonidae > Potos > Potos flavus. Next base: position 18,796,399 of record CM052892.1, on the reverse strand, counting down.
GGTAAAGACGAGGAACTAGCTGAGGCAGAAAAGGAGCCAGCTGCTCTCCAGCTCTGGTGGCAATCACATTAAAACCAAAAGCAGCGCCCTAAAAAAATAAAATGCTGCTGAAGTGACTCAAATACAACTACTGTGGCAAAATGTTAATATAGAAAATCCACGAAGATCACAAAATTCTCCCCCCAAACTTATCCCTGGGTGTCCCAGCTTTAGCGGTCAGCAGCAGCAGCCATGTGGTGGTCCAGCTCTCTCTAATCGCAGACCTTTACAAAACCTACTGCATTATCAGTCGCCACTGTCGGCCAACGTAGCAGGTTTGGTTTGGAAGTAAAAAGTAAAAACCATCCAGTGACAGCAACTTACCTTCCTTGAGTTCCACATTGCATGATGGTTGGCTAAATTCATAAATTTATACACCAGATCTGGCTGACTGAGATCACTTGCCAGAGAACAAAGCTCCTTGTAAGTAGAGAGGCCCTGGCTTGGAAACAAACAAACAAAAAGTATCCAATGTGTCTCTCTGTCTCCAGCCTAGTAAGTTACATCAGCAATATTAGGGAGACATTTTTAAATTATGTCTCAATCTCATCACTACAGAGGAAGAGAATGATGTTGAGAGGAATATAAAAAGTCACCTAAGTTCAATTACTAACAACGCCAGGTAAGTGACCTGAAGGCCCCCAGGGCTCCCACGGAAGTGGAGCCCTCACCCCCCTTCCCGGGAGGCGGCTCAGTAATACCTTGTTACCTTGTGCATCTATCTCTCTCAGAATCAGGAGAGTCACTTAAAGACAACTTATATCATCCCTAAGTCTTCTCTAAGCTACAGCACCCCAATCATTTTTTAAGTTTTTATTTTAATTCCAGTTAGTTACCATAGTGTTACATTAGTTTCAAGTGTACAATATAGTGATTCCACACTTCCATACATCACTGGTGCTCATCACAAGTGCCCGCCCTGATCCCCATCACCTATTTCACCCATCCCCCAAGTCCCCTCTGGTGACTATCCGTTTGCTCTCTATAGTTAAGAGTCTGTATCTTGGGTTTTCCTCTTTTTTCCCATATAATCATTTGTTTTGTTTCTTAAATTCCACGTGTGAATGACATCATACAGAATGTGTCTTTCTCTGACTTATTTCCCTTATCATTATGTTCCCTGGCCCCATCCATGTTGTTGGAAATGGCAAGACTTCATTCTTTTTTATGTCTGAATAAATTGTGTGCGTGTGTGTGTGTGTGTGTGTGTGTGTATACACCACATCTTCTTTATCCATTCATCTACCCCAATGAGCAGTTGGGCCACTTCCATATCTTGGCTATTGTAAATAATGTTGCTATAAAGAAAAGGGTGCATGTAGTCCTCCGAATTAGTGTTTTTGTACTCTTTGGGTAAACACCCGGTAGTATGATGGCTGGATCATAGGTAGTTCCATTTTTAACTTTCCGAGGGACCTCCATACTGTTTTCCACAGTGACTGCACCAGTTTGCATTCCCAGTAGTATAAGAGGATTCTTTTTTCTCCACAGCCTTGCCAGCACCTGTTGTTTCTTGTGCTGTTGATTTTAGACATTCTGACAGGTATGAGATGATGTCTCATTGTAGTTTTGATTTACATTTCCCTGATAAGTAATGTTGAGCATCTTTTCATGTGTGGGGGGGCCGTCTGTATGTCTTCTCTGGAGAAATGTCTGTTCATGTCTTCTGCCCATTTTTTAATTAGATTGTTTTTTGGGTGTTGAATAGTATCAGTTCTTTATATATGTTAGATACTAACCCTTTATCGGATATGTCCTTTGCAAATATCTTCTCCCATTCCATAGGCTGCCTTTTAGTTTTATGGATTGTTTCCTTTACCACGCAGAAGCTTTTTATTTTGATGCAGTCCCCATAGTTTATTTTTGCTTTTGTTTCCCTTCCCTCAGGAGACATATCTAGAAAGAAGTTGCTTTGGCTGATGTCAAAGACGTTACTGCCTGTATTCTCTTCCAGGATTTTTATGGTTTCAGGTCTCACATTAGATCTTTAATCTATTTTGACTTTATGTCTGTGTATGGTTTAAGAAAGTGGTCCACTTTCTTTGTTTTGCATGTTGTCCAGTTTTCCCAACACCGTTTGTTAAAGAGACTATCTTTTTCCTATTGGATATTCGTTCCTGCTTTGTCAAAGATTAATTGACCATAAAATAACAGGTTTCTGGATATTCTATTCTGTTCCATTAATCTATGTGTCTATTTTTGTGCCAGTACCATACTGTTTTGATTACTATAGTTTCAAGTCTAGAATTGTGATGCCTCTGGGCTTCACTTTTCTTTTTCAAGATGGCTTTGGCTGTTCAGGGTCTGTTGTGGTTCCATACAGATTGTAGGACTGCAGCACTCAATCTTGATAACTCCTTCTGAGTCCTACTAACTTTCCTCTGAACAAATAATATTTACTCAAATGCCCGATCATTTGTATTAGTTATTCTGTGGAAAGAAAGCACTTTTTAAAAACTCAGAAAATGTCTATAGGGAGAGTAAGTGGAACAAAAATGATTTCCGATGTGGAAACAGTGAGCTATGGGAGAGAGTCAAGGACAGAACAAACGGCTGTTAATGATGACTGATCAATGGATTCGGCACACTTACCCATCAGGTGTTTTGCCAAGGCTTCCCCCTTGAAATACCACGGTCTCCCCAGAAACTTCATGTTTAGCTCTAAAGCAAAACAACAGTAAGACCTTATATCAGCCTCAAACTTTTCATACTAGCATTTAACTAATGGATTCATTTCTTTTACAGACTGACAAAATCAAACGCCACAGCAAGTATGCCATAGCGCAAGATGTAAAAGTCAACTAAATCCTTTCCAGTCAGCCTGAGAATTCTGTAAAACTAACTCCAGAATGAACAAGAGATGTAAAAGACACTCCACATCAAGTTAAACTGAATTAAATGTGGTCATCCATTAAAAACTATCCTCCCTGCAAGAAAGGCAACATAAAGCAGTAACCAATTACAAGAATGACGACTGCCCCTCTCATCCTCTTCACAAATCAGACTATGAAAGATATGCAAGCTTCCCCTCCACATCTTCATTTTCATGACTGAATTAGCCAACAGCAATTACGGTATTATTATAATCCAAAGCTTTGATTGTCCTGAGATCATTCACCTTTCAAAGCTTGACCTACTGGCCTGTTTCTGAATAGTAGTTTAATTTACTTCACTGTACTGTCTAAACAGTATACACTGAATAATTAAACTGCTATCCACCACATAACAACTACTGACTTGAATTTAAAGGCAATATACAGGAACATCAAATGCTGAATTTTCCTTCTTTCACGACATATTCTCAGTATTTGCAAACCTTGCTGTACGTGTTTAAATCTGAAATGTACAAGTTTACTGTACCTTTTGCCAGTCATAAGTGTCTCTACAAGTGTAGAAACCAATTCCTGCTGATCTTGTTCATTGCCCAGTTCATACACCAACCCAAGGCCTTTTGAAGCAACGTCTTGACTAAGTTCTGCACAAAAGTCAGACAAAATAGTATTACTTTAAAAAAAAATTTGTCTTCTGGGCATTGTCAGATTTTTTTAAAAAGCTGTAGTAGAAATCCAAAATGATATCCAAGTAAAGACATGAAAACATAATCGATATGCCTATTTTATTAAAACATTAAATCATCTCCGTCAACACGGCAGAGTTTGTGAACTACATTCACAAAAGATCCAACTCACAAACCAAGTCAACCTTGCTGGGCCTTAGTGTTCTGTGAACTACAATTAATACACGTGAAAAGTACAACAGCCTCATAGATTTCTATATACTCACATCCAATTTTTCTAAAATAAAAGGTCAATATAAGACTGTTTAAGGCAATTTATAAAACAAAGCTACTATTTAAATGCCTAACACATTTGCTCTCTCCTGACTTATATCACAGAGGAAAGGAACAAGAAACAGAAAAAAGCTATTATTTGTAAGTATTAACGTTAAAGAAGGCCTTCATGCCATTTTTTTTTTCATTTTCGATCTTTTTACAAATTCAATTAATTAACACATAGTGTATTATTAGTTTCAGAGGCAGAGTTCAGTGATTCATCAGTCTTATATAACACCCAGTGCTCATTACATCACATGCCCTCCTTAATGTCCATCACCCAGTACCCCATCCCCCAGCCCCTCCCCTCCAGGAACCCTCAATCGGCTCCATTTTTAAATGTAAAACTGAAGAACATGATCTAATCAATCAAATCAATCAAAAAGACTAGACTTTCCTGTGTTCCTTCCTTTATGTTTATTAATCTAGATTTTTTTAAATTTAAAACACAAGCTTAATGAAGTTGGAAATCAAATATTTACCAATAACTTACCATCATTTTCCGACAAAACGGAAACAAATGCACTCTGAATTTCTTTAAGGTGAGACTGAAAGAAGAAAACAGGTGTTTAGAACACAAACTCTACCTCTTGGTAGATAAGGGAGGGTAAGAATCTTCTCTCAGGGCATATGACACCTCGTAGGAGTCTTACGACCCAAGACAGCCACACGCCCTATTGTGCTCTGTCTGAAGGCGGCCAAATCACCTGAAGGTTGTACGCTTACAGGTACTCTGACGTGCGCACTCTCAGTCTCCCCAACCTGACCGCCTGACCTTATGCCTTCAAGTTTAGAATCATCTTCCAGCCAGTGTGCAGAAGCTGCCATCCTTCGTGCACAGCTTCTTTCAAAATAACTGTTACTAGCCAATGGCCCCCACTGTCAGCACTGGCCCTCACCCGCATACACTTTCCTACCTATTGCCTTTTAATTATAAATACTTCAAAGATGGTTTCCAACAGTGCTGAGCACATTTCTAGCATGGCTTACCTTCACTTCTTTATGGCTACTTAGCTTCCTCACAAGAGAAAGGAGCCAGATGCAGGCTGCTTGCCTCACATGTGGGTTGGGGCTGATGATGTGTTTATTTAAAATCACATCCAATACCCAGGGGACCACATCATTCATTTTGGCTCCTGGGGGGAAGAAAGGAATGATAAAATCAATTAAAATAAACGAAAAGAGTATCGTGAAAAATTAGATTTTACTCAGTATTTACTCAATACTACAATCCTAGAATATATTCCAGTTTAAATGGCTAAGGTGTTTAGGTTGCTGAAGGAACTGATAATCATCCATTTCAGAAGCACAAGACATACGAAACCACAGTACCTAGAACATGTCGTCAGAAACCGCACACTCCCTCACCCGTGCAGTCACTACAGCCAGCGCACCTTCAGTGCAGAGGGACATGGAGCGCGAGCAGAAGACCCTGAGGCTTCATTATGTGATAAAGGATGAAGGGACACGTAACTTGGAAATGTAATATGCCTCGACTTCTGAAACTGGCTACGTACACCAAGCCTCCGGAAAAGAGCACAAGTTTGAAGGGAACACACCGCTTACTCCCTTGCTTCCCAAAGAACCAAAAAAAGAAGCTCTCATTAATTTACCGTGCTCACTCTCCTTTAATCAACTATTTTTCTTGACTGAACCAAACTGATAAGGCATATATAAATATTTGAAAAAGAGTTAAAATGGAACACATGAATTTTTTCTTTTGCTTCAAATGTGGTAACAAGACCAGAAAGGGTTCCTTGAGGGTTATGAGAGGATTAGCTGAGCAGGAAGGTACCAGCAGGGGGAGTATATTCATCTTCGGTCACCAGCCAGGCGTCCCGGGCAGCCACGGAGCTGGTTCCTACGGCCGCACTGGTGATGGCTTCGCCAATGGTGAACTGCAGCTCTATCTGCTTGGCCTGCAACAACGGAACGGCAGCCATCAATCACAGAGAACATTTCCCAAAAGCATCCGTTTCCACAAAAAGGCTGTCTCAGATCTTGTCTGTCAACATGCTGTTTTTCCTCTTTTGCCTGGATTGTACTCACCTAACCTGGTGGCTCAGAGTCGGGGCGAGGGGAGGGAATGGAGAATGTAAGAATGACCTGAAGATCTTTTTCCCACCTCACGTTGCCCTCTTCGCCCTCAGCAGAGAACCACTAAGCACAGATTTTTAATCTCTGGAGGAAAAGGATATGGACTGAAGCCATACAGATCTCGGGGCAAATTCTTACCTGTCTCTCACCAGCTACATACACTTATTTAAACTGAGCCTCAACTTCGTCTGTAACGCAGGCCTAATACCATCACCCACCTCGTAGGGCTGTGAGGAGGACATGACGGTAACGTACATAAAGCTTCCGGCGGACACCCGGTGTGCGGTAACAGCCCAATCAATAGCAGCCATTACAACTTATTAATACCTCCTCTGTGCACTGTTAAATGACATGGTGTCTGCGAGCTACTCTCCAGTGGTTCCGATAAAAGAGAGAATGTGGTAAAATGGCAAAATTTGGTATATCTGGATAAAAGAATATAGAAATACAAAGATCCACGAAGAGCTAGCTAGCTTCAATAGCACATTAATAATCCAAACAAAAACAGTTTTAACTGAAATTATTTCAAACATCAAACATTAAGAAAATTCTATATAGTATATACTCAAATTTTTTTAAACTTTTTTGAGAGACAGCATGAAAATGGGGGAAGAGGGAAGGAAGGAAGGGCAGCGGGAGAAGGAAAAAGAGAATCTTAAATAGGCTCCACACCCAGCGCAGAGCCCAACATGGGGGCTCGATCTCATGACCCTCAGATCACAACCTGAGCCAAAATCAAGAGTTGAGACACTTAATCAACTGAGCCGCCCAGGCACCTCTCAAATTTTTTTTAATTTGGTTTAGAAATTTTGACACATTGGGGCATCTGGGTGGCCCAGTCAGTTAAGCATCAGCCTTCGGCTCAGGTCATGACCCCAGGGTTGTGGGACCGAGCCCTTCATCAGGCTCCCTGCTCAGCGGGGAGCCTCCTTCTCCCTCTCCCTCTCCCCACTGCTTGTGCGCACGCTCACTCTCTCTCTCTCAAATAAATAAAATCTTAAAAAAAAAATTTGACACATTTCACAAGCATGAAGCACTTGATATGGAATTGGACCTTAGTTCCCTTTGGCCTTTTTCTCTGTTTAATATAAACTGGAAAACAACTAAGAATTTGGGGACTAAGAAGAGAATGAAGACCAGAGCGTTCCCACGAGCAGCATGGGAACAGTGACCTCTGAGAGAACGCTGCAGGCACACAGACCACAGTGCAGCCAGCCACTCCCAAGCTCAACCAACTCAGTGCTCTCATCTCTCGAGGAGGTGTCAAGTTCTGCTGCCACATGCTTCCTACTCTGAGGAAGAAGAATTTCAGGGCTTCAGTTCTACAGTTTCCCTGGTCAAAAGCTTCTTTGGAAATTCTAAGGAGAGAAAAGGTATGTCAACGCAGAGGATCCTAGAGTAAGGATGCATTTTATGCGCCTGTTTTCAAATGTTTCCCTTTTTTCTTCTTTAAAAATGTATGAGAGAGATGGATTTCTTCCAGTTTTATTTAAATGAATGAAGCTTTGGGGCCCCTGGGTGGCTCAGTCGGTCAAACATCCGACTCTTAATTTTGGCTCAAGTCATGACGTCGGGGTCGTGAGATGGAGCCCCAAGTTGGGCTCTCCACTAAGCATGGAGCCTGCTAGAGATTCTCTCTCCCACTCTCTCTGTCCCTCATCATGTGCACACACATGCGGCTCTCTCTAAAAAGATAAATAATTAATTAAGAAAGAAATAAGAAAGCAGACCCTATAAGCTTTTCCCCAACTGGTTACAATGTCAATGACACCCAGGGAGAACCTGATGTGTGTACAATTCATTCTCAAAAAATTCACATTAAAAATACTGGATTATGATTCCAGAGACCCGGATCCTCTGTCACTGAGCAGCCTTAGTCCTCAACTCCAACCTTCTTCCTGACTCCCACTCTCTTTCTCTCTAATAAATAGATGAAAATCTTTAAAAAAAATAAAACTATTTCTCCAGAATAGACCATACATAGACCCAATACTGGGTCACAAATCAGAACTCAACCGATACCAAAAGACTGAGATTATTCCCTGCATATTTTCAGACCACAATGCTTTGAAACTGGAACTCAACCACAAGAAAAAATGTGGAAGGAATTCAAACACTTGGAGGCTAAAGACCAACCTGCTCAAGAATGATTGGATCAACCAGGAAATCAAAGAACTTAAACAATTCATGGAAACCAATGAGAATGAAGACACATCGGTCCAAAACCTATGGGATACAGCAAAGGCAGTCCTAAGGTGGAAATACATAGCCATCTAAACCTCACTCAAAAAAATTGAAAAATCCCGAATACACCAGCTCTCTTTACACCTTAAAGAACTGGAAAATCAACAACAAAATAAGCCAACCCCATGCACAAGAAGAGAAATAATCAAGGTTAGAGCAGAGATCAATGAGTTAGAAACTAGAGATACAGTAGAATACATCAACAAAACTAGAAGTTGGTTTTTTGAAAGAATCAGTAAGATCGATAAACCACTGGCCAAACTAATCCAAAAGAAAAGAGAGAGGACCCAAGTTAATAAAATTATGAATGAAAGGGGAGAGATCACGATGAACACAAAGGAAATAGAATCATCAGAAGTTATTATCAACAGCTAAATGCCAATAAGTTTAACAACCTAGAAGAAATGGATGCATTCCTGGAAACCTATAAACTTCCAAGACTGAAACAGGAAGAAATTGACAACCTGAATAGACCAATATCTAGTAATGAGATTGAAGCAGTGATCAAAAGCCTCCCAAAAAACAAGAACCCAGGACCTGATGGATTCCCTGGGGAATTCTACCAAACATTCGAAGAAGAAATATTACCTATTCTGAAGCTGCTTCAAAAAATAGAAACAGAAGGAAAACTTCCAGACCCTTTCTATGAAGCCAGCATTACTGTGATGCCCAAACCAGGAAAGACCCCACCAAAAAGGAGAATTTCAGACCAATATCCCTGATGAATATGGATACCAAGACTCTCAACAAGATCCTACCTAATAGGATCCAACAGCACATTAAAAAGATTATCCACCATGATCAGGTGAGATTTATCCCTGGGATCCAAGGGTGATTCAACATTTGCAAATCAATGTAATAGAACAAATCAATAAGAGAAGAGAGAAGAATCACAAGGTCCTCTCAATTGATGCAGAAAAAGCATTTGACAAAATACAGCATCCGTTCCTGATTAAAACTCTTCAAAGTATAGCGATAGAGGGAACATTCCTCAACTTCATAAAATCTATCTATGAAAAGCCCACAGCGAATATCATTCTCAATGGGGAAAAGCTGACAGATTTCCCTTTGAGATCAAGAACACGACAACGATGCCCACTCTCGCTACTATTGTTCAACATAGTACCAGAAGTCATAGTAACAGCAATCAGACAACAAAAGGAAATAAAAGGTATTCAAATTGGCAAAGAAGAAGTCGAACTCTCTCTCTTCGCAGATGACATGAGACTTTATATGGAAAACCCAAAAGACTCCACCCCCCAAACTACTAGAACTCATACAGCAATTCGGTAATGTGGCAGGATACAAAATCAATGCACAGAAGTCAGTTGCTTTCTTATACACTAACAATGAAAATATGGAAAGGGAAATTGGAGAATTGATTCCACTTACTATAGCACCAAGAACCATAAGATACCTGGGAATAAAGCAAACCAAGTAAAGGATCTGTACTCGAGGAACTACAGAACACTCATGAAAGAAATTGAAGACGACGCAAAAAGGTGGAAAAGTATTCCATGCTCATGGATCGGAAGAATAAACATTGTTAAAACAAGTTGGTGCAGCCATTTTGGAAAACAATGTGGAGATTCCTGAAGAAATTAAAAATAGAACTACCCTGTAACCCTGCCATAGCACTACTGGGTATTTACCCCAAAGATACAGATGCAGTGAAAAGAAAGGCCATATGTACCCCAATGTTCATAGCAGCAATGGTCACAATCGTCAAACTGTGGAAAGAGCCAAGATGCCCTTCAACAGACAAATGGATAAAGATATGGTCCATATATACAATGGAATGTTATGCCTCCACCAGAAAGGATGAATACACAACTTTTGTATCAACATGGACAGGACTGGAAGAGATTATGCTGAGTGAAATAAGTCAAGCAGAGAGAGTCAATTATCGTATCGTTTCACTTACATGTGGAGCATAAGGAAAAACATGGAGGACGTTGGGAGAAGGAAAGGAAGGGTGAATTGGGGGAAATCGGAAGTGGAGATGAAGCATGAGAGACTGTGGACTCTGAGAAACAAACAGGGTTTTGGAGGGGAAGGGGATAGGGGGTTGCGTGAGCCTGGTGGTGGGTATTGAGGAGGGCACGTATTGTGTGGAGCTCTGGGTGTGGTACATGAACAATGATTCTTGGAACACTGAAAAAATAAAATTAAAAAACATAAAAATAAAAATAATAAATAAATGAATAAAAATAAAATCTCACAGCACGCAAAACTCTAGCTAAAAAATGCCTTTGGTGTGAATAACTTAACAATCAGATAGCAATATAAATACCTCCACGGAATCCATCAGACCTTGCAAGAGGAGTTTCTGGTGAGGAAAATCTCCATCCCCAACTGGAAAATATCCCAGTGTTTGGATTGCCCGTTCTTTCATCTAGAAAACCAGAGAATGTTTTTTTTTTTTAAACAAAGTATGTACAGCTTTATCCCAGAACAGTGTTTCCAAAATGAGATGACAGGGAGGGCAGTCTGTCTAAAGCGCTTATGCATGTAAGTTTTTTTTAAGTATCCAATTTTACAGAATTATGTGATTAAGACATTGGAGGTAGAAAGACATAAAACTGAGTTCATTAAGGGTCCATGGCTGCAAAAGAAGAAGAAAGCCTTTAACGAGGTTTATTATCCATCAAACTGTTTATAAATGTAGATTCTGGGCCCAGAGGACCTAAAATCAAATCACACCTTAACCACATTAGCAGCCTCTACAGGTATGTGACCTTAGGCAAGTTACTCTACTCTCTGTGACTCCATTTCATCATCTGGGAAAAGAGAGATGAAAGCGTACCTACTTCACTAGACCTTCTGGAGAGTCCCATTAATTAACATATATGAAGCACTTGGCATACACCTGGCACATTGTAAGTGTTCAACAATGGTAGGTGATCACTAATTAATTAATAATAGTTAACAAAAACTACACTGTGATATTCTCAGGAAGTTTTAAACAACACCTAGATCAAGAATAGGATTATGTGTTTATTAAATTTGTAATAAACTGATTTATCTGCTCATTAAATCATGTTATACTTCAACACTGAAGTACTCTGATCACGAATGTTTTAAAGATTATGAAAATGTTTATCTGAGACTAAAAAATGACAAATGTCCATCTCCTCAGATATTATTCACGCTGCTTCCTAACACCCAGGCTTCTTAAAACCATTTCTGCTGTCAGAGGTTAGGACTTAGATCTGGTCTAAAATTACAGACGTGGTAACGACCATTTAACACTTCATTATGCGCTTTTGCATGACAGAAGAATTACCTGATGCAGCTAGTTCTTTACCCAAATCCTAACAGTTATGGGTCTAAATTGGAACAACAGGCCAAATGGTGCACGCACAGACGTCATACACAAATCACCCCTAACTCAAAACTAAATGGTCACCTAGGCTTCATCATTCTTTTATTTTTCCAAAGTAAATTCTTCCTCCAGCTGCACTGTCATCTACCCTCATTACTACTGCGTTTTTGCTCATTTATGTATCTAGGAATAGAAAGAATTTCAGAAGAAGGGGAAAAAAGGAGAGACTTACCTTATTTGTTTCTTTACTGGAGGGTATTCTATTCAGTAAGCTTTCTACAAGATGCAATTTGGTGAAGCCAGATCCCTCACTGGGAATGGGGAGGGGACCGTTTCTGCCAATTTCACCCAGGGCCGTACAGGCAGCAATTGCCAGGAGGGGCGACGTACTGTCCAAAAACGAGCCTGGAAGCACAGGAGACAAGACTGAGAAGAAGACACTCTCACTCTTGGGAGCCCGGGCGAGCAGGAAGGGACTCAAGACTCTTAGAGATGGCAAAACAAAATCAGAGTCTACTTTTCTTCTAATTGGTCATTTGTTAACATTCAGTCAGTAATAAAACAACATAGGAACAAGGCAGACAGCACTGTCCTCTTGTAAAGTGTTTAAGGTTTTTCCCATAACACAATCATCTCTGTCATACAGAAACATAGGAAGAAACGTACAGAAAAACTAGAGTATTTTCACTGCTGTTAAAAACACAAAACTTATCCACCATGAAGCAAGGTTTTGTCAAGATTTGTGCCTTCAAAGTGCGATGCTGTAAAAAGAAACTAAAATGCTATAATAAATTTGAACCCAACTCCGGTCAGCACGAGCACGGCAAGTACCTATGGTCTCCGTGGCGCTGTGAATGAGCTCCTCTTGTTCCGGCAGGAAATCGGCATCCGTCTCCAGGTCTTGCTGCTCTGCCATTCTCATTTTCTTTTTGGCCAAGTATCTTCCTACCGTGAATCCCAACGCAAGCAAGGATCCGTGCTGTATCTCTGGGCTCTGGAGTTAACCACACAGTATCTCTGTCACTCTCTCACACATGCAAGAATGCACTGAAATAATGGTATGTTTAGGACAGTCATCTCTCCAAAAAGACATAAGGCCAGAGAACAAAGTGATCATCTGAGGTTCTACTGAATGCTAATGAACCTAGAGTTTCCAACACTCAAGCCTTCTGCAAAGGTAAGCTGAGTCTTGACTCACTTCAATTCCCTAAACCCACACCCACTCCAAGTCTGGCTGAAGGGACTCTCCTGCCTGCTCCCTGCAGCACCCATACTTTCTTCTAGCTTGGAGCACTTACGTAACGACGCTGACATACTTTTCAAGCATACTTTCTCCCCACCGCCCTACTGCCAACAAAACACAATGAGCAGATACGATTTCTAATTGCTAAAACCCACCAAGTAGAGGTCTGACTACACGAAAGCACGTGTTTCCTGACAGAACAGGCTCAATGACAGGTGGCACTAGATGCGGAAGGAAAAAGGAACTAAGATTTCTGAGCAGCTGGTAGTACGAGGGATCCTTGTGTATTCACTCCCCACTGTATTCCTAGCACCTAAAACAGCGCCGATCAAACACAAGGCACTCACAGTTGCTGAATGGACTGAATGAGCCAATGTATTACCTATCTCACTTACTCTTCGCCATCATAAAAGTTCCTTTTAAGAAATGAGAACACAAAAACTAAAAACATAGCAGATGCTTTTGGAAACCTCTCCCATCTCCCACAAAAAAGAATGAAGACAAAACTGATAACATACATGATTGTCTTTTGTGGTCTTTATAAGCTGTTCTATCATTGACTTCAACTCATTCCCCGACACTGTAGATACCACCACAGAATAAAACAATGCCGCCAGTTCACGCATCTCTTCTTTACTGCTATTCATCAGACTCTGAGTGGTGCAGAAAAACAAATATATACGTGATATACAATCATCCTCCTACTGATATCTGACGTTTAAAATTGAAAGAATAAATGATATATTATATTGTTCAATCTATTGGTATCTGTGAGGAAATCACACAATAAGCTGCTTCAAAATAAAATAAAAGCTGAATTATATACCCAAATCTTCTGTGCATTTTCATCAAAAATACAAGATATAAAACAGAATCAATGCACAGATGATCTAAAACAGAGGTCAGTAAATGCTTTCTGTAAAGGGCCAAGGAGGCGCTGCAGGCCAAATGGTCTGTGCGGCAACAACTCTCCTGCCACTGGCGGGCAAAAGCAGCCATAGACAATCGAGAAATGAAGGCGGTATCTGTGTTCCAATAAAACTTTATGGACACTATAATTCTTACATAAGAAAATACTAAAAATTCAGCTTCTGAATTTTTTTTTCAACCATTTAAAAACATGAAAACCATTCTTAGCTTGCAGGCCAAACAAAAACAGGAGGCAAGGCAGATTTGGTACATGGACCATAGTTTTGACAACCCCTGATCTATATGATCAGAAGTCAAAAAATGTGCAATCATTTTACATTCAGCAAATATTCACAAGGAATAAAAAAATCCTTTTTAAACCCGAAACAATTTCATGAGACCAGATTTTCCAAAAAAGCACAAAACTCACTCCTCTTGGGATATGACACTCATGCTTTCACACTAAGAGGTAATCTGCACATTTTACCAGCATTCAAGCCCCACTTTCCAAAAAGAACTGCATTACACAGCCCAAGAAGTACATGAAAGTGTATGAGCCACACCTGCACTAAAAAGAATTTTTGTTTATGTGAAATTCAAATTTAACAGAGAATCTTGTATTTTTATTCGCTAAACCTGGCAATGCTTTTGGTGTGACCATGAGGCAGGAACACTTCCTACATGGTTAGTGGAAGTGTAAATTGGTACCAGAGGATGGGGACTATCTATCAGAACTGCAAAAGTCTATGTCTTCAATTCCACTTCTGGGGAATCCATCTAAAAAATAGACTTCTTTATATTCAGAATGATGGACTGTTCATTGCAGCAGAGCAGTTCTAGAATAGAACCTCAGTGAGGTTCTAGAATAAATCACGGCACATTCATACGATGGAAAAAATGAAGCTGTTAAAGAGGACGTTCTCTATCTAGTTCTACAGAATACCCCCACATTCTAATGTCAAGTGAAAGAGATAAGGGACAAAACAGTGTGAGATGTTAAATAACAACTTAATAATAAAATTATACTATATATTAACTAACCAGAAGTTAAATAAACACTTGAAAAAATAAGTGTGAAAATTATGTATCTTTTGTGTAAAAGAAGGTAGAAAAATTAAATATGCTTATTTTTATTTGTGTGTATATGCATAAATAAACTCCAGAAAGTACACCATATAGGAACAAGGGATGACCTACGTATGTTCGTCAGGTGAGAGAGGAAGGGGCAGGAAGTTGGGAGATTTGGGCAGGTGGGAGACAGTTACACAAAGGAGACAGTTTACATATTTTTTATTTAAGCTACACAAATCTATTTTTTTAACTTTTAAAACAGAAAATATACATATGGTTTTTTTTTACTTATATGATTCTCAATTCATCTCTCACCTCACCTAGATGGATCGTTGAGATACACTGACCTACATGCTTCCCAGGAAGTGTTTGATAAAAGAGTTTTCAAAACAACCCAAAGGCACTAGTAGGAAGACAAATTTTAAGACTAAAGTGTAAAACATACAGAATCAAAGAAATATTTATGCACAGGATGTACCTTTATCCATTCTGTTTTGTCTACAAATTTGGTAGCCAGTTTTTCTGGATACACGGAGATAGCTTCCAATAGACAGTACATGACTGGCAAACCTAAATAAGAAAGAATTCAGGTCACTTTAGCTTCAAGAAAAGTGATAAACACACAGGGCTCACTAAATTCCTTTCAAGTATAAGGCTACTGCTTTGGGGGGCATTCCCCAGTTCTACAAAACAAAAATCAACTTAAATACACTAAGTGATCCAAAATAGCAAATTTATGGACTAAGTATCTATAAAAAGATGCCCTGTTCTTCATACCCACTTCCAAAGTAAAAACATTATCTATTGTTAGCATTTCTTTCTGAGAAAAGTAATAGTGTATCAAGGATGAATCAAATAAGTTTAGAAAAGAAACAAAGACTAATGTTCAGTTACAGTAGTGAAGAGAGAAAATAATTTTGCCATAAATTCTCAGCTCAGTTTAAAATTAGATTTTTGCCTAAGTGCTTCAAAATCTGTCCTCAGCAGCACGACCTCCTACCTCCGACACCTGCCAGCAGCTGCTGAAGCAGGCCGATGTAGATCTGAACAGGGTTGGTTTCTCCACTCTTGGAAGAAGATGAGGATGTTGCCTGGCTGCCTGACATCAAAGTCCGTATGTAGCGTCCAATGGCTGGGGCGTGGTCTTGCATGTCAGCCAAACTCTGGGAGGTGGGCACCACTCCAGCACTGTGCGCTAGGCACATGCGCAAGTACAGGACTATCTAAAAGCAGACGGAAAAAGGATACCAGACAAGCTCCTCAAGAAGTCAGTGTGGGATGGTACTCTTCAAAGTGACAGTTTCCCATTTTCATTCCCCCACCCTCCTTCATAAAGCTATGTGACAATCCTCACGAAAGCTGGAAAACATGACTCAGTATGTTAACTGAAATTACCATAATGGAGCACAATTTACATAACAAGCTTTTATAAATCCAGAGTGTTTTTAGTGGAGTTTAATGGAGTTAAAATGCAAACTCAACTTTTAAAGTCTAGGGGCGACTGGGTGGCTCAGTGGGTTAAAGCCTCTGCCTTTGGCTCAGGTCATGATCTCAGGGTCCTGGGATCGAGCCCCGCATCGAGCTCTCTGCTCAGCGGGGAGCCTGCTTCCCCCTCTCTCTCTGCCTGCCCCTCTGCCTACTTGTGATCTCTCTCTGCCGAATAAATAAATAAAATCTTTAAAAAAATAAAATAAAATAAAAAATAAAGACTAAACAATCACAGGGGCGCCTGGGTGGTTCAGCCAGTTAGGACTCCGACTCATGATTTCAGCCCAGGTTGTGGTCTCATGGGTCATGAGACTGAACCTCAAGACTGGCTCCACACTCAGCGGGGAGTCAGCTTGAGATTCTCTCCCTCTGCTCCTCCCCCACCTCCCGCCGCACTCGCACTGTCTCTAAAATAAATAAATAAATAAATAAATCGTTTGAAAAATTAAAAAAAAATAAAGTCTAAACAATTATAATAAAAATTGTTATTTTTTTAAAAGGTGTGTGGGTGGGGGGAGAGGAGAGTGAGCAGAAACCTGGGGCAAATCATCTATTGCTGTGGAACTCCAGGAACTGTAGTTAATCTCCACCAACATAAGAATTTGAGAAAATGGGTTCAAATCATCTACAGAATAGAGACACCACCATAAAAACCTCTGATATAAAGTAGCTAGCAAGGTGTCCTCCTGAAGCTCTCTCCTTCTAAAAAAGGAAAGACAACTAAAATAGGCAGCAATTCCACTGTGGGTATCTTACTCTCTCTGAACAAGATTACCTCTTGTCATTTAATTAGTACGAGTCGATGACCTAAACAATCTAAACAACCTCAACATAGCGTTAGCTTTAAAATTCAAATCTAATTTGTTATAAAATCACAATAGTAATCAATGCAGAGCACCCAATTCTTCCACGAAGACTCTCACTGAGATAAATACATTTACAGACCGCACTACGAGTTAAAATAATACCAATTACCCAACACTGTTTTTCTAATAAACAACCTGGTGAAGAAAAATGACATCACAATATAGGTTGATCTAGACCACAAAAAAATTCAGACATCTCTTTGGGTGTGACATTATCTTTTAGAATGTTTAGAGAGAGCAAATGGAAATAGGTTCAAGTCCTACCTCTCCAAAGGCTGCTGGGTTAAATGGAAGGACAGTGGTCCCAGTCATGTACTTAGCTGGAGTTTTCATTCGATGGGAAGCCTGATAAAAATAAGCCAAAAATAAACACAATTATTAAAACATGGAGCATGAGTGCCCTTCCTCAATTCAAAAATAACTGTATTTCTAACTACATTATTGTTTGCTCCTGTTTTTTTCTAATCAAAGCCTTTTTCCATCAATCATGCTGATTGCACATGTCCCGCAAACCCTAACTGACAGGTGTGGTGTTGTCTTCTTCATGTTTTTACTGGCTTATTTAAAAAGAATAAACCTGCTCAAGGCACCTAGGTGGCTCAGTCCGTTGAGCGTCCGCCTCTTGGTTTTGGCTCAGGTCATGATCTCTCGGTCCTGAGACTGAGCCCTGCGTCTAGGCTCTGTGCTCAGCAGGGAGTCTGCCCCTTCCCTTCGAGCATGCGTGCCAGCACTCTTTTTCTCAAATAAATAAATAAATCTTAAAAAAAAAAAAAGAAAGAAAAGAAAGAAAGGAGCAGCAGCCGCAGAAACCTGCCCCAGGCATCTAAGAACACAGTCACCTCAGGCCCCTGCAGGCCAGTTATTTTCATTACGAACAGAGGCAGGAGGAAAAGATGAGCACAAAAGCATCTTCTGACCACAAATATGACTGTGCCTCAGAAGAAAAAATTATGGCTACTTAGTCCTGACCTCCAACCCCCTTAAGATGTCTATCTAAATAAAAAGCTAGGACCACCAGCATACTCAAAGAAACACTGACGTAAAAAGTGGGACAGGATCAGGACTGGGGGTCACGACAGCCAATACACTGACCCACCAGCAGAAAGAACTGCACACACACAGGAGGCTTGCAAAAGCAAACGCAATGTTCTCTTATGATCACAACGGAAAAAAATCTCAACTGTAACCCTGAAGCATTCTTAAATTTATGGTTTCTAAATAATATCCTTAAAAATTAAAAAATTTAAACAAAAAAGGAGACCTCTATTTTTAAGCATGTCATACCAGGGATAAAATTTTTAAACCCAGCCAAAATGTTGAAGAGCATAAAAGGAATTTAAGTAATTCAGATTGGGGCAAAACAGATCAATTTTGAGAATTACATTTTTCTCTTCATTTATTTTCTTCCTCTCATTGTAAATATTAACATTGTTAGAAACGGTACTACTATTCAACATTTAGTGAAAACATTTTAAATGTGTCACCTAAAAAAAATACATGTTTATTTTCATGATTCATTATATGACCCAAACTAATTATCTGAAGTTAAAAGCCATACCTTTTCTTGGATATAATACACCATTTCCGGGAAAGAAGGCATCTGCTTAGAAGCACTTTCTTTTCTGTTTCTACCAGGAAGACACCTTAATACTCGCTGTGCTTCTCCATGAACTTCTTCTCGTCTTGCAGAAAGACAAATAAGAATAAAAAAATAAATTGCAATAACGGCAGAATAATCATTTGATGATTAAGACCAATCATTTTATTTAACAACTGGGGATCTGAGAAAATTTCTTAAAAATATTCTTGGCTGGAGCGCCTGGGTGGCTCAGTCGTTAGGCGTCTGCCTTCGGCACAGGTCATGATTCCAGAGTCCTGGGATCGAGCCCCGCATCAGGCTCCCTGCTTGGCGGGAAGCCTGCTTCTCCCTCTCCCACTCCCCTGCTTGTGTTCCCTCTCTTGCTGTGTTTCTCTCTGTCAAATAAATAAAAAAAAAATCTTAAAAAAAAAAAAAATATTCTTGGCTATCTAAGCAGAGTCATAAAATACATTGTAAGAAACTACTTCTTTTTGGAAATTTCTTGAGATTTGAAGAGTTATGTGGCTTACATCTTTAAAGTTTACCCACAGAAAAAAAACAAGATAGGGTATAACTACAGGTCTGTATCATATCAAGGGCCATATTTTTAACTCTTTAATAAACTGCTTCCAAAGTCCATAGAGCAACTCTGAAAACAACATAAATTTTAGTAATTTTCAAATAATTTAAAATGAACCCAAATTCAAATTAACACCTTTTGAAACTTACGGATCTCCAGCAGCTAGTAAGAGCAAATATCTGGAAGGTATATGATCTGAGGGAAACACCGTGCTAGCAAACTTCACAGCCACCTGTCGAACTTGAACTTCAGGCTATATGACACATAAATACATGCACACACAAACAGATACAGATTTTAAAAAAAGAAGAAGAATCCAATTACCAACAGCTCATTCCAGTAAACATAAGTCATCTTAACTGTAAATAATCAAAATTGAAGTTATTGAATAAGTATGTCTAAGTAAATAAAATGAAGACAGATGATTTGTTGAAAATCTTTAATCAAGTTGTTTAAAAGTCTTCTGGACAGTGGCATTACTTAAAAAGTACTTTTTATGACCTAAAGGACCCTCCAAGTAAAGCAGGAAGACCCACAGAGACCACAGCCAGAGAATGTTCCTGTACACGCACATCCTTCACCCAACTTTGGGACCACAGTCACTGCGAACAGTTTCTGGCCATCATCTCTGCTTCCTCAACTCTCAAACTGATAGTCACATGAGTGAAATTAAGATATTTGGCAGGGAACACAAACAGAGGTTACTTGGAATCTCTATAAATTTGAAGCAAAATGTCTCCAGGTTTTTCAGATTAGCTCTAGTTAAAATTGACTCCAAAGGAGTTTCAACTGCATGAATACATTCAATTCACCTAAAGAGAATAATAAACTAATCTACAAATACAAAGTTCAACGAGAGAAGCAGATGAAGAACCTTTATTATGAAAAGCCTTCCTCTCATATACCTTCCCACCAGGTCATTCTCCTAGTCACAAACCTAACATAGTGAGATGGGTGTGATATTAGGAAATAGATTCTGTCCTATTCACTCAGGTATTCTTGCTCTTTAAGCATTCCTTGAGCTACAATAAAGAGCAATGATATTAAAGATGAGTTCATATGATTTAGCCTCGAGTCTGGTTGCTTTAAATGTCATCTGAGGAAAGAATAAAATTAGCTTTGGTTTAGTAATGCTGCTACATGATTTGATCTGCATATGTATAACCAGCACCCACATGCATTATACAAGCATCAAACATCCTTGTACGATGACCTAGAGAAAGATTTAAATGTTCTAGTCTAATGAGCTTCCAAACAAGCCCACATTTCTTCGTCTACAGTAAAGGACTATGAACTATGTACACTGGACACTGTATGACCATGAACCATGTACAAGAGCACCTGACAGTGGAACTCGATATACAATAATGTTCCTGAGTGTACATAATAATCCTGTCATATTTCAACAGAAACCAGATACCTTTCTGAACCTTTAGTAATTCCCTCAATATCAATGTATTAAATATGCCAAATTTCAGTAAGACACATATATATTAATCATACCAATACTTTTTGACATCATTCCCCCCTTCTAATCTCCCTCTCCTCCTAGAAATGGAGGACAAAGAACTAACTAAAACAAATCCATATTATTTTATATTGTGTATTACATATTACATATATACATATATATGTAAATAGATACTCAAAATTTTCTACAAGCTCCCATGACAGCTGAATAAAGAGGTCTAGAAAGAAGAAGACTGCATGATAGTACTGGCTTACTTCCTACAGACTCAATTTTAAGGTATAAAATTTGTCCATCTTTCCTTCTGCTTTTCCTCCAGTGTTGGCTATAGAACTCCACCCCAAAGGACTATAGTGTTCAGCTACCAAGTAAGACAAAAGACTTCGAACTTGGAGAACGTGACATCAAGAACAGTTTCCCAACATGAAAGGCTTTAAACATAAAACCTCTGAGAATATCGCCACTCTTTCTCCCCTAAAATCAGATTCCCATTAAGAAGAATTAAAAATCAATCATAAATTACAGTCCTGGGCCACCTGGGTGGCTCAGTCGGCTAAGCGTCTGCCTTCGGCTCAGGTCATGATCCCAGAGTCCTGGGATCGAGTCCCACATCAGGCTCCCTGCTCAGCAGCGAGGAGTCTTTTCCCTCTCCCTCTGCCCTTCCCTCCACTGATGCTCTCTCTCTCTCAAACAAATAAAATCTTTAAAAATCAATAAATCAATCAGTCACAGTCCAAGTGAAAGCAAATACTCCTCTTAATTGTCGAGATCATTAAGGCAAAAAAAGCAATTCAAATTCTGTTCTTAAAAATGTACAATGTATGTATCACCAGCTATCGTAGTTCACGTGGTTGGACCTACCTTTATTAAGTATGAAGCCACAAGTGCCTCCATGAGAGTTCGCTGTGCTCCCTCCAAAGTACTATAAGCTCCAACCATCATAGATAATGCTTCTTGAATAGCAAGCCGAGTCTCAGGCTCTTCCTATAAATATGATAAAAACAGTGTTTCCCTCCCTGTCGGGTTTCCAGGTCAGCATCCAAATGGAAAGCATAAATTTGCTGGGTGTTTCCCTACCTTACATAGGGCTTCAAAGAGCTGCTGCACAAGAGCTATATCCTTAGTGAATAAATGGGGCATTCGACTGTAAGAGAATATAAGACCACTATTACAATCATGAATTTCCATGAGGTTAGAAGAAAATGTAACTAAACACAAATTTTCTTGAACTGCATTTTCATCTCTAAACATAATGTCAACATCATTAGATTACCTCCCCAAAGAGCCAAATATATTTAAAAGCAAATATTTAATTCTTCAACCGTCTAATGTAAGTAACCCATGATTAAAATACTATCCAGAGATTGCCTTTATAAGAGTCCATGCATTCAGTTAACATTTCTGATTTTAACATAAGAAAAATAGACAATTAAGACCAAACTGCTATTTAAACTAAGGGCTATCATGTAAGTGCTGTATCATGTGACCTAGGGTGGCTTTCTTCTGAGCCCCAAAGATCCCTTCCCTGCACAAACAGAAGAGCAAGACCTAGTCTACACAGGCCAGTACAGGCCCTGCGCCACGGCTGGCAGCATCACCCGGGCCCACAGTCTCCCTGCTTTGAAATATCGGGAAGGAAGAGGAAACCAGGAGGAAGTGGAAGGAGGAAATCATACTATAAGCAGAAGAAAAAAAAATCCACCTCTGGAAACAGGGCCACCCAGAATCATAATATAGCACTATCAGAAAAGAGAGTCAAGAGCTAAACCTTGATGATTGTGATTGTAAAGACTAGTGGTAAGCAGCAACAAGAACACTTAAGATCAATCAAATGTCTCCAGGGTCCAAGAAAAAGTAACCCATTAAGACACAATCCAGTTCAAAATCTCATTTCAAGACTACCATTTAATATGGAAACGTATCTATGGAATGTCTCACATCATTTTTTTTCTACAAGGAAAACATTCCTAAACAACCTATGGCCATTAAATACATTTCCTTTCAAAATCACAACCAATTTATTCTCCATCCATTATTAAATGCCACATAATTTTTCTTAGGATATCTCTCACTGAAAAAGAGTTTACTCACCTGGAGAGTTTTCCAACAGCTGAATATGCCATTGACAGTAGCTTAGGGTCCTTGAAATTAAGAAAAAAAAAAAAAAAGAACAAAAAACAGACAAAACAAAAAATACAGTAAACGGCAAAACCTTTTTGCTGCAATTACATGCATTATTTCACTCCTTGTTAAACCTGGTCTCACTCTACCTAACTACACGATATTAGCATCTGGACAAAACAAACAAAAAAAAAGTCCAAACCCAGAATCATCACACTACTAAAAGGAAAAACAAAACAAAACTTTGCATTCCCAACTCACTCCAAAGGGAAAATGCAGAGGTCATATATGAAAGGGTTCTCTCAGCTGCTGCTAACTTCAGGATATTTTCAACACTATGTAACCTGCGAACACCAAAAGTCATCTTCAACACACTGGGAAAACAGCCTAACTTAACAGAAAATTCACCACTGGTCTCGAAGACTAGGATCCTCCCTTTCTCCCCCCAAAATTGCGGTAAGCTGGGGAACAATTACCTAAAAATCTGCATGATAATAAAGAGCTGCCCCTCATATCTTCCATTATGAAAAATCAAAGGGATCGCAGTCATCAAGTGAGTGAGGTTCCGTCCTTAAGCAGACAGAATTTTACATTGTTTTATGAAAACCAATAGTTGGATTACTCAGAACAAAGTAACACGTCTGTGAGCTGAAGTTTCTCCGATTAACACCAGTCTCACTCTGCCACACCTCCACGGACACACTGATGGAGTCATCTGTTGGGAAGTCATGCAGGTACCTCCAGGAGGTACAGAAATTAGGGCCCTATGATTTATCTGGCCCCTCGAATGTATTTTTAAAAATACAGATTCTCCCTAAAAGCCCAAAAGCATTTTTATTTCTACCAACCATCCCGAGCATCTGACTACCTGTGCTATGAAAATACTCTGCAAGGTTCCCTAGGCCTCGAAAACCATGCAAGCCATCTTCAACAGAAGCCAGGCCGGGCGAGCCCAGCACCGCCCCCAAAGCCCAGCCGCGCGGGAAAGAACAGCTCTGCACCGACAAGAACACCTACTAAAGTGCATGCAGTGTGCGGAGGGACTCTTGAGCAAATCTCACTTAATCTTCACAATTATCCAACAAAGACGTATCATTTTCATTTTTCTAATAAAGAACAGAGCTCCAAAGAATTTAAGCAACTCATCGAAGAACAAAACCAGGATCCAAACTCAATTCTAACTCCAAATGGCAGAATGTTAATTACTCTACTACTGCAAACATGCATTCATGTTTAGTTAAGACTTAGGAAAATAATGCTGACTAGAGTTCCTGAAACATTACTTTCTTTAGCAAATTCGCCTGAACTAATGAAGATGGTAAGAGTGACACAGCAAGGACAAAGGGGATTCAAAACCTACATTCCAAAGAATCCTCATCCCACTTAACTTAAGGAATCAAAAACTTACTGAATGCATGTTTTTATAGAATTTTGAATTGGTAAAAACTCAGCCCTTAAGAATTAACACTACTTCTAAATATAAGCAAATCCAAATAAACATCCATATGGAAACAAATCATAAAATGTAATTCTTTCCATTCCATTTTTGCACAGTGCCTAAAAGCAGAATAAAATGCAATTGCTTTAAAAGATGTTATTTTAAGAAGCAATAAGACCCCTCAAAATTCGTACTGTATTTTTAACACTTAATTCCAAAAGCAAAAAAGCAAAAGATGGCAGTAATTTCTGAAATTCACACTACTTCAAGTAAAAATGTTAAGAAATGATGGAAAAATAGCCAACTATAATTAACTTAACAAACATGTAGACCAGAAAGGCTGATAACAGAAAATACTTTAAAATATAAAACGTTAACAATGTTTAAAAGACAAGTCACTTACTTCTTTATATTCATTGATTAGCTTGGTGAGGCCATTCAAAAGCATTGGACCTAATGGCTTAATCTTGATTTCTGGGCAACTTTAAAAAAATAGCACACATATACAAAGCAAGATAAGAATCTCATTATTAGCTTATCTTTTCAGATGATGACTTAAAATAATTAGAAACACAACTGAAATAATACAGTAAAACCTAAAATTTTTTAAAGATGAGCAAACATGGTTTCTTTTTGGGTAAGAAAGAAATACTTGAATCATTTGATCACTCCAATAGCTTGAAATTTTACAGTCAGTTCAACAAACTTACGTTACACAAATGTGATGCACAAACTGCAGGGATAATGTCCTCAATTTTGAATTTGTATTTGTACCAAAAAGTCCATCATATACCACCTATGAGAAAGGGACAATGTCAAGAACACCAATTAATAATAGCAATTTGCTAAAGGAAACAGTCAACAAAACCAAAAGACAACCAACAGAATGGGAGAAGATATTCGCAAATGACATATCAGATAAAGGACTAGTATCCAAAATCTATAAAGAACTTCTCAAACTCAACACCCGAAGAACAAATAATCCAATCAAGA
>CM052892.1:18607235-18770606 GCA_028534135.1 Potos flavus | reverse complement strand
GCATCCAGAAGGTTCAGATATTAGACAGCAATGTCAAAGAAATCTAAATTCCTCAAATTCCCACTTCGTATGGGACAGATAGTCTTACACTTAGAAAAAAAATCTCCTCACGTTGGTTCCTAAAACTACGAGCAGTATTCTGATCTTACTTAACAAGGACATGTGACTGAACAGGACTGAGCTCTGCTGGGTACCAGCACTAGCCAGGCACTGCGAGATACAGAGACAAGCCCTGCTCCTAAGGCACTCGATCTGCTTGAGGGATCAACATGTACATACATTAAAAATGATACAGGACAGTATGTAATCACATGCTACCTTATTCGGAAAAGACTTCTAGAAAATTTATCTGATAATGCTATATTATATAGAATAATACGGTAAGATAAAAGAAGAAAAAGAATTAATCAGAATACTAATGCTTTATCAGAAAAAAAAATCCATGGTGCACATATAATTTGCAAAGAATTATGCTGGGTACTTTCATATGTTCAAAATCAAGGTAAGGTACAATGTGCCTAGGTAAAGCCATTGGTATCAAGAAAGAAGAGGCTCATCTGAATGATACCTTGAAGGATTTCTATGATTGACAGGTGGGGAAGAGAGGAGGTAGGGCCAATTATGTAGAAGAACAGTAATGTAATCATCAAAAACGAGAATGGAAAGAAGAATGTGTGTGAGGGACAATGAGTTTGTCTTTGAACACACCAAGTTTTAGCTAGATTTATTTTGAAAACATTAACTACAAAGAAAGTACACATCTACAGGATGTCTATGAATATTTTGTCACGAAATTCTAGTTGCTTATTATATAAGGTAGTGTTGCTACAACCAAATTTTCTGAAACAAAATTATCAAGACACTATCTGGGAAACAGTGCTTGCAAACACCAATTATGAAAAAGAAATTATAGAAGCTCTGTGATAATTTGAGGTTTATGAGACACAGAATACTTTTAAAGTCGTCAAATATTAGAGTGCCAGATATGGGGAATAAAAGTTTTATCATTGAGGAGGAGGAAGTAGCTACTTCAACAAAACAAGCCTTAAGAGGGAGAGATGCTACGTCCTCCATTCAGTGAGCGCGATGGGGAGTGTTCTCACTTTGGGACTGAAAAACGAGAGTGGCAGGAAGGGGGAACATTTCAGACGGGAGGTGGCACGCTGGAGTGAATCCTGAAACATGAGTAGATGTTTCCCAGGCTAAAGGGGGAAGGGGAACTCTGCCAGGCAAAGGGAGCATCGCGAGTGGAGACACAGAGCCATGAAAACAGTGTCTTTAAAGAGGAGCGATCTTTTGTTGGAGCCTAAGGTACAGGGTAAGGGGGTGGTGAAAGGAGACCAGAAGGGAAATAACTGCTAACCTGTCAGCAGTTACTAGGAACATGGTAAGGGAATGAGTACTAGCCACTGTGCTCTCAACTTTCTATGGTCCCATTCAGTCTTTGTAATATCGCTACGAGTAAGCTGCTGTTATTACACCCATTTTACAGATTTAAAAAAGACTTAAGAAAAACAGAAAAAACTCTGAGGCTTATTTAGGATCTATAGCAAATAACTGATGACAAAATTTTACTCCAATCTATCTGCTACGTGAGCTGAGCTGGTCACCACTTGGCTAAAAGGGAGGAGCTGTGGCAGAGGGACTGGTGTCCCATATGAACAGAGTACAAGGATTTCCAACTGCAACATAAACTCTGGTGGCAACAGAGAAAATAGACTGCCTTTCAGATGAGAGCCAGGGAAACAAGATAGATTACTGTGATGACCAAAATGAGAAGGGACAGTCCCAATTAACATCAGTATTACGTAGAGGGAGATGAAGACATTAAGGAGGCAGAATCAAGAGAATGTGGCCACTGCCATCACGCAGGGGTTCAGTTAAGGATGACACTTGATAACTGAATTTTTCCACTTAACTGACCATCAGAAACTTGGTTGCCTAAGAAAAACATTCTTGGAGGAAAGCCACCCAGAAAAGCGCTAGTTTGAAAGGACAGTCACCATACATTTAAGTTGAACTAACTATATACAGTACATATTCTCTAACAAAAAAATTTTAGCCATGTCTGGAGCTAAACTTGAGAGAGAGAAACAAGATGGAATCTCATTAAACTGGTTACGTACATCAACATACCTCCTGAATATCCATTAAATGCAGTTCTTTCTGTAATTAAACAGACATAAAAGTTGTAAACAGGCCATTTTTCTCTAGAAGAATGGATTACCTGGATGTTAGCTGGGAACGTTTCTGCAGCTTGTCTAGAACGAAGGAGATGGGGGACAATCTTTAACTTAACCCTGGTACTGACGGGGTCCCTCTTCAGCTCCGGCTTCAGAACTGCTCCCTGTTAAAAATATGTTTAATTATAACAGCAGTTCAAAATTACTGCTCCCTGAAAACAGTCATGAGAGATCATCTAAATCAGTGTCTCTCACACTTTTGTTTCAGGATTCCTTCACACTCTTACAAACTACTGGACACTCCAAAGAGCTTTTGCTATACTGGAATACCTATCAATATTTACTATATTAGAAATTTACATGAGAAAATATATATGAGAAATCTTTAAATATTCATTTAAAATTATATTAATAAATAATAAATCCATTACACATTTTCATAAATAACATATTTTTAAGAAAATTTACATTTTCCCAAACAAAAAACTGTACTGAGTGGCACTGTTTCACATTTTCTAGAAATATCTTGACTGTCCACCTTAATAGAAGAGAGTTGGGTTCTTTTATCTTCTACATTCAATCTGTTCTGTTATGTTGTTTTGGTTAAACTACATTAAAAAAAAAACTGGCACTGGATGGGGTCAAAAACAAAAAACAAAACAAAACCCAGTTTCATAAAGATATGTGTTTGGAAAAGTGGGGATGATTTTAGCCTTTTTGAGTAATTGGAGATATTCTTTGATACTACAGCAAAACTTAATAAACAACAGTTTCTTAAAGGCTAATTACAATTTGGATTTGAAACCATATCATGGAACTTTTGTATACTCTTATACTAAATTCCACTGATCTATGTTACCCACTGAATGGCCCCCTTACCCTCGTAATGCTTCTGTAACATCACTAGTCATTTGGAAAATACTGGCTCATGAGTTAAGCAAACAGTTCATTATAAAACATTTTTTTAAAATCATACATTATTATCACCACCAATCTCATCAGAAAAATTTCAAAATGTCAGGCTCACTGTGATGGGTACAAGTTTCCCTAAACTCTAATTTTTGCTTGAAAGTCCAACTTTTACCACTGCCCGTAAACCACATGAATTGTTTTTCTTGAAGCCTCATTTCTTCATTTTAGAGAACATATCTGCCAAATACCACCTAAGAGCCACAGTTTCCCAGTCTACAGGTAAAATAATTTTTACTGCTTCCTCAAACATATTCTTTTTAAGATTTATTTATTTATTTTAGAGAGAGAGCGAGAGAGAGCGTGCACGAGCAGGAGGGGCAGAGAGAGAGAGAGAGAATCTGAAGCAGACCCCACGCTGAGCACGGAGCCTGACACGGGGCTTAATCCCACGACCCCGAGATCACGACCCAAGCAGACACCAAGTGTCACTGCTCAACTGACTGAACTACCCAGGTGCCTCATCAAAGATTCTCTGAAGTAAAGCTATGTTTTATTTTCTCTCTCTCCATTTTTTTATTTCGTTCTTTTTTTTTGTTTTGTTTTACCATGAGTGCTGACAGTTAAGAACGCAATAACTACTAGCACTATTTAGTGACACAGTTTTGGTTTGTGCTAGGACCCCAGCAGTGACACCCACCATTGTTTATGCACCACCACCAATACAAATATCAACAGTCCAAAAAAAAAAAAAAAAACCTCCCTATGACCTGACAAGGGTACATGGACCACATTCTAAGAACCACTGATCTAATCCAACCCTTGCATTTTCTCCACAAAGAATATAAGGCCAAGAAAAGCTCTGTGATTAGCCAAATCTCTCCTCCCCAGTACACTGATGTGCAGCCATTCAAGGACTAGAATCCAGGGGGAGGCTCCCAATTCCCAATTCACTGTTCTTTCTCCCACATTACACTCAATTTAATCTAACTGGAAATAGTATGATTGGGGAGGGGGGAGATTATGATTCTTAAAACAACTATTTATGGTTTAAAAAGCAAGCAAGCAAACAAATAATTCTTGTATGTCTGGATTTGAACTTGAGCGCATTTTTAAACACAGTGAACTAAACAGAATTTAGCTTATTAAACAAACACCTTACTTGGAAGCTTCAGAAGAACCTAGATTTTAGACCAGAGGTCAATAAACGAGCCAATGGGCCAAATCTGGCCCACCATCTGTCTTGAAAAGCTTATGAGTTAAGAAGTTATGAGTTATGTTTTCAAATGATTTTTTTTTAAATCGAAAGAGTAGTATTTTAGAATATGTGAACATTATATGAAATGCAGATTTCAGTAACCATGAAGCTACACTGGCATCCGGCCATGCTCCTTCGTATGTTGCCTACGGCTGCTTTCATGTTCGGGCAGAGCTGAATAGTTGCTGCCTCAGAACCACACGGCCAGCAAAGCCTAAAAAACTCACACAAAAAGTGTGTGGATCCCTAATCTAGACAGTGTCTCATCATTTAAGAACAGGAATTGAAACCACCAGCTCAAATAAACTAAGTTACCAGGAAATTTTAATCCACCCAGAGAACATGGCTTAAAACTAGTATTTCCTACAGTGTAGGTTCAGCATAAGTCATAATAACTAGGAGAAAAAGTTCAAATATATGGAGCTCATGTCAACCAAATGCTTTTTATGATGATGTGAGAATAAACCAAAACAACCTACCTCTTTTGTCTTCAGTGGTATATCTCCAAGGTATACCTTGTACATCTTATTAATGATGGCAGGATTATTCCAGTCAATCAAGCTACAGAAGGTTTCAACACAGCTTGTTAAAATTATTTTTTTTTGTCCCACTTCAATGATTTCAAAATACACACAGCCCCAATATTTGTTACCAAATGAAAATGTTAGAAATACACAAATGAATTGAGCAACTAACATTGTAGAAGAGAAGGGATTAATTTAGATCAACGTTAGTTTTTAAACAGAAATACAGCAAGTCACTCATCCCACCCGGATTCAATAGCTCATCACATCCACGTAATGAGCTGGACACCCACACAAGAAAAATGAACTGTATTTCACGCTCAAGGCCAAAGCCACGGAGCAGTTCAGACAGAGCAGAGCTATACTACGCTTGTTCAAAGAGAACCGAGGCAAGCGTCATTCTTCTGTTTAACTACCTGGAAACCCAAAGGGATAAGGAAAGTGACAAAAAAAAAAAAAAAAAAATTTATCCATTAAAGCCTCAACCCTAAGAAACTGGCAGCCCATCCCATTTCCCTTATATTGTGTCACTACGACCCCCAGCCTCCCTCTCTTCCTTCTCTGCCAGCACGTATTTGCAGTTTCCTCACCTAATTCTACACAGCAGTCACGCTGCCATTAGTCCCGGAGACTTGCTCCTACTTGGGCCCACCGTCAGGTGAATTAGGGTACAACATGGATTAGGGAAGGGCACCCGCCCCCCGCGGCAGCCCCTCCCAGTCACGTTATAAACCTAGCAGTACTGCAATCCTGCGCTTCACTTGACCAGTGAGATTTAAACACACTACCTTCTCTCTGCCTTTTGACATTGGTTCTGCTTCCAAGCTACGCTCTATCTGTGGAAACACAATTTATGATGCTGCTCTGACAGGTTTTCTAACCCATCTCTACTTTCACAGTTCATCCATCTGCCTCTTCCCCAGATAGCCACGACTCCACTCTCCTGGAAGATGTTCCACCATTCTAGTGTAGTTTATAGTCACCTACACTCTCCTCGGATGACCGCTACTAACTAAATCCTCAAGCCCCCCCTTAGCTTCCCTTCCATAAATACGTCAGGTGTAGAGATTTTTGATAACACATACACACTTTAGTAAAACTTAATATTAAAAACAAACTAAAAACTAATAGGGATAATTTTCACTGTTTCTTCTATTTTTCCCCTTGCCATCTTTCTAGCTTTTTGATTACATGTGTGCTGTGAAAATTCAGAAATGTATAGAAATTTATAATCTGTATACCATATCCCTCTCTATTCCTTTTTAGTAACCACTAACTTTGGTGTATCTTTTTCTAGATTCTTTCTTATGCATGTAAAACGGGTAGATGGTATAGCAGGTAGGCAGGTAAAAAAAACGATAAAAAAGAGAGATGCATCACTTAAAGAGACACTTCAGGATTTTTCTTTTAACGAAATGGGAAAATATCTACATACGGTTCTCAACTTACTTTTTACCTGTTAACAATGTTAAACTCCTCTTATGAAAAAGTGCATGCTTGTTTTAACAGACAAAATCGAAATGAACTAGAATACTTCTGCATCACATTTATATTTCTAACAATCCAATCCACTACATGGTGTAAAGAATGGGGCCAGCTCAAACACAATGAGAAGTTTTAAAGAAAGATTTTTTGATACTTTGAAACCAGATGAATTCTTTGAAAGGGATACCAGGAGGACGCAGTTACAAGCAGCACGAAGGAATTTTAGACTTGGGGTGGGGTGTTAAAGTACAGTCTAGTCCAGCTTTCTTATTCCACAGAGTCCAAGGCCCGGCGAGTTACCGGAGTCTTCCACACTCCCATCAGCGAGACGCAGGACCAGAATTAGCCCCATGACAACGTGCTCCTCCCCTAGGCTGCCTCACCTGCCCTGTAGGGGTGCACCACTCCCAACAGCCCCCCCACGTGCAGTCTGCTTACGGACAATGCAGGTACCTTCCTTACTCAGTTACGCCTACTTATATCAGTTTCCTTGAAGCAGAAAAACTACAATATATGCACTCCACTGCCTTTTAGCATGTTATTACATTAAGCATTAAAACAAATGAAGAACATAACTCTTCCATAATTGTGATAGTTTTCAACCAAGTAACTTCAATTTCTTGTGTTGTTTATCAGTCTTCCCACATCTCCAGTTTTACATCGGTACACATTTGTATTCTGCTATATTCATTTGCCATTACTTTACTCAGGGACAATTTACACATTGCTTTATTATTTTCATAATTATTTTGGCAGATATATATTTCATATAGAGACACAGTTAATTCACTTAACTATTTCCCTACAGTGGAAATTTGAATTTGTTTCCATTTTTCTTAAAATTACAGGAAATGGTATAATGAGCAAATCTATAACATTTTTCGAAATATAATCTTTTTTTCCTTTTGAATGACTCTCTTAGGATAAATTCCCAGAAGATTTACATAAAAGATTATAAATATTTTTATGATTCATTACATACTGCAAAGTGCTTTCCAAAAATTATTTCGGTTTATAATGCCAATCAACAGAATGTAGAAACAGCAGTTTCAACAGAAACTTAAATGGAGTTTCAACTGTTACACAATTTTATTTACCAACGAGTACAAACTGGTACACCAGTGTTTCATTTTGCACTGATTTGATTTCTCACACAAAATATTTTCTCTGAGCCTATTACTTTGGTATTTCCTCTTATGTGAACGAAGATTTATTCAGCACCTCATTGCATGGTTATTTAGCACCTCTTTTCATGGGGCCTGTTTTTTTACCGTATTAATCATAACAACTACATATCCTTTATTAAAAAGCAATCTCAAATGGTTTGACACAGAGGAAGAATCAAAAATGAATAGCTTCTGGGCTTTGACATTCTTCTTAACATCGGTTCTTTAAGTGCATTTACCTAGACAAGTCATTTACCATCACTTCTCATGGTAAGATCTCTAATCCGTTCCAGTTTAAACTGCTTTTCCAAACAACTTTTCTTCTTTGTCTTATACAGAATCCCGCTCCTAAGCAAACTGTCTTTATTACAAATTAGGTATATTTCATAATCTCCTAAACTGAATGTCTCATTACAGAAAATCCTGAAAGAATAAGTATGTGCTGAGTGAGCTTTTAGAAATGTGGCCTCTTGTTATTTTTCAAAAGGTGAAAAGGGAGGTAGTTTACCTTTGCTTGCTTTTCAACTCTAGGTCCGCTGCTGTCGCCACACTGTGGCGTGTGTCACTAGAGGCAATCACCAGGTGGAGAACAGCTTCAAGTTCAGGCACCTGTTCAGCTTCTATGAACTTCACTATACCCAATTTGCACTGCAGATAAATGAAGCGAGGGAAAAACAGTGATCAAAGAGACAAATACCACCAACCAGAAATTAATGGTAACAACAGTAGCAGCTCCTGTTTAGGCTTACAGTGTGCCAGGGAAATGTATATAACATATATTCATTACTGCGTTTAACCCTCACGATCTATGACATAAGTAACATTATGCCCATTTTTCTGATGAGGGAACTGAGGCGAGGCTTAAGAGGTTAAGACACATAGTAAGTGATGAAAACAAGATTCAAACCCAAGTTTCTCCAACTCGAAGACCATTACGATACACACCCTTCCTACTTAGGTTACAGTCTCTCTAGAATGATAAAGCCTTGAACTGAAGTCCAAATGTGGAGCCTGCAGGTAAGAGAGTGGTACATTATGAATAGAGGGCTCCGTGGATTGTTTTGACAGTTCAAAAAGAACTAAACCACACTCCACAGAGTTCCACTCTATTGATAACATATTTATTCTGACAAGATGGGATCAGGAAGGAGACAAACCATAAGAGACTCCTAAACTCACGAAACAAACTGAGGGTGGCTGGGGGGTAGGGGTGGGTAGGGATAGGGTGGCTGGGTTATGGACACTGGAGAGGGTATGTGCTATGGTAAGTGCTGTGAAATGTGTAAGCCTGATGATTCACAGACATGTACCCTGAGGCAAATAATACATTATGTGTTAATAAAAAATAATAATAATTAAATAAAACCATATTTATTCTGTCCTCAATATTCTTACAGACTGAAAACAATAGGATTTCAAACACGCTTTAAGTCAAGGCAAGTGAAATTTTAACCAAACAGTATTCAATCTAATTGAAAGGCTAAAATGAAACTGAAGGCTAAACTGAAGCCTAAAATGAAGACTGAAGAGGGATTCTAATTAGAACTTCATGCAATGTGAAGGAGCTATGAATTTCACAATAAAGATTTCTATTTAGGACAAATATACCTAAAAACTATCTTTACCTTTAAAAATCAGTTACATAACTACTTCTTACGCATATGAATCATGATTGAGAGAGTTTATAATTATTAAATAACAACAGATGCAATTTAAAAAGGTATATAAACAGATCATAAAATGCCTGCCTTCCTCCCCTTGTTCAACGCAACTTACTTGTGGCAAGAGCTACAAGAGAAAAGACTCAAACATTTACTTGAGATATAGAAGAACAGTTATGGAAATTAACTACACAAAGATATAAACAAAAAAATGTGCAAAGAAAACTGAAAACAATACTAATGTCCATCAGTAGGAGACTAGTTAAAATCTTATGTGGTTTACACATAATTTTACATAAACATTTAAAAAGATGACTTTTTAAAAAAACTTTACTGTTAAATGAAAAAAGTAAACCACAAATACTGTATTATATGTAATATGTAAATGTATGTAAATGAAATATATAATATGTAAAAATGTATTTGTAAAACTGTATTTTTATATACACACACACATACACACACACATACACACACACATAGAGTAGGCTGTAGATGAATGACAAACTAGGGTGGCAGGATTTCAGGTAATTTTTAACTTCTCTTTATAATGTTCTGTACTACTTGAATCTTCACATTATCATAGTTTTGTCATTAGAAAAAATAAAAACCATTCTTATCTAAACAAAAACAAAATTTTATTTCATCCTTGAAACTAAATGGTTCACTAGATTATAAAACTGACAAAAAACATGGAGAGGCCCTTAAATATTAGCAAGTAATTACCAACACAAGATTACAATTTAATGTTAACAATTATTCTCCAGCACTTGGAACTTGAGCCCTCAGAGAGGCCTAGATTCAAAGCCTAGTATTAGAAGTGAGACAAAGGTACGTCTCAAAACCTCACTTCCTTTTACAAAATGAAACGATTTCTCTACCTCCTTGGGTTGCTGTAAGAATTAAATGAGAAAAGGTATTCAAAGTGCTCAGCATAGTACCTGTCGCATAGTTCATACCCAAAAAAGAGTAGCCGCTATACTATTTACCTTTCTTTCTTTCTTACATCATGGTTTGAGGAGGGGGGGAGAAAAGATCCATAAAACATGAAGTAAATCTAATCAAACATAACCCTTGCCGAACACATCATTCTATAAATTTGCAAGTGGAAGCAATGCCCCACTTGCCTTTTTCCCTCTCCTAGGGAACACTATCAGTGGTCCCTTACATTCCCAGAAAGAAAAAATATCAAATCATTTAGACTGCCATGGAGAGATAAAGGAAGGATTGGAAGACTAACCCATGTCGCTTGAATTCCAAAATAATTACATACTGAGCTCATCTGTTCTTCCCTGAGGTGCCTGATGACACAGACACAGTGAGGCAACTTCTCTGTAGAGCACCAGTCTTTTTTAAAAGCTGCTCAGAGAACATCTGTGTCCTGTTTAAATCCAGAATAAAATGCTTAATGCCAATTTTTAAATCCCCAGCAGGAAATATAAAAGGCAGTCATGCTTTTCCCCCGTATTATCACATGTGAGTACAGGAGTTTCTCACTTTACACCAAATGCACAGCCCAAAAAAGCTGAATAATCTAAAATAAATTGTATCTTAACTGCACCAAAACAGCTAGATTATTAAACCCACAATCAAAAGCTAAAACGAAAGAAGCTAAACATACTCCGTTTCTAAGCGGGCTATATTTTACCCTTGAACTGTGTGCGCAGTGAAGAGCACTGAAGAGCACTTCCCACTCCTCCCTTTCCCTGGGGCTTTAACAAATGACTGCCACAATGAAGAGAGCACATTAGGTCAATCGGCCGTTGCAAAGCTACTTCATTAGAGAGAATGAGCACATGAGAACTATGGCAGACGTGCTTCTGGGGACCTCCTCAGGCTAGCGTACCGGGGCAAGTTCCATTATGAACAAAGCAGTGATACCTGTTCCAACTGTTCAGGTGTCCATGGGTTATCACCAATAACTCGCTTAGCTGCATAAAAACTCATTCCTGGGGGAGGTTGTGGTATTCCAGAACTTCCCCCACTATTTGAAGAAGAACCCTGTCCTGAAGATGAATTTTGGCGACCCTGGGATTCATTTAACACGTATCTGAAAAGGAAAGAGAAATTTAACCTCCCTATTAAAATGTATACATAAACATTTACATGCACACTTAATACATTCAATTATATACTTTTCTCCAAGACATTTTTTCTAGAATATTTGAAAGTAAAATTTCATCATAAAGAAAAATTCTGAAGATATCTAAAAGAAGGGTATTTACATCTTTAGCAAATTAACCAGAGGATTCCATCTGTTCAGCTTAGTTACAAATGAACTATTACAGTTACCAGCAATGAATATAAATATTTTGCTCTCAATCTATAAACAACTCTCTAAGAGCCGTTTGGACCTACTACACTTTTAGTTTTAGGTTGACAAATATAGAGAAAGATTAGCTGACTGTAAGAAGGGCTAAAAAAAAAAAAAAATCATTCTATATCCAAAGCACAGAACATTTTTACAGTCATCCCCATTTCCGTTAAGTTGCAATTCACCTTTAATTCTCCTTATAACCCTGCATTAGAAAACCCACTGAAACCTCCAAACCACTTACTACACAAGCACATTAACACCCCAAAAAGGAAAAAAAATTCAAAGAGGAAAAGTCAGAACAATGAGCTTTTCCCACTGTATGTTCAAAGCCCTTTGTAGCTACTTATTTAATTTACCATCCTATTTTCACTTTTAGCTTATATAGATTAAAAATAAGATTTCTGGTAAATTCATTTTGATCCAGTTAAACTGGTATTTCTCATCTACAAAATGAAAATTTTGAAAAAAAAATTTAATTCAAGTCCCTTTAAACTCTAAAATTC
The DNA here is from genome assembly GCA_028534135.1 of Potos flavus. Lineage (NCBI taxonomy): Eukaryota > Metazoa > Chordata > Mammalia > Carnivora > Procyonidae > Potos > Potos flavus. The sequence continues at coordinate 18,758,600 of CM052892.1, read as the reverse complement.
CATGCTGATGAATTATCAGACTGGATATTAAAATGAAATACCCATTATAATAAAAAATAAAAATAACACTTAGATCCTGATGGTATAGTAAATTATTCCACATTACTTATATGCTATATCCATTCAATCTTAAATCCATCTATTAAAAAAACCTATTAAGAAATCACTTTAATATTTTTATAAAAATAAGGCAAATTCCCACTGGTAAGAAAAACTGGATTGAGTACATTACGTGCCTAAGTTAAATTTGGATTTGGTAAGAAAAACTGGATTGAGGACACTATGTGCCTAAGTTAAATTTGGATTTCAAAGTTTATTTACCAAAGCCATCAGCACCTGCCAATTCTGGCTGCCTCCTGATTTAACAACTATAAAAAGGACGTTTTCATTTATTTCTAAGTTAAAGCAAGACTGGTGGCAGTAAGTAAATGAGTCGGTAATTACTGAATAGCTAACATTATGCAAAACGATATCCTAAGCACAAGACAGAAGAATACCAGGAGGTGTAAGACTGAGTCTCCGCCATCTGGAGCAGGTTGGGACAATAATACATAGGACAGCATTTGACGTGTTATCACATGAAAAGAAACCACTGAGAAATAAACGACAGGACACATACTAGAAGTGAACAGGTAGAGATAGTGGAAGCGTTTTAAGGTCTGGAAAATAAAGCCACCAAACTAGAGGAGTAGAAGGTGAGCAAACTGGAAAGGAAAGAAATTGTACAGCATGAACCCTCTTGTGTCTGGATGGGGGTACAGAGGATAGGAAGCTCCACATGCTAAGATTATAGTACATATTACACTTTTGATAAGGGAAGAAACATAATGAAAGCAGCATTTTAGATAAATATCTCTGGCAGCAACACAACCTAGAAAATAAGCAGATCATAACCTGGGCCACTGTGCAAGGGACCAGAGCTAGATAAAACAGCTCTTGACTTTAAGGAGTCCCCAATCTATTAGGGAAGATGGACATGTCAGCAGTATGATAAAAACACAAAGTGGCAATACAGAATGGATGGGTAGTGTGATAAGGACCTGGAAAATAGTGTCCTCTACCCAGGGCAAGAAATTTATGTCAGAGACACACACACCTGACATCTAAGCTAGTTTGAGATGCTTTTTCAAAGCAGCTGTTTTGGCTGTTGTTTTCTTTCTTTCTTCCCTTCTTTTCTGATGGGGAGGCATTCTCAGCAGAGAGAACTGTATTCTCTTAAAACATGAAAGGCAAAGACATAGGAGCACATGAACTGCATGAGTGTATGTAACAACTGAAAAATAATACCCCAAGGATTTTAAGGGTGATCTGGTAAGATCTAAAATCAGGGAGATGTAGGGGCGCCCGGGTGGCTCAGTGGGTTAAAGCCTCTGCCTTTGGCTTAGGTCATGATCCCAGGGTCCTGGGATCAAGCCCCTGCATCGGGCTCTCTGCTCAGCAGGGAGCCTGCTTCCCCCCCTTTCTCTCTGCCTGGCTCTGCCTACTTGTGATCTCTCTCTCTCTCTGTCAAATAGATAAATAAAATCTTTAAAAAAATAATAAAATAAAATAAAATAAAATAAAATAAAATAAAATAAAATAAAATAAAATAAAATCAGGGAGATTTAAAAAAAAAATCCCATTTTAAAAATCCGGAATCCCCGGGATGCCTGAGTGGCTCAGTCAATTAAGCAGCAGAGTCTTGATTTCAGCTCTGGACATAATCTCAGGGTCATGAGATCGAGCCTCCCACCCCCACCCTGCAGAGAAGTGTGTCCCTCTGCCCTCTCTCTGCCCCTCCCCCTACTCAAGCACGAGTGGGGGTGTGTGCGCGTGCTCTCTTTCTCAAATAAACTTCACAAAAATAAAAAATAAATAAAAATCAGGGCTCCCTCTGGCAGTGTAGAGAGTTTGGGAGAAGAACAGCTCGTGAGAAACTCATGATGAGAGCTGAGCAGAGATGAAACTAGACCAGAGCAGGCAGTGGGGAGAGTGGTTCCAGGATGAGACAGGGAGCAGAGAAGGGGTATAATGGGGCTGGTATTAGCAACAGGGAAAAGGAAAGCTGGAGGCAGTTTACAATTGTACACCGACATGGCTAAGAGAACCATCACAGCACTGACAGCAATTAAAGAAAAGGAACTATTTTCATGGGGAAAGACTGATTTCAGCTGGGACAGGCTGAGTCTGAAATCGTAACAGCAGCTCCCCACCTGTAAGGTCAACAAGCAGTAGGGCTAGGGCTTAGAAGAGGTAGGGCTGCAGCAGAAAGGAAAATCCAAGACATATCCATTTTCAAGTGAAAGCTGAACCATTTACAATAGTATTTAACCACACACAGTGAAAGCAGTGAATACCAAGGTCGCTGGGTTTTTACTTTGGAACCTACCCATAAGGCATCAGAAGGACATCTAGCATGAAGTCCAAAAGCAGCTGCACAGTCTTTGGTTTCTCAGCAAGATTAAACGGAGAAGCTGATTTTGATGATTCAACAGGGTATTTCATGTGAAAAAGGGTTGGTATTAAAAGATGCATTAAGCTGAAAAAACAATTACATTTATTGCAACTACTTTAAAAATAAGAGTTTTATACATGCAAATAACAGACAAAACAAAAATCACATAACAAGAAGTAGCAAGTGTAGCAAGGGCCATGCACTTTCAAAACCACCAACTTACAAAGTCCTAATCTAGGAACTGGCCTAGCTTTCTTTGTTACTGAAAACCCAGCACACTGAGTGATGACTGCCATTTAGCCAATTGGGCTCATCACCGAAAACACCAGGAAAAAAATGTACATAAAATGCCCTCAGCGTCAGTATCTAAAGTTACCAAAAGTAACTTTAGGCATAGTTCAACTTATAACATATTCCTTCAATAAATTTTTTCTTTCCCACAATTAAAGTTATTCTAAATCTAAAGAAATTAAAAACCGATCATGTCAATATTTTGAATATGAAAATTTCCAACATGTGAACTTATGTAACACAGTTTCAATAATTCTTTCACTACACACGAAAACTTCAAAGAGTGCTTGTACTGTTTATTAATTGTATTTGTGAAGATCCGTACTGCAGTCTCTCTTTTAAAAATCCAAGAGCTCTAAAAAAGCAAAGTAAAACCATCACTTAACTCCACCTTCCCTCCACAGCTTGTGCGCTCTTCCCGATGATGCTCACCACAACCAGGCTACGCTTCAGAAGTTTGAGCCAAATCTGAATCTAAGGGTGTTATCCATACCCTTTTCACCCCTCCAATGCCCATATTAATATAAACAAGTGATCCATTCCTTAAGAAAACTGCTCTAAACCTTCCTATCCTCCAAGATAGAAACGTTTTGAGGAAAAGCACTTTATAACTAATTTGTGCATTCACATGAAATTAGCCTCTTCAAAATAATTGACGAAATAAATGCATCTAGATTGAGAAATATGTTGTTAGTTCTGCACACCTTTCAATATGCAAGCATCAAGAAATTTGATAACTACCAAAACAGTAACGTTGAGATAACACAGAAAATTCAATCATTTGTCAGCTGAAAGAGCTCAAGCCTGCACATTAGCCCAAGCAAAACCAGTGTGACTCTATGTTTGGAAGGTCGCTGTCGAGTCGTGCAGGTGGGAGACAAGGTCACTGAGGACATCATACCTATCCTGCTGTGGCTGAGGCTTCCCTTCCATGGCAGTAAGGAGCGTAGGGGCCAGTTCACATTGTTTTTCCACTGGTAGGCGAGGATAGCCCATCTTAACATAAATTATAGTAAAATTCTAACACAATGAGAGAAAAGCAAGTGAGCATGAAGGAAATACTCTAGGATTTCAATGAAAACACACGGTTGATAACTTAGGGAGTTACCTTATAACAAAGAAATCACATTCTCCCTCCATATGTTTATCACTTGTTTATTACAGCTTGATCAACTCTGACATCTCAGGAAGAATTCTAGCCCTACTTATTCAAAATGCTTGCTTTAAGATGTGCTTCATGTGAGAGAGCATGACCTAATCTAAAACACTCATGCATACCTATATCAAACATGTTTTTTCACTTAAAATACATACAATTTTATTTGTCAATTATGCCTCAGTAAAGTTGGGGGGGATAAAAGCACACAAAAATGCAATTTTCACTGAAAAGAAAAGGTCATTTGGCCTATCTGAACCTCCATACCACACAGTAGCATCAGAGCTCCCAGCTTGTTGCACCAATCCTTTCCAGCAAAGAGGAGACCACCCGCGAGATCCTAGGCTGCCGTTTCCCAACTGGTTACACTACAACCGCCTTAGTACATGGCAGCACTCTGGTTCCTCATTCCAGTAACTGACCAACGGATGATGAACCAAGGGAAACTGAGTGCTGTGAGTATGTTTGTATCACTAGAGTCCATACGAATGCTTCATTTTAAGCAAACTCATACATGCATATCTGGATCTATGCATAAGACAAAGATCTGCTTTTCTAAAGGAATCGTCACTTTAGAATAGGCTTCACAAGGGTATTCTCTGGAAGACATTCTATTTGGCAGCTTTCCTGGCACACAATGTTTCTATTTGCTCGAAGAAAGGAGCATCTATAATGAAGCTGTATGTCCAGAGCAGGCACAGAAAAGCTATGGACCAGTAGGTGGCTCCAAAGGTTTGGAATCCAGTTGTTAGATAAGACTCAACGGATTCCGCCTCAATGCTAGGAACAACAGGGTCACAAAAAGATCATCTGACATCATCCGGCACCCATATTTTTATCCATCTACATTTCATGATGATGACAATTTAATAGGAACATTTCTTACCAGGCTCAGTTACTTCTTTTAAAAAGGATACCTTTCTGAATGTATTAGAAACAGAATTTTTTAATAAAACTCCGCTTCCTATCCTTGCCATTTACCCTTTCTTTTCCTTCTTCTATTATTATTTATTCATGCCTATAGTGCATAACCCTTTCTTCTCTCTGTTCAGAACTGGCCTCGTACAACCTTTTACTAAGAATCAAATCACTCCTTTATATCAGCAAACCCGAGTAGTCATTTCACCAGTCTTCCTTCGCCCAATGTAAATGACCATGCCTTATCCTGCTCCTACCACTTCAGTGGAAAAAACAGCGTGTCATTTGAAGAAAAACATCTCCTGTTTCATTTAGAATTAGTCTAAGGTGAAATTCTAAACTTTGCCCATTTATTGATAACATCTAATAAATGTTAGGAGAGAAAACTCACTATAAGTCAGAAATATTGCAAGACAACACTCACTGTGACAAAGGAAACTGCAGCAGGGTCCTGGTATTGAACCAATAGTGTCTCTACCGGGAGCTGTATTTTGGGGCGGCTTTTTATACGCTTATTCAGATGGACCAGCAGTTCCATTACCTAAATACAGAGAGATACGAACTGAAATTATTGATACCTTTAAAACAAGTTCATTTCTCAACCATTACTTAATTTGATGAATAGTAACTACTTTGTTCTTCTCAAGGACATTAATGTGACATCCCAGAAAGGGAATTACAATATTAGGGTCCTGTTCCAAAATGCTGTGTCCCCCAAAGCTGGGATCCCATATGAGCCTATACTGAGGCACAACCTCCCAGAACCTTTGTGAATAAATGACTGCAACACACCATGCCACAAGTGGAATGTGTCTCCCCAAGACTCATCTGTTGAAGTCCTAATCCCCAGTTTGATGGTTTTAGGAGGTACTTAGGTTTGGCTAATGTCATGGGGGTGGAGCCCCCACAATGAGACTGGTATCCTAATAAGGGGATGAAAGGGATCTGAGTCCTGTTTCTCTTCCCCTCATGAGGATGCAGCAGGGAGGCTGCCCTCTGTCAACCAGGAAGGTTCCTCCACAAGGAACCCGACGTGCTGGCAACCTGACTTCAGGCCTCCTAGCCACTGGAACGGTGAGAAATAAAGTCACCCAGTCTGAGGCCTTCTGTTGTAGCAGCCCAAACGGACTAAGACACACTGTGAACATGACTCCATGAGAAACAGACAAGATACAGCAGGTTTCCAGAAAAGACTCTGCCAGATCAAGGAGGACTTAGGGAGGAAGTGACAGAACACCAAATCCTGATGAGATGAATTTCCAAGCAGAGAATCAGTTATAAGAAGGAACAAGGTCTAAAAGAATGTAACATACGGCATGTGACTGACACACAGAGTGATAAGAAATAAAAGCAAAGCCCAGATTATAAAAGGACTCAGGTAAAATGCTGGAGAATTTTTACTTTATTCTGAAGATCATCTGATTCTACTAAAGAGCTTTAAGTAATAACAAGTTTCCTCTCCTTCACGTGGGTAAAGAGAGAAGAGAGATTTTCAAGTCAATAATTCCTGTGGGTAGAAAGCAAAATCCACAGGCTTATGTCAAATGGCCCTGATCTTACTCTAAGAATGAGATTATCTTGCTACGAGAGGTGAAATAAGAAACTGAGCATTGAAAAATAATATTTTTAGGGGCGCCTGGGTGGCCCAGTCAGTTAAGCATCTGCCTTCGGCTCGGGTCATGATCCTAGAGTCCTGGGATTGAGCCCCACAAAGGGCTCCTTGCTCAGTGGGGAGCCTGCTTCTCCCTCTCCCTCTGACCTTCCTTCCTGTTCATGCTCTCTTTCTCACTCTATCTCAAATAAATAAATAAAAACTTCAGGGGTGGCTGGGTGGCTCAGTCAGTAAGCATCTGCCATCGCCTCAGGTCATGATCCCAGGGTTCTGGGATCAAGCTCCGCATCTCTCCCACTCCCCCTGCTTATGTTCCCTCTCTCACTGTGTGTGTCTCTCTCTGTCAAATAAATAAATAAAATCTTTAAAAAAAAAAAAAAAACTTCAAAAAAAAAAAAAGAAGAAAAGGAAAAGAAAAGAAAAGTAACATTTTTAGAAAGCTTCCCCTGAGAAAGACTCAAGGATTTAAGGTATCTGTTCTGGAGGGCCAGGCCTACACTATTCTCCATCATTTCTGAAATGTGTGTTCTAGCCTCAAAGCAAGTATTAAAGAGGCACCTGGATGGTTCAGTCATTTAAGTGTCCGATTTCGGCTCAGAAGCCCTGTGGGGGGCTCTGTGCTCCACAGGGCATCTGCTGGTCCCTTTCCTTTTGCCCCTCCCCCTACTCGGATGCACTCACACACTCTCTCTACTACATAAATAAATAAATCTTTAAAAAATAAATAGAAAAAAAAATTTTTAAAAGAGTTGTAGAACTATTCCTGACAACAACGAAAGTTCAAATGAATCTAAAGCAATAATGAAATGTGAATTTTAAGAATAACAACAAATCCATAATCTGTCTGTTTAATGAATAATAATGAAATAACTGACATTTATCCAACAGTTTCTGTTCAGAACACACTTCTGCCTAGCACTCTGCATTTCCTATCGGATTCTCCCAACAACCAGAGAGATGGTATTGTCATTCCCATTTCAAAGGTGAGGAAGCAGATGCTCTGGGGACTGAAGTAACTTCTCCAAGGACACGGAGCCACCAGGTGGCACAATAAAGACCTGACTCCAGAGCCCATCCTTTTAACCTTTCCGACACTGACAGTCGAGCTCAATTCATCTGAAGTGTCTGTCACCGCGACAGCCTTGGAACCACTGATATCTCACAGAGACCGAGAAACTTACATTACCACACATACTCATCTCAACTTCCTGACTGTCCAGACCTAAGCTACAGCCGAATGGCACGGAAAAGAATCAGGAGGAACCAGGCTCAAGAAACAGCCCTCTTCTGACAAACTAATCTAGGCTGAGTCCTGGAAGGACTCTATGGCAAATCATCAATTAGTGACAATCATGCCCACAATCACACACTTTCTTTTCATGATAATTTTTTTTACTTTATATAAATTAACGACTTAATGTGCTTCTAACAATATTATCATATTAAGTATTAATTTCCTAAGTTTGGTTATCCGCTATCTGAAACCCTCTATAAACCCATAAAAATAAAAAAAGTTAAAAAATCAACAGAACCAACCTTCCATGGACAACTAGGTAACTGTTAACCTATTGGTAAACCTATAGAATCACCAGCCTCAGGTTTATAGTATCTTGTCTATATCAGTTCCTACTACTCATGCATTTATATTCATTTATTCATTAATAAGCTTTTTAACTGAAGTATAACACATACCTAAAGTGCACAATCGAGGGTCCATGGCCCAGTAAATTTTCATAAAGTAAACATACCAGAACCACAAAAGCCCCATCTGTACCCCATGCCCCTTGCTCACTATCCCCTCCTCACCAAACGCTACCACTATCCTGACTTCGAACACATTATTTTATTTTATAAATTTTATTTATTTGAGAGAGAAAGTGTGAGCAAGAGAGAGCACAAGCTGGGGAAGGGGCAGAGGGAGAAGGAGGAGTGGACTCCCTGCTAAGCAGGGGCCGCCCCTCCCACAACCAATGCAGGGCTCCATCCCAGGACCCTGGGATCACGAGCTGAGCCAAAGGCAGACGCTTGACCAACTGAGACACCCAGGCGCCCCTCAAACACCATTTTTAAACTTCTGTAAATGGAACACATAAGGCGAACTCATGTCTGAATGTTTTATTCAACATCGTATGGGGAGATTCACCCATGCTGTTGGTCATAGCAGCAGGTCACTTTCTCTGCCCGAGTAAGGAAACACCACAGTTTCTCCACTCTCCTGTTGATAGACATGAGATTATTTCCAGTTTGGGCTATTACGAATAATACTGCTATAAACATTCTCAGATATGCCTTTAGTGCACATATATACATATTTCTGTTATATAGAAACTCAAGACTGGATATGCATCATGGAGTATGCATATGATAAGCTTTAGAGTATTTCTAAACAGTTTTCCAAAATAGTTATACTAATTTACACACCTACCAGTAGTCTGTGAGAGTTCCAATCCAAACTTGTCAGGAAGTGGTATGGTCAGTCTTTAATTTCTAGCTATTCTAGCTAATGCTAATTCTACATTTAAAGTTGGCTATAAAGCAGAATTCTACCTAACAAACCTTGTTTTCCTTAAAATAAGCAAATGTACTCTAATGATATGTCACTAGTAATCTAAAACTTTTCTCTTTCACTCAATTTATCCACAAATTACCAGCTACCTTGCAGGATATCCTGCAAAAATTACACAACTGAAAATCAATACAAGTTTTCATCAATCGCAAAATTTCACATATCAAAATTATTTATACATGAGCTTTCAAATTGCTGCCCACTGGAGTCCCTATTTCCTCTGCCCAATGCCTGACCTCCTATCACTCCTATCACTGGGTGCACTGGGTGGCCCTCAGCTCCCTGAAGGCATCCCATGCTGTTCCAACTCAGAACATCCGCATAGGGCCTGTTGTGTCTTATATGGTCTCCCCGTCTCTCTGGCTACTTCCTACACACCATAGAGGCTTCTTTACGCCCCACATTCAGTTTAAATCGAGTCCTCAAATATATTCTTCCATAGAATCCTTTTCTATCTTGGCACTTCTTACAAATTATAATTGGATGCTATCTGCCTGATTGTTTAATGCCAGTCCCCCCAACTAGATGCTTCTTTCATTCACTAGCGTGTCCCTAACACCTGGCATATACAGTAGAAAGCACTTAGAATTTGCCAAATGAATGATGAGACGGAGAAAGCTAAATAAGTAAGCAGGAACCAACTCATGAAGGGCCTTTTATTATACCTTGCTCTCCTGAGGGTAACGGAAGGCCACAGAGGAGTTTTAAATAGGACAGCAACCAGATCAAATACACACGCATTCAGCAAGGCAGTGTTAACAACAGGCCTGTGAAATACCTGATGAGAATGCTGTCTCTTCCTGCAAACATGATAGACGTTCCTAAAGAGACTCTTTGTCCAATGAACCCAAAGTGGGCCTCAGAAGCCCTCTCAGGGCAGACCTCCAAGGGCCCATTGCCAATCAATCAGAGTGGCCCAAGGGATGAAAGGTGATGACAGCTCTAAGCCCTGAAGCTCTAGTATAAATACACCAGAAGACTAATGAACTACTTTAAAAAATGAAAGGGGCAAATGTTCCCTGCAGAACATTCAGGTTAAAAAAAATCCTGAGGGGCACCTGGCTGGCTCAGTCAAGAGAGCATGCAACTCTTGTCAAGGTTTTGAGTTCAAGTCCCACACTGGTGTAGAGATTACTTAAAAATAAAATCTTAAAAAAAAAAAAAAAGAAAGAAAATCTTGGGGCATCTGGGTGGCTCAATCAATTAAGCATGTGCACCTTGGGTTCAGGTCACGATCCCAGGGTCCTGGGACTCAGCCCTCCCTGCTCCTCAGGGAGTCTGCTTGTCCCTCTCCCTTTGCCCCTCCACCCACCAGTTCATGCTTTCTCTCTCTCGATCTCTCTCTCAAATAAATAATGAATCGTTGAAGACTACATCAAAAACTAATGTTGTACTATATGTTGGCTAACTGAACATAATAATAAAAAAAAATTCTACACCTGAAAATAATATTACACTCTATGCTAACTGGAATTTAAATTAAAACGTGAAAAATTAAAAATAAACAAAAATAAAATAAAAAATAAATTAAATAAAATCTAAAAAAAAAATCTTGATGTGATAGTTACCCAACTTTTGGTGACAGTACTTTCCAGAATCCTATAACAGGAGATGTATGGTATCTTGTTTTAAAAAATTATTTTGCTTCATTTTCATAAGAGTTGTATTCATAGTCAGCCAACGGTAAAGAGTATTTTGCCCCATTACCACCTCACTTTCATATCGGAATCAAGGGCATGGATTTTAGATCAAGCCTCCACATTTTCAGAATGATTATCTCAATTATATCATCTGGCACTGATGCCAAGTGTACAGTTGGTACTAAATGCAGCTGTGCTAAGCATAGAAAAGCTACTTTTAAATCATGTAAGCTGGTCCCAGACTTACTCTCCATTTTGAAAAGCCAAAATGAGATTATGAACCTAGATTTCAATAATGAGAACAGAAAACTCACTTAGTAACATATACCCATTTACTTACCATTTAATTCCCCCAACTGTCCGAACATGCTTACCTTTTTGCGTACTCCTTCTTGGGTGCTGGACAGCTTGAGCAAAACAGGAGGAAGGAATTTAGATATAATATTCTGTAATTGTTCATCTGTTTCAGCATGGCCAAGTCGTAAAAAGACCCGTTCAAGCTGATCTATAATATAAGAAGAAAAAAAGAAGAACTTAACAAATCAAACACAACCAAAACTAAATATCTTTATAGTTTAACCCTTTTCTGTACTGCAGATCATTTAGTCATGATTAACCACAACTTGCCCTGTAGGCAGATGACTCTGACATACTGGGAAACAACACTAAAAAAGGTTTACTAGCTAATTACACTTTCTTGCAACTGTTCTGGTCATTTAACCCCCAGAAGAGAGGAAAACAAAGCCAAGAATATCAAAATTCTCTCCTACATAGTTATCCCTTTCTTCTAAAGGATTTGCATACTGAAAAGAATACAAAAATTCTGAAGAAATCTTCTAGATCTAGCTAGCAGAGGGAAGGAGAACTTTAATCTGACACCAAGGACAATATCTATTTGGTGAAGCCACCTTACTGATGAAGTTTCTCCACAGACAGAACCACTGCCCACTACTGTGGTGGGATTACCTAACCAGGATGTGAGAGACCAGTTTCAATCAAGAAAGTCTCCGTAAGAGAAACACGTTACACAGAACCACCATGATGCTCTCAGCAAAACCCAGACTGTGACAAAGCATAGAACAAGTAGCCAGAACATTCCAAGGGAGGGGAGGAGAGGGGAGGAGAGGGGAGGGGTAGTGACAGGGGAACCTACCATTTGCCAATGCCTGGATATTTGATTCTAAGGAATTACTGCTAATTTCTTAAGTGTAATAATGGTATTGTGGTTTATGTTTGTTTTTAAAGGTTCTTATAAAAATTATCCCTGGTGATTGAAGAGACTTCTGGGGGGCTAGAAATGCCCTATACCTTGTTCCAGGTGATGATTACAGAGATATACACCTTGATTAAAAATTCATCAAATTCTACATTTTATAGTTTCTACTCTATTATACCTCAATTTAAGATTTTATTTAAGAGAGTCTTTATTTTTTAGAGATCAAGACTGAAATACCCACAGATGAAATAATATAGTTACTGGGATTTACTTGAAATAACCAAGGGTGTACTGGAAATTTGCTAAGAGAGTAAATTTCAGATGCTCTCACAACACACACACACACACACAAAATATAACTATGTAAGAAGATACGTTAATTAGCTTGACTACAATAATCATTCCGCATATACGTATATATCAAATCATCACGTTGTATCCCTTAAATATACACAATTTTTATTTCTTTAATGTAAATAAATAAGGTAATAGCCTCATTTGGGTCTTTATAAAAAATAATAATCGGGCGGAAGGGTGAGGAATGGGGAGAGGCCATATAAATGAAACCAAGATTGGCCACTAATCGATTAACTGTTCAAGCTGCCTAACAGATACTGAGAATCTGTTCTTTTGTGTATGCTTGATATTTTCCATAATTTTTTAAAGACACACACACACACACACACACACGCGCACGCGTGCACAAACACACACACACAGAACACAGAGGCAAGACATTCTGGTAGCAACAAGCTAACCCTGCACCCAAATCTTGGTTTTTAAATACCATTCTCTAAAAAGAGGAACGAGGCTCCTTGGAAAACTGACAGATTCTAGGGCTGGAGCAGTGAAAAAGCAAGATGAACCTGAAGCATCTTGTAATACTAGAAAGAAAATGGGGCCTGGAAGACGTCAAAGGTCTCCAGGAGCCCCCTGAAAGAGTTCCAATATGGCCAAGGCTGGAATAATTTGAGGAACAAAATAAACAACACAGTACTGGATTATAACCCAAAGTATAAAATTAATCTACATGAATCCATGCTGATGTAAGTAAATGATTAAATGGTTAAATTCATTGGGGGAAAAGAAACATCTTTCTTCTAAAAGAATTCCAAATGGTTTTTGTAGATACCTCCCCCTACAGAAGCTACAGCTTCATTTCCGCCTCCACCCTCTCTGAGAAGGTAGACCAGGTTTAGTGACTTGCTTCCAAAGAATAGAAAAAGGAAAATGTTAACGCTACAGTGGAGATGCTTGATAAATACTATCTTTACCAAGTGATGAAAGTTAACACCATGACTGATGTCATATGGCTATCATGATCCCTGATAGGATGTGACAAGAAGGGCACTGCACCTCTGCGGTGTTCTTTGAAAAGCCCCAGACCCTCCCCCCACCCCATCTAATTATCAGCAAAACAACTAGAAAAACCCAAATGGGAAGAACTTCTACAGGATACCCATCCAGTACTGTTCAAGACTTTCAAGATAGTGAAACACAGGTGAAGACTAAGACACTATCACAGACCAGAGGTGACAGGGAGACGAATAAGCAGTGTGGTGCCCTGGGTCGGATCCTGGAACAGAAAGAGGACATTAATGGGAAAAAGTGGTGAAATCCAAATAAAGTCTCAAAGTTTAGCTTGTAAGATTATAATAAAGGAAGAAGAAAAGAATAAGGAAGAAGGAAGGAGGAAAGGCAGGCAGGATGGCTGTGAGATCAGCAGACCAGATGCTTCTACGCAGTGGCTATGAAATCAGTACACAATATTTGTGCCAGCTACAGGAGGCTGGGCCCTACTGCCTCACAGATCTCAGGGCAGTAAAAACCGCCCACAGATTTTAGCTACAGAAACGATGGAAGAATTGTTCTGGGGAAGAAGACAGAAAGTTAAATTCTTCATAACAAACTGACCAAAGGCTTAAAAAGCCAAGTGATACCGGTCTCTTTCATTTTTTGTACAACCGTCGGTCTCTTTCATTTTTTGTACAACCATTCGGTTTCTTCCAATGTATCCCCACTATGGTGCCTCAAATTTCCTCTCTCCCTCACTAGAAAAGAAAATGTAGCATCCTAAATGCAATAAAATTATTTATGATGGGACTATGGGTATGCCAAAAGGGCACCAAACATCATGTGGGGTCCCTCCAAAACAGGCCAAGTGTACCGGAGGAAGAGTTAACCCTCCTAGACCCTTCAAGGAGCATCAGTGTAACATTCTCAGGCCATCTTTAGATACACACCGTACTTTAAATAAAGGTAATTAATTATGTTCAAGCTTTATGAAAAGAAATGTAAATAAGTGCTGATATAATCAAGTACTAAATTTATCAACCTGTCAAAACAAACAAAATAAAAAGTAAAGATTTAGCAATAGTATGGTCCCTGAATCCTATTTTTAGAAGCACAGAAAGAATCTGAACTCGGGACGCCTGGGTGGCTTAGGTAAGTTTCTGCCTTCAACTCAGGTCATGATCTCAGGGTCCTGGGATGAAGCCCCACTTCGGGCTCCCTGCTCAGCAGAGAACCTGCTTCTCCCTCTGCCTTCTCCCACGCCCCACCCCTGGGCTCATGCCGTGCTCTCTCTCAAATAAACAAATCTTAAAAAAAAAAAAAAAAAAAAAAAAAAAGAATATGAACTCTGTGCCCTTACCTAACCCAGGAAACAATCTCACAAAAGTGACAAGGCAAATTAGGCCCAGGACCCCAAGAGTGTCTGTCTATTCAGAAACAAGAAGGACTGTAACCAAAAGTTCTGAAAATTCAAAAGGAATCCAACACTCAAATTCATCTTTCACACAGACTGAGTTTTTAGTTGTAGGAAGTGAGATCCTCCAGGTCATCACACAGTATCTGAGATACGACGAACACTACTTCAGAGTCAGAAGCGAGTTCCACCCTCTCCACTACTCCGACATTATTCATTGCATACAGACTCATATCAAATTATTTTCACTTATGAGAAAAAGACATTGCCATAACCTCAGATAGTCACTGTTAAATGTGGAGACTATCTTCTGAACTATTATTTCCGGTTCATAAAACTAACATTATTTTAACCTAAAAACTGGTATATGACGTATTTTACAGTTTGCCTTTCTTTTTCCTTTTGATTAATACAAGTCCTTTACCAGAAACCTCTGGAGGAATATAGGTCTCAGAACTTTTTTAGATTTTAGAATGATAATAATAGTATATATGCTGTGTATTTCAAATAACCCTATTCATCCAATGGGTTCTAGAGCAGTACCTGTAATCAAATACATTCATATTTCTGTAACAAAACATACGGGCACTCACACTAAGTGGGATAATCAAAGTTTATAAAGAACCACATTTCCATTCAGGTCAGGTTTTAAATATCAAATGAAGAATACTCAAAAAATACAGGGGCGCCTGGGTGGCTCAGTGGGTTAAGCCTCTGCCTTCGGCTCGGGTTGTGATCTCAGGGTCCTGGGATCGAGCGCCGCATCGGGCTCTCTGCTCAGCGGGGAGCCTGCTTCCTCCTTTCTCTCTGCCTGCCTCTCTGCCTACTTGTGATCTCTCTATAAATAAATAAATAAAATCTTTAAAAAAAATGTTCGGTTATATATAAAATCTTAAATATCTTTCCGTAGCACTAAATAAAAATCTAATTGACAATGGCCACAGGGAGACTTTGTGTATAGAAGTAGTATAATATATTTAACTAACCCTCTATTTGTGTTATTACCAGTTTTATAGTACCACAAACGATGCTTCAAAGAACGTTCTTCTCCATGCATCTGTGCACTGGTATGGGTTTCTGTAAGCTAAAGCCCTAGAAATGGAACTGCTGAGTCAAAGTTCCTTGACTGCGTGTCATCAAGTTTAAAAGATTTTGGGAAAATACCCTTCAAAAAGTCTATGCTACTGAGTAATGTATGAAGTGTTGAATCACCATACTGTACACTTGAAATATAACACTGTATGTTAGCTATACTGGAGTTAAAATTAAAAACTTAATTTAAAAAGTCTGTGCTAATTTATACCACCAGCAGTGTACACAACTAGCAATTTCCCCACACCCATTCCTATATCAATTTTATAAAGATTGTAAGTAATCAATCTTAGTTGAATTGATAGATGGAAAGGGATCACACTGTTGTCTTACTTTATACCTATTTTATCACCGAGGTGAAGTATCTTCTCAAATATTTATTGGTCCTTTGAAAGATCTTCAGCAAATTACTCATTTATTCTTTTGAGTTGCTGACTTATAAAAGCTTTTATATATTGGGAATAAATCTCCCCCCATTCTCCCACACATCGTAAATACTTTTTTCCTAGCATGCCTTGTGATTCTACAGCACTTCCTTTTCATATTTAAGTTTTTAAAATATAAATTTACCCTTCTTTCCTTTTATGGCTTCAGAGCTTCTAGTCATGCTTAGAAATGCCTTTCTTACTCTGAGGTTACAAAAAATAGTATATTCTGCAGAAAAGAGTTAACACAGCAGGCCTGAGACAGCTATCCTTAGAAAGGCCCACCTGCCAGGCTGGCCCTTGGCTAGCATCTGGAAATGGGTTTCAGGAGAGATTCCCCCCACTCCCAGGACTGCTAAGAGTGGCTCACTGGGCCTAAACCCTTCATACAAACAATATGGTTTATGCTGAACACCTGCTTTCCTTCTCAGAATCTGGAACTGTGGTATGTGTTAGGCAGAAGATGCCAACATGACCAGCACTGATTAAAAGCCCTCAGCACTGAGTCTCAATTGAGCATCTCTGGTAGACAACATGTCCTGTGTGTGTTGCCACAACTCATTGCTGGAGGAATTAAGCACGTCCTGTGTGACTCCACTGGGAGAGGACTCTTGGAAGCCTGCACCTGCCTTCCTATGGACTTTGCTCCATGTGCCTTTTCCCTTCGCTGATTTTGCTTTTTATCCTTTCTCTGTATTACATCTTAGACATGAGTACAAATATATGCGGAATCCTGTGAATTCTCCTTACAACTCACTGAAACTGGGGGTGGCCTTGGAGACCCCCGCCACATATATTTATCTAGGTTTTCTTCCTGCTGTTACGATTTTGCTTTCTGCATTCAAGTCTTTAATCTAGTTGGAATTTGGGGGGGGGGGGCACGTGGATGTAAGAAACCTAGTCTTTGTGGGTTTTTTAAATCTTTTTCACTGTGAAATAAAACATTTACAAAAATGCACAAAATGGAAGTATGCAGTTTCATGAATTATTACAAACATCCATGAAACTACCACCTAAGGAAAAAAACTTATTTTGAAACCTGTACTACAAAGAAAGATTTCTATTGAAATCACAGCTGGAGAGGACTAAAAGACTGTTCAACATAAAAGACAGAGTGGATTTTAGAGACTCACCTAAGTTCACAGAGGTAATAAACATCAGGGCAAGAACTAGAATGGGGTCTTCTGACCTTCAGTCTAAAAAAACCTTGCCTACGCTGTGCCACTGTCTGCAACAATGATCCTAGTTTCTATAGGGCACTATGCTACACATACTACATCAGACACAGGGAGCCCTGTTTGGGAGCATCACCAAAAGATCATGTGACTTTGTCTCATTTAAGTGGTAGTTAAGACAAAATGGAACAATGTACAAAAATCAAAGGTCAAAAAATGACACTAGAGAAAGCTCACCACTGTGAATCGGAAGCTAATACCAAATGTGTCAAGTTGCAACTCACCCTTCCTCCTCCCTGCTCATCTAAATTCTCTCCTCCTTCAAGGCCCAGGACCCTCCTACTTCCACTGTGAAGCACTAACTTCCCTAAGGAGATCACTCATGCACTCATTCGAGAATGTACTGAAACCCCACCCTGTGTCAGGGCTTGGTGGTCATGGATCAACAGAGTGAAGGAGGAAGGAGCTAGGATGTGGCACAGGTCTGCGGCACTTGTATATGCTAGTTGTATGCTGAAGGTAAGTGCCAGAAAGCCAGAGACAGCATGCCCAAGACAGCAGCATTAAAGGATAAAGGAAGGAGAATCCAAAAAAGGAAATGATAGGCAGCATACAAAAATAGGAAGAAAACTGAGTATGGGGTCAGAAGAACTAGGGAAAGAAAAAACGAACTAGACAATGAAAACTGGAAAAAAATTGTTTACCCATATAGAAAAGAAATACCTAAAAATTCCTTGCAGGTAAATTAATGACATATGTAAAAAGTAGAATTTTAAAGATTTTAAAGTAAAACTGAGAAGGGAAAGTTAAAATGCAGGCACAAAACATAAAAGACTAATGGGTTAGGATTTAAAAATATCATAAAACACACCATAAAATAAAAAGGTAAGTTATAAATAGCAACAATGTTTTTAAATGAAAAGGACTTGAATACAGAATACTTTAAACATTCCTGCAAATCAAGAAAAAGCAAATTAGTCCCAATTTTTTAAAGAAAAATGGAAATAAGAAAGCAATTCAGAGATGACACCCATATACCAAATAACACATAAAAAGATGCTCAATCACAGTGATCAGGAGTATGCAAAATTAATACAGTAAAATATGATAGCGCACCCTTCACATCAGAAAAACTTTGCAAATCTAACTACCAATTGTTGGCAAAGACTGGAAACAAACCAAGAGGTACTTGCTTTCACTGCTGATGGGGCATAGGCTGATACCACCTCCGAAAACAAATCTTGAGCAATTCTACCCCAGGGTAACATACCCTAAAGCCGGTCGGTTCAAAGTAACCCAGCTGCAAACTGTCCCAGGTCAGAAAAAGATAAGGAACACTCTTCCCTTCGTTGAGAAAGTCTCATAAGATAAGAAATGTCAAATAAACTAACAATGATAGTTAATTTGCATTCTTCCACAGTTCCCTATTTGCAAAAAATAATTCTTCCTTCCTTAGACCACACTTTGCATAGCCCTGTCCTACAGAAAAACTCTCCTAGGCAAAGATAAGCACAAGAACACCTGTAAGAAACTGATCATACACACAGGATCAGTAAAAGCAAAAACATGGAAACAATCTAAATGTCAGTCGACAGGAAAATGGATAGAGAAATTGTGGCAGGCTCATGTGACAGTGAAAATAAACAAGAGTTAAATGTCACATAGACCGACATGACAATATCTAAAAACCTAAAATCAATGAAAGCAAGTGCAGAAGGATGTGTACAATTTGATTCTATCTATTTGAAGTTTACAAATGCAATATGTATATGGTGCATATGACATATATACTTCACAGGAATGACAACCTCTGGGCTAGAAGGGAAGAGAGGAGAAGAAGAAGGAAAAGGGAAGAGAAAAAAAAAGAATGAAAGGAAAATTGTAATGGGTAACACAGCAAATTTGAACTGTGTCTCTAATATTTATTTCTTAAACAAAAAATTTTTTGCTAACAGCAAAAAATGTGAGGATTTGACAAAGATGGGTAGGACATACATAAGTATTTCTAAGATTAATCTCTACACTTTCTTCATACTTGAAATATTTCATTATTTTAAAAAAGAATAAACACATCATACTCATTTTGTTTTGCGATACAACTACATAAAAGGGGGAAGAAAATATATCGTGATTTTTCTTTATATTTCATGTACTTTTCAAATATTCTTCAGTAAAAATACATTTCTTCTTTTTACAAAAATCTGTTGAAAGAAGCCATGTTTCAAGGATAAAGAAAGAAATTTAAATTTAAAAATTTAAATTTAAAGAAATTTAAAAATTTAAATTTAAAGAAATTTAAAGAAAGAAATTTAAAGCTTAAAAGGAACCTTAAAGAATATGGAAGGACAAAAACAAGAACATTTACTGATGGGAATGCAAAATGGTATAGTCACTTTGAAAAACAGTTTGGAGGTTCCCTACAAAACTAAAGAGTCTCACCATATGATCCATCAATTGCACTCCTTGCTATTCACCCAAACGAGTTGAAAACCTATGTCCACACAAAGACCTGGACGGGGATGTTCACTGCAGCTTTATTCGTAAATGCCAACACCTGGAAGCAACCAAGATGTCCTTCACTGGATGAATGGATAAATACAAACAACAGAGTATTTTTCAGTGCCAAATAGAAATGAGTTTTCAAGTCATGGAAAAACATGGAGGAACCTTAAAGGCACATTACTAAGTGAAAGAGGCCAATCTGAAAAGGCTCCATGCTGTTTGACTCCAGCTATATAATCATCTAAAAAAGGCATAACTATGGAGACAGTAAAAAGATCAGTGGTTGCCAGGAAGGAATGGGGAAGGAGGGATGAATAGGAGGAGAACACAGGATTTTTAGGGCAGTAAAAATACTCTATATGATATTATAATGATGGATACATGTCCAAACCCATATAATAGAGAATACCAAGAGTGAACTGTAATATAAACTATGGATTTCAGGTGGTTATGTGTCAATGTGGTTTATCCTTGATTAAAAATGTACCACGATAGTGAGTGATGCTGATGGAGGATGCCATGCTATGGCGGGGCAGGGAGGGGGGGACAGGGAGTGAAGCGGGGATTTCACGGTAAATCTCTCTGTGCCTTCTCAATTTCGTCATAAACCTAAAACTGCTCCTAAAAAAATTTAGTTTTTTTTTAAAAAACTTAGTCTCAGGGGCACCTGGGTGGCTGAGTAGGATTATATTCAACTCTTGATTTCAGCTCAGGTCATGATCTCAGGGCCATGAGATGAGCCCTGCATTGGGCTCTGTGCTGCGTGTGGAGACTGCTTAAGATTCTCTTCTCTCCCTCTCCTTCTGCCCCCTACCCCGCCGCGCAAGCACACTGTCTCTCTAAAATAAATAAATCTTAAAAAAACAAAACTCAGTCTCAAAAAAATATATCAAAATACTGAAATTCTTCAATCCCAGAACAAAAAACAATTTCCAGTTTAGTTTATGTCAACTATTATATTCATGCAGGAAAAAAGCCTATTAAAAATAAATTTATTCATTTAGTTTAGATTAAATATTTCTATAATCCATATTATTCACCTCTTTAATTTCTCTATATAAAGGCAAAGAAGGGACCTTCCTTCCTTCTACCCCTTCCAAGGAAGAAATAACTAATAAAGGTTCAACGCCTTCACTGTTATCCACCATTAGCCACTGATATTTCTGAAAACATGTAATTATTCCTGACAAAACTGCCCATATAAATCATTCATCCTTCAGATCACTTCAAAAAAATACAACTTTGACTTCTGAGTTAAGGAGGAAAGGCTATTTGTTGACAGGATTAGAAAAGGCAAATACTGGTTTTTACTCACATAATCACTTATACAAAAAAAAAAAGTTAAAAAAAACAGCAATATGTCCATTTCCTCAGAAGTATCATCTTTCCATAACAACTTGAACATCAAAACATCCCTTACAAAGTATGCAAGGCAAGCATACACCATCAAAAAGAATACGAAAGGGGTGCCTGGGTAGCTCAGTGGGTTAAAGCCTCTGCCTTCGGCTCAGGTCGTGATCTCAGGGTCCTGGGATCGAGCCCCGCATAGGGCTCTCTGCTCAGCAGGGAGCCTGCTTCCCCCTCTCTCTCTGCCTAGTTGTGATCCCTCTCTCTCTCTCTGTCAAATAAAAAAAAAATCTAAAAAAAAAAAATGAATATGAAAAGTTACTAAATTTAAGGTAGTGGTTATCTCCACATGATGGAATTTCAGAGGACTCTTTCTTGGCTTGTTGAATTTTATGACATTGCTAATTTACTTCATGAACATGAATTACTTGTTTGAATTAAAAAGAGAAAACAGTTATCTCAGGGTAACAGGTTTAGGAATGTTTTTAAGGCTGCTTAAGTTTTAGGGGTGCCTGAGTGGCTCAGTGGGTTAAAGCCTCTGCCTTCGGCTCAGGTCATGATCTCAGGGTCCTGGGATCGAGCCCCACATCAGGCTCTCTGCTCAGTAGGGAGACTGCTTCCCCCTCTCTCTCTGCCTGCTTCTCTGCCTACTTGTGATCTCTCTCTCTGTGTCAAATAAATAAATAAAATCTTTAAAAAAAAAAAAAAGGCTGCTTAAGTTTTCTACAAAGAACATTTTCTTTGTGAATATGAAAGTAAATTTTAAGTTGTTAATCAGGTTAGAGCTTAAGTGGAAGCTGAGATTGAAATGGAAAGCTGAAAATACCTAGACCACTGCCCACTGCATCATAAATCAATTAATAACCTAAAGCTACAAGATATTTTGAGAAAGATCTATCAGGTTACCATAGAAATATACTAAACCCTAACGGAATAATCTCACAAGGAAATATTGTCCCTCCTGGTGTTTACTTGCTTCTGATTCATACATACGTAAAGACATTATAGTCACAAGGCAGTTTCACATGGCCCTTTGAGCCTTAAAAAACACTGTGAGGTGGGCAACTATTGTCTGCATTTATGGACGACAAACAGGCTTGGGATCTGATTTGCCAAAGGTCACCATGCTAATAAGACAAAGAATCGTTAAGTTGAACCTTGAGAGGGCTTTACCCTCCAAGTACATACTAGAATGCAGTACCTCCCTCTAAAGTACTATTTATTGAAGTAAGGTAATATTAGCTCCAACTTACAGATGAAGAAACAGAGCCTAGAATTCATTAAGAATGTTGATTTAAAAAAAAGGAAGAAGAATGTTGATCAAGACTTATAAGGCAGAAAAGTGTCAGGGTTAGGGTTCAAACTCCAGGCCAGTCCAACTCCACACCCAACACTTCTTCCAGCATGCTAAACTGCAGCACAGCTGAAGCAGAGAAAAGGGGTGGAAACGACACGAAGGCTTACTGGACAACCATGTACAACATGACTTTGTACCCTGGCCACAGCCACTGTGTCAGGACAGGTCCCAACTCAATCCATACCTTCATCAGCAATTGAGAAGTGGGACCAAACAGTCAAGCCTCCCTTGAGTGCCCGACCAATGACAATAAAGCCAGTGGATGGGACATGGGCATCTTTCGCCTACTCTACGAAACGGAGTCAGAAGAAGCTGGTCTGAAGAGTGGGCACAAAGGCACAGAGAGCAGTGGAAAAACTGGCTGATTTCTAGCTTGTGAAGGCTCCTCTTGTTTCCATAAAACTCCCTAAAATAAATGCCCTGTTTTTGCTTAAGCCGGCTTACAACTGGGTCCAAATACAAGCGGAAGGTCTTTGCCAAAGGGGATTTAAAAAAAGAAGTTCTTCTATAAAAGTACAGTTAAAAAAAAAAAAAAATAGTAATAAGCAGCCAGCACATGCCTTAGAGTGAATTATCAGATCAGAGAAAGAGTCCTTCCTAATGGTGGGCCAATCTAGCCCCAAAGGAATCTTCTCAACCATGCACCCCATTACTCCTGCAACAGCGATCCAAAATACAATAGCTTCTTAAGTATACCATATTTTTCCTGCCCAATTATTTGGTCAACCAAGTCCCCCAACCGGGAATACTCTCCCAACCTCTCCTGACTATCTCTCCATCTCCACACAGCCAAATCCTCCCATTCAAGATCCAACTCAAACATTACCTACCGCATACCACACATCCCATCTGAGCCCTACAAACTCCATGGACCTCTTCTACATCTCTCCTGGCACTCGTTGTCTTTTGCTACACATTATGTAACTGCCCCATCTTCTCTGTCCTAGACCAAAGCAGTTCTTTGAGGTGTGATTTCAATCTGATTCCACCTAACTACCCACTCCTTCTCTACACTCCATCCTTCTATAGAGCTCCTCGGGTTGAGAAACTGTGACTTAAGTCCCTTGGTATCCCAGCACTTAATTCAGTCCCTTGCAGAGAGGAGTTGCTCAAATGTCTGTTGAATGTATGAAATATTAATTCCTCATGCACTAGAAAAGTTATCTAAAAATTTATACATTTAATATCTGTAGCAAGGGAAAAGAGGGGGCTGGCAATAATTTATAACAGCTGACATTAGAATCTCTTGGAAAAGGGACTATCTGTATTTTAATACTACAAGTGCTTGGGTTAAAAAAAAAAAGGTGGGGGGGGTGGGAGGAATTCTAGAAGGTCTGATTGTGTCAGAACTGGTCTGTTCCAAATCAGGAGGGATGCAGTAGTTACTACAGAGAGGAGAGGGAAAAAGAAAAAGAGAGAGAGAGAGGACAGACCAGGGAAAGGACAGAAAGTCAAACACTCTACACCAAGACTTTCCCCATGACTTACATCTTCCAGAGTTAACTAAATTACTGAAAAGCTTGGGAGAGCGGAGTGAGTGAGTGTGTGTGTGTAAACCAGTGAAACAGGTGGGTTTTCACGTTCAATCTGACACAAGTGGAACCAAAGTATCATTTTCAGAAATGGGAACCTAACAGCTAAGAAAAGCATAAGTAAAGTAAATTATAGGAAATTCACAAAAACAGAATGTGATGGGAGTAGGGGGTGATGGAGAGATGACCCCCTCTGGACTCTGACAATCTCTATAATCAGGAGTGTGAGGCTAAAACTACAAAGAGTAAGACTGGCCTAGCTGCCATCTAGATTTTATATGTAATGATCTTTTCTGGTAGATCAATCCTGTGAATTATAAATCTAACCAGATACTAAGGTTAAAGTAAAGTCCACATCATCTATTGATTTCTACACGCCATTTCGATTCACTAAATGTCACTCTAATACTTAAGTGACAAAACCCAAATGAGGCCAGTGAGATACTTCTTCAGGAATTAATCCTTTCAATTTTGATCTCTACTGCTAGGTTTTTAAATAGATGTCTGCCCCATTCCCTACCTTAAAAAAAAAAACACAAAACTTATTAAATGCAAACATACTTAAAAGGAGAATGTCCGAAAGTCCAGTAGTAAACATCAATATAAGTCAGAGATGGGGAGAGGATCCATTCCATCATGGCTCCTTCCAGCCAGGGCTGCCCAAAGGGGAGACAGATAAGAACCTCTGCAAGCAACGAGGCTCAGAGCAGGAGGTTCATGCTGATATAGTCCCTGCTGGTACCCCTCACTCCCAGAACTGAGGCAATCAGACAGACCAACTTTCTGTCCCCTAGCCCAGCATCTTACCCCCAGTACCCAGCCAGATACTCCATATAGAAACCCCCGCAGCAAGATGCGCTCTTGATTCTGAGCAGGGAAAGGGAAAGGAGTCTTTCTTCTTCTGCCACTTCCAAATTCCTAGCCACCTGGAGAGGATGTCAGTCTACTTTAAGCCCCCTACCAACCCAGCATAGCCTTAAGCAAGGCTACCCTCTCCTGCTCACACACACACCACTGCTCCCCTCCATGCATGCACACACACACACACACACACACACACACACACACACACGCAGAGGGAGGGAAGGAAGAAGTCATAGGGTTAGCTTGGCAGGGTTGGGCCACATGATGAAACAAAAGCCCTCATCTGTACCCTAGATTTAATGAATAAGTGCCACATTCCAGATGCACTGAGCTCCACAAACACTCCCACCTTCCAAGGAAGCCTTTTCCCCCAGAGACAGCAGCTGGCAGGTGCCCAGTTAGGAATCAATGTTAGTAAACTGATGAGCAGAAAGATTAGTTCAGCTTATGAAAGCCAGCTTAGAGGAAACAACATATACTACGCAAGAGTTCAGACTGCATAAAAGTCAAATATGTGATAGTTAAGATCCACCAAAGCAGCTAATTACTTAAGACAATGCTCATTTGGATGTGTAAACTCTAGAAAGTTCTTTATTTAAGTCACTACTTAAATTCCAGCATTTTTGGTTTGACTTGCTTGCCTTCAGTATATCATAACTTCATTAACAAACACATCTGTCACAGGCCCAAAAGCACTGAGAAAGAATCTAGGAGCAAATAAACAATGTCCTCATTTCTCTTCTAAACAATTCCTCCAACCTCCCAGTTTTCCATTTCTCTCTAATGGAAAGAAGATATGTGAGATAGCAAAAATAAACCAAAGTTTATGCTAAAGTTGTACTCTGATTTATAAAATACTCCATTCATTCTATCCTTCAAAATTCCACCTAACCGAATTAAGGAATCATACACCATCATCAGCAATATACACACCGAAAAACAGAAGGCACTGGGGGAAGGAGAATGCAATAGTTAAAGCAGAAGAAAGCAGTAAGATGCATCTTTGGATTGAAGCCACAAAATCCAAGGTACACTGGATATTGAGCTCATGGTATCAGAGAATTACAATCTGAACTTACAGAGTTTCAATCAAAGGACCATCCAAAATCATCCAAGAAGAACACTGACACTAGTCTTATTCGGCCCCAGAATGAAGTAGAATTTAGTGGCTTTTCCAACACAGTACATGTCAAAAAGGCAGAATTAGGAATATCCAATTACTATGATGATGCCTCTTTCAATGCCCCCCCTTTTTTTCCTTTTTTTTTTTCTTCCTTTTTTACAAATAAAACAGTTAACTCCAGGATGACATTCTGAGAGCATGTAAGTCATTTTTTATTGTGGCCAACACTACGACTTGTAAACTAACACTCATAGTCTTTTCCTTGTGCACAATGCTAAGTAATGTCTTTAAGTTTTATCTTTTTCTCTCTCTTGCTAATTGTTTAAATTTATGTTTATGCAATGACAGACAATAGAGGTTTCTATTATAAACTATAATAGAAGATATATAAACTAACACGAACTTCACTCTTTCAGGATAGCTAGAAAAATAGAAAAACCCATGAAGATCTTGGCAGGAAATTGCTTGCTACTTGATAACCTATGCAGTTTTAAATGCTACTACAAAAAAATGCACACATCCTAAAGAACTAAGGAACTACTAACCTCTACAATCAATGTGATACATGGTTTATCCAGTCTTGACAAAAATCCTCTGGATCACCAATGGTAGGTTCATCCACTCGTACATATGCAATTGTATAAAGAATCTATTATTCAGAACACCAGGAAAAAAAACAATTAAAAGATTTATATTCATAGCTACCATTAAGAAATTTAAAAAAGCACTCTTCATTTCTATGCTAAGATCTAATTTGATGCCCTGCTTTGCAAATTCAGAATGAGGAGGAAAAAATTATAGCGATTACCAAATTGGCAAAAGAGTAAAGAGTATGTCCACAAATAAAAGTTATTATATAGAAGTAACAGGCTAATACTTTAAAATTATTCACCGAAGACTAAAACACTGGAATACCAATGCAACACAGATTTCATCATATATGTATATGTGTACATATACATAAATATCATAAACATACAAAGTCTTACATTAAAATTGAAGGAAGTGTAATTATATGACAGCTTTATAAGAGGGATATTAGTAGGTGGGTACACATGTTATTGCACATTACAACTGCGAATATAAATGGTGAACATTCATAACCCTGGGAACCTCTGCCCTCTCTTAACATGTTCTCGTGATCCCCTTCCCTGGTTCTTCTTGGTCTTCTTCTCACTCCTATATATGCACAGCCCCCAGACAGCTGCCCTCTGGACAATCTGCCCATCCCCCTAACTCTACCATCACTCCCACACTCTCCCCAAGCTTCAGAACAAGTTCCCACACCCAAGGAAGCCACACACCTAGCACTATGCCAAGTTCTTAACATGTATTATCTCTTCCCACTCTTATAACAACTCTGTGAAATAGGTTTATTATTATCCCATTTAACAGATGAGAAAGCCAAAGCCCAGCAGTTAGGCCCCTTGTTCAAGGGCATTAATCAAAAAGCAGCAGAGCCAGGATTCGAAACCATCCCTAATGCCACATGACATTTCAGCTACTATTCCAAAAAGTCTCCCTGAACAATACAACACGGGCACCTCAATAATTCAACTCATTCACTCAACAAATTATTTCTTTGTTGAACACAAACCTGTTCTCTCTTTTCTCCACTTTTACCTCCCTAACTCTGTCTAGAGACTATACTCTCCACACCCCACTAATCTCTCAGGTAGATTCTTGGAATTATCTCTAACTCCTCCCTCTCTTGAACAACACTCATCTACTTGGCCAATAATTTCTGCCTATTTTAGGGATTGTAGGTTATACTACCTCGTTGCCAAATCCATTTCCATTGTCCCACTTCAGACCCTAGGTTTCTTTTACTTGGCCACTGTGACACCCTCCTAATCAGTCTCGCTGCTCTGGGTCTCTGGATCCATGCAATCAATGTTACACCACTGCCACCTGTTATCCTTGTAAAACAGACCTACTCATGTTACACTCCAGCTTAAAAGCCTTTGATGGTCCTCTACTGTCTACAGAACAAAGTCCAAACTAGTTGTGTTGGAATTCCCACACAAGCTGGTCCCAACCTATCTTCGCAGCTTCATTTCCTACTACCAACCCCCCACCTAAATAATAATAATAATGTTCATAGAGCTTAACTGCTTAAACAGTGCATTTTCATATACATTAATTATAACAACACTATGAGTATTTCTTATTATCCCAATTTTATGAAAAAGAAACTGAGACATAGAAAGGTAAAATAATTTACCAAAGATCCCAAATTGTAAAAAGAACATAAAAGGCAGAAAGGGTCAAGTATCAAAACTCCAAATTTTATCTCCTCTCCCAATGCTTCCCGCAGCCATAGCACCCCTACTCCAGCATATCAGATTCAAACTTTCTCTGAAACTATTTTCTAACCTGTCTTATCTCAAGCTATTTGCACTTGGAATTTCCAAAGAACAGTGGTAGGCATTTTTCATATTATACTTTGTATTAGTTATTTACATTTATATATAAGCCTGTGTCTACAGTGAATTATAAGCTCTATGAGGACAGAACCAAAAGTTAGTCACTCAATTTTTAAAGTCTGCTTATTTAACTGGAAAATGTGTGGGGAAAATAAATCATAGAAGACGGCAGGCATCAAGGCAGAGACTGGCCAGGCCTGAAACCAGAGATCAGAAACCTGGGTCAGACCATCTGAGCATGCCGGCAGTGCTGATAATTTTAACATCTATCTTCTGAACAAGAGCGAATGCCCGAGTGCCAACTATTTTCACTGACAGTGGCCTTTATTAAATACTATAGTTTACTGAAAGCACAATTCAAAAATAAAATGGGGTGGAAACGAAGAATTAGAATAGAAGTTGATAAGAAACAAATATCATTATTTCCCATTTTAACTTACCTCTTTGACTAAGTAACCAAAATTTGAATGGTACAGGCTTGACTTAGCCTTTCTACAAAGATCGGCTAAGCTGCATGGATGGCTGTCTCCAGGGCTATTTCAGCAGGCCACAGAATCACGTTCACCCACACAGCCACACAGACAGCTTCCCACGTCTCACCCTCTAAAAGAACCACAAGGCTTCCTCACACTAGAAGAGCCTCTCTCCGAAGGTATCTGACATGTTGATTATCTCACCAACTTTTGCAAGTGAAGTTCCCCACGGTTATGTCAAATGGTCAAACTGAATAGTGTCAATGTGCCTTAAGATTACAGGCCCTACTCCTCCCTGAGTTGTCTTTATCCCAGTGAAGATCAGCTTCTAAGGATGCCTTATAATTATAAAGCCCAGAATATGAAACCACTGAACAGCTGACCAGGTGAAAAGTCTCAAATGCTTCCTTCCCTCTGTCAGAAATCTCCCTGTCCACTGCTGAAACAGAACCACAATGTCAACTTTTCCATGAACTGGCAGAGGATAATATTAGAAGAAAAACTAGCCCACATGCCCTGCACTGAATTTCATTCCATTCCAAACAGTTATAGCACTATGATCTTAAATAATTTACAAACTAGATTTCAGAACTACCTTTGTCAGAACTAACTGTTCTCTATCGTGGCGTCTCATCCAAATTTTCGGGGCACCTGGGTGGCTCAGTTATTAGTGTCTGCCTTCACCTCGGGTCATGATCCCGAGGTTCTGGGATTGAGCCTCACATCAGCTCCCTGCTCAGTGCGAAGCCTGCTTCGCCCTCTCCCACTCCCCCTGCTTGTATTCCCTCTCCCGCTGTCTTTATCTGTCAAATAAATAAATAAAATCTTTTTAAAAAAATCTAACATTTCTATTCAATGAACCTCAGAATACTGCCACATTTTATACACGACAGCAGATTTCTTCTGGAGGCTACTAAGACATGGAGGGGGAAGGACATGTTGCTCTTATTATAAACTGTGTATTTTCCCTTTCAGAGAGAGTAATACAACAGTCAGTCAGAATTAACATCAACTTTGGAATCAGAGAATCTGAATTCAAGCCCTAACCGTAACATGAAGGAAGTTCCACTACTGAGACAGTAATAGCCCCAAACTCACAGGGGTGTTAGGATTCGGTCAGTCAACTGGCACAAAGTGACTAGAACACATGGTAAGCTTTCAGTAAACATTAGCTTTACAATCACCCAATTCAAAGTAACAATTACATGAGATTTGTGAAAGGATAACAAATTCTAAGAATCTCCAGCTCAAGATTGTCCTGCTTACCTTTTGGCAACTTCTATATGTCAATGATACTAATCAATTAGTCAATCAATAAAAATGAAATAGAAGAGAAACCTAACAGTTCTGTTTCTCGGAGCTCTCACAAAGTGCAGTGGCAGATACAACTGAAAGCAACTATAGATTTAATTTAAATTTATGGCATGGGTGTCACCTCAAATACAAAGATAAAAAATGCTGATCTGAAATCTATAAAACCCACTGTTACCAGCTATACATCCCTAAATAGCAGACGTGGGAACCACAGATAATATGACTTTAGTATTGTCTATATTACATGATCATACACTTTGGTCCTTATATATCTGTTTACACGTATGCTTCCTCTTTCCTCTCAGCAGTATCGTAATTCCGTTGGTGGACCGTGGTGCTTCTTTTGCACCCCACAGCAATGTTAAACAGCAAATAGTTGGACCGAAGTAACATCTAGGTAAGAATTTAGCAGCCCACCTGGCTAGATCTTTTCATCGGCATGAACACTGACTACAGTACACAGTGGCAATACAGCCTAAAGCCTGGCTGAGTGCACGCTGGAGTCTGAGACACCTCGGATCTGACGCCACCACTCACGTGCTGTAGGACCTGGGGAACCTAAAATGTCTGTTTTCCATTCCATGAAACAGCAATAATAATTTTACCTACCTCTTAGGATTACTGTGACAAATAAAAGAATATATGCAAAACAATACTAGTCCTGAAATATTGAGGGGAACATTTACAGATGTCTCCAATTTACTTTGAAACGTATCAAAAAAGGATGGATTGAGTACTTAATGCCACTGAACTGTACAATTAAAAAATGATTAAAAGTTTCACTATGTGTTTTACCAGTTTTTAATTAAAAAATAATTAAAATAAAATTGTAAAAGATGGATAGATATGCAATAAAACTGGTAAAACATCAAATGCAGAATATAAGTAGTGGGTATATGAATATTCACTTTCAACTTTTCCGTATTTTTGAAAATTTTTACAATAAAATATTAGGGAAAAAAACAATGCTGGCCTCTAAAAGTTTGCTTTTATCATCACTACTAGTCAAAAATAATAGCCAGCAAATATTCAGATTTTTGGCTCCTTTTTTTAAAAATTGTATGAAGCATCATTTTATCAGCCATCTCTCTTTTTACTATGACCATTTTAAAACTAAAAGTAGCTTATTTGAAACTTCTTAGTCAGTACTTATGTATGTGATTTCAAGTTAAATTATTCTAAGGTACCAGCTGCCAAGCATTTAATCTCTTCTGAAGGAACACAGAAACCAAGTCAAGAAATATTTGTGGTCGATGATTGACGACTTGACCAAACAAAACAATGGAAAAGCAAGGATTGGAATTACTTTTTCCTAACTTTTTCAGTAGCTGCTAAAGTTCTAAGTCCGGAAGTACTACCAGAAGTACTACCAGCACCTTAACAGGTCCCTGAGGTACAGGAGCATGCTGCATATACACAATATGTCAGCCACTTTAGAATGACACCCAGTTTGGGGCACCTGGGTGGCTCAGGTGTCTGCTTCGGGCCCAGGTCATGATCCCGGGGTTGTGGGATGGAGCCCCGAATCAGGCACCCTGCTCAGCAGGGAGTCTGTTTCTCCCTCTCCCTCTACCCCACCCCCCAGCTCGTGTGCACTCACACCCTTTCTCAAGTAAATAAATAAAATCCTTAAAAAAAAAAAGAATAATATCCAATTTTCTTCTAGTTTTTTTTCCCCTCTCTAAATGGTAATTCAGAATTTAAAGCGTTTAGTGGTTCTACAGGAACTCAAATACCATGAGGTGTAACAATTTAAACAGACCACCTTAAATCCATTGCAACGGCTACTTTCAAAAATACACAAAAGAACAAGTGTTGGCGGGAACGAGGAAAACCCTTACGCACTATTGTTAGGAACATAAAACGGTACAGCCACAGCGGAAAACACTACAGTGGTCCCTCAGAAGATTAAAAATAGAATTACCCTATGACCAAACAAGCCCACTTCTGCATATATACCCAAATGAACTAGAAGCAGAGTCTCAAGGAGATATTTGTACACTCGTGTTCACAGCAGCATTACTCACAACAGGTAAGATGTGCAAGCAACCCAAGTACCCATCAACAGATGAATGGATGAGAAAATGTAATATATATGCACAATGGAATATCATTCAGCCTTAAAAATGAAGAAAATACGGTCACATGCTAAAACAGAGATGAACTTTGAAGACATTAGGCCAATTGAAATAAGGCATTCAGAGCAACGCAAATCATATATGACTCCACTTATATGAGATACCTAGAGCAGTCAAAATCATAAAGACAGAGAATAGGATGGTGGTTGCCAGGTGCTGGACGCGGGTGGGGTGGGACAGGGAGGTCAGGTTTAATGGGTATAGTGTTTCAGTTTTGCAAGATGAAGAGTTCTGGAAATGGATGGTGGTGATGGTTGCTCAACAATATGTACTTAACACCACGAACTATACACTTAAAAATGGTTATAACTGTAAATTTTATGTTATGTGTATTTTATCACAATAACAACAACAACAACAAAAATGGAAGAAAAAAAAAAGCAGGCAAATAATCTCCCCAGAAGGCCTGGTAGGGGTGCTCCAGCTTGGACCCCACAGACAAGCAATCAACTCTGTGGCCCTCAAACCATGTCCATCTCTAAACACACCCTGAAACCTTGTCCACTCAGACTCTCCACCCTGCCTAGGGTTACACCAACTGTTTCTTTCAGCTTCAAAACAAACATTACTCCTGCTACCCCAGTTTTTTGTCAAAGCAGCAAAGACCTTAATCTCTCTAAACCTGCCTCCTCTATAAAACAAGGATAATTCCTACCTACCGGCCTTACAAGGTTGTTACGAGGGCAAGAGTGAGATCACGTATATAAAAGGAGCTTTAAACTGCCAAACACCAAAGAAACAGAAATTACTATGTTTATAACTACTTTCGTATGGAAATTCAGAAGGGACTATAACAACAAAAACTTCACAAGGCTTGGGACACCTCACCCATGTTTCATTCCACTTAAAACTCACATCACCACTAAATAACACCTTTTTTGTTTTTGTCATACTGAAGGGCAGCACTGAAAAAACAAACAAAAGCTCAACCTAAGCATTTCGTCTCACCACCCCAAACGCAATCACAATGTCCTAGGAAAATTCAATTTTTATAACCCAAGCATGGGCCTGCGGCGCCCTGGAACTACACTTCCCACAAAGCATCGAGGTGAACCCGGGCGGCGGGCGGGGCGGTCTGGGACTCAGGGTGACCACCGCTCTCCCCAAACCGGGATCGCCGTCCCCCGAAAAATGGCAACGTTTACGGTCGAGTGTGCGCTGGCTTTCCCTTCTGAAAGCGCTGTCAGCCCGCGGTCCCTCCCGCGTCCAGCCCTGCGATCCTCTCTCTGCCCTCCCGTCCTTCCTGCTCCACCTGAGGGTCACCGCCTATTCTTGACCTTTCCGCTGATTCCTAGGGTGTCACAGAGAGGCACCTTCTCCCCCGCCCCCAAAGCTCCATTTCTAAAACTCACCCAAACAGTTGGGACCCGGGGCCACTGCGGGGTCAGACGCGACGGGCCGACAGAGCCCGCCACCCTGGGCCGCCCCCCCCGCCCCCCCCCCCGGCCCGTCCGCCAGCCCGAGAGCAGCGGGCAGGGGGCTGGGCTGCCCCCACCCCCGGACCGGGGCGGATCGCCGGCAGAGGTGGCTCCGCCCGGGGCTCCGGTTTCAATTTCGCAACGTGACGGTGCAAACCTGAGGCCTACAAGCGCAGGCGGCAGCGTCCGGCGCCCCGCCCGCCCGCCCGCCAGGCCCGAGCGCCCCAGCCCCCCGCACGCCGCGGCCGCCGCCCGCCCACCCACCCAGCCCGGCTCCCGGCGGGCGGCAGAGCGCCCCGACCCGCCCTCCCGCCCGGCCGGCCCCGGCCGCCGCCCCCAGCCCCGCGCAGCGCCGGCTCTGACTCGCGGCGGCGGGCTGGCGGTGGCACTTACTCAGCTCGTCCTGGGAGGCGGAGGCGGCGGCCGCAGCCATGTTGCGCCAGGGAGGGAGGGAGGGGCCGGAGCGGGAGGGCGCGGACGGACGGCGCGGGGGGCTCGCCGCTCTCGGTGCGGCAGGGGCCGGGAGCCGCCTCCGGTTGCTCGGCGCGGGCCGCGCTGCGCCCACGAGGCCCGCCCGCCGCCGTCGCCGCCTGCGTCCTCCTCGCTGCACGCGTCGCTCTCGCGGTCCCCCGCGAGCTCGCGACTCGGGCGCTCCCACCGCCTCGCGCCTCTGCCGAGCCGCAGCCGTCTGTCCGCCGAGTCCCGGTGCGCCCGGCCCGCGCGGCGGCTCTGCGGCTCCGCGCCGCGCTTGCCCAACTCACGCTGGTTTTATATTTAGAAAGAGCTGAGCCATCCTCCCAGCGGCCCCCCCGCCGGGCCCCTCGCGCGCCCGCCCGCCCGCGCTCGCTCGCTCGCGGCTCGTCCTGCCCACCTGCCGCCGCCCGCCCCGCGAGCGCTCCCCGCGCGAACCCGGCACGCGGCGGCCTGCGCGGGCGGCCCGGCCTAGCCGCCCCGCCGCGCCATAGCAGCCTGCGGCTGCCGCGGCACGAAACGGACGCGCGGGCCTCTGACCTGAGTCGGAGCCGGTCTCCATGCCGGGGATGCTGCGCGCGGCGCCGCGAGGTGGGCGCCCAGAAGCGAGGCGGCGGCGGGCTCGGGCCCGAGGGGCCGCGCGCCGCAGTCCGGGAGGGGCCTGACCGGGCTGGCCCGCGCTGCCCGCGGCCCGGGGAGATCGCCCAGGCGGGGCCCGAGCTCCGTGTAGAAAGGTCTGCGGCTGTCACGTCGGCTGGTCCCGACCTGAAGAAACACGCCTGTCCAAAGGAAGAGACGTGGACTCGGAAAAGTAGAGCCGGGTTCGGAGTCGGCGGGAGGAAGCCCCGCCCTGCGCCTCCCGCGAACTTCTCGGCCCCGGCGCGTTCAACGCCGCGACCCGGCTCCCTGGACTCCTTCTCTCACTGAATGAAAAGCCGTGATCAAGTATAGTTTTCTGATGCTCTCAGAAACTAGGACTGCTGAGTGAAGGAAAGCCACGGAGTCCTACTAAAAGTTAAACGAACCAAGATATTGGAAGTTCAAATTCAAGTATATATGCTTATATGAGCTTTCTTTTTTTAATTTTTATTCTAATAACTATGTTCTTTTTGGTAGCCCGAGTGATTTATTTTCAATATACCGATTTGAACTTTACGGCTTAAGTTTGTCCATGAGGTCGTGTACGTGAAAAACACTTGCAAAATGGAATTAAAATTAAGGGGTTGCATAATGCTGACGGCACTGTCAACAACAAATTCGGTACAAGATCAGATGCTTTTTTTTTTTTTGTATGAGTTAGAAATCAAGACCCTAAATGGATTGAAATTGCATTTATTCCTAAAAGAAATCCATAAAGTCCTAGCTAATGTCTTGAAAAATGAATGTCTTGAAAAATGTCATTCCAGATGTAACTTAGGCAAGTACAAGGTACTTACACGACATTAAAGACATTTATTTTCTTTATTGCTTTAATATGTAAATTATACATGATCCTTGGGAAATTTTCAAATGATTGGGGATACATAAAATTAAAAGTGAAAAAAGCCGTCCACTCTCACCATCCAATTCCCCAGAGAAAAAAGTGGTTAACAGACATAATTGTCCATTTTCTGAGGCCTTGTCTCTGCACATAGATATATATATACATACACACACACCCCAAAAGCAACTAGAATGGAGAGAGGCTCATACTTACAATAAAGTTCTGTATCACTGATTTTCCCCCATAAACACTCGTCCCCATTAAAACGTCTACACCACCACTTTTTATTAATGACTTCATGCCACATTAAGTTCACCAATTTCTTTTCTGAGGACATTTTGGGTCCTTAATTTGATGTTGACACAAAGTCGGTGCACAACAATTTACAAAGACTATGATACAGAACTGTATAAAAGTAAAGGTCGTCCCCCACCTCGCTGCACGCCATCCCCTCATCTTACTCCCTGGAAATAATCCTATTAACAATTTGGTGCCTCCAACCTTTCCTGACTATGAATATATAAAGTAGCTGCACCAAAGATTGGTTTGAGGAAACTTTGACTTCCCATAGCCTCAAATAGATCCTTCTAAAGCCACCACAAAAAAAAAAAATAATAATAATAATAATGTAGAGAGAATATAAGTTAAAAAATAAGTTCATTAGGCAATATTAACTTCCAGATAAGACTAGTTAGCATCTCATAAGTTCATCCTATGTAGAAATTTGAGAGTCCACACATGTGCAAATCATGGATATGTGTGTCTACACAGATTTTTGTTTTAACAAAAATGGAATCCTACTACATACATTATTATGTAACTTTATCTTTTCACCAAACAATATACACAGGTGTCTTTCTATACGGGTAATGATAATAATAGCTAATACTGATGGTGCTGGGCAGTGTTTAAAGTGTTCTACATGGTGGAATTCATTTAGTCCTCACAACAATCTTACGAAGTAGGGATTTCTATGACACCAGATGGTGGAGGAACAAATCCAAAATGCCACAAACTAGAAAGTGGCAGAGCGGGGATTTGACCCTAGGCAGTGCGGATCACTCTTCACCACTACAATCTGTATATACATCACTACCTCATTCCTTTAAATGGCTGCATGAAAAGAACATGACAAAATTTATTTAACCATTCCCCTACTGATGAGCATTTAGGTTGTGGACAATTTTTTCTACTAATGTAAGCAAATGTTACTGTAAAAAATTCCTATACATATATCAACCTAGTCACATATTACATATAAACAGAGACATATGTAGAGACAGAATTGTTAGGTTAAAAAAAGATGCCGTTAACATCTTATCATATACAGCAGCTTATACCACTTTACAGCGCTGCTGCTAATCGCTAGTGTTTAAAGCTCTAAGCTTTTTTATAATTGCTTCTTCTTTCAAACTATTGTAATTTATTTTTCCCACTAAATAGCTTCATATTCTGGGGCAAGTGGGTGGCTCAGTTGGTTAAGCGTCTGCCTTTGGCTCAGGTCACGATCCTAGGGTCCTGGGAGAGCCCCACATCTCACTCTCTGCTCAGCGGGGAGCCTGCTTCTCCCTCTCCCTCTGATTGCTTTTCCCTCTCCCTCTGCCTGCCGCTCCCCCTGCTTGTGCTCTCTCCCTCTGTTAGAGAGATAAATAAAATGTTAAATAATTAAATAAATAGCCAGCTAGCTTCATATTCTTACTAGATAATTTGTTTTGAATAGTAGCCTGGAGATACTTCATATCTAGAATTTACCTCAATTTCCAAAAACAGACAAGAAGGAATTGTGGAAGGGGATGCACAGGGGGCAGAGAAGAGGCCACTGAGAAGCCAAAATAATGCATCACAAAATCCAAGAACGAAAAACTTACGTCTTTTACTCTTGTGAAGTCCCCTCTCCCTTCTAGCAGGCCCTAATTGTAGTTCTAACAAAATAGTCTTGTTTCCATAGTAAAAGCAAATTAGAAACAGAATATTAGAGAGCACTCTTCTGGGCAGGTACTCAGATGACAGAGGAGCTTATGGACACCCTAAAAACGAGGGAAGAAGCAGGAGAACTATGAAAAGAAGCTGTGAGAACTCAAAAAGCAAAACATTCTGGGGTTATTTGTAAAGTACAAAAAGCACTACCCACGCCTGAGTCCCTGAAGTCATTTCACTTGAATAGATATTCGTGGCGATGATCCTGACATCAAGAAACAGTACAAGACTGCCTGGGTGGCTCAGTCCATTAAATGTCTGCCTTTGGCTCAGATCACAATCCCAGGATCCTTGGATTGAGCTCTGCATTGGGCTCCCTGCTCAGCAGGAAGTCTGCTTCTTCCTCTCCCTCTGCCCTTCCCCGTTTGTGGGCACTCTCGCTCTTCTCTGTCTAATAAATTTTTTTCAAAGATTTTATTTATTTATTTGACAGAGAGAGAGAGATCACAAGTAGGCAGAGAGGCAGGCAGTGAGAGAGGGGGAAGCAGGTTCCCTGCTGAGCAGAGAGCCAGATGCGGGGCTCGATCCCAGGACCCTGAGATCATGACCTGAGCCGAAGGCAGAGGCTTTAACCCACTGAGCCATCCAGGGGCCCCTAATAAATCAATTCTTTAAAAATTTTAAAACTTTATTTATTAGAGAGAGAGAGCGCACATGAGCATGTGGAGGGGTAGAGCAAGAGGGACAAACAGACTCCTCACTGAGCAGGGATTCCCCACGTGGGGCTCGATATCAGGACCCTGGGATCATGAGCTGAGCTGAAGGCAGATGCTTAACCAACCGACTGAGTCACCCAGGTGCCCCTCTAATAAGCAATTTAGATGCTTAAAATTCTAAGCTAGAAAATCCAACTATCCCAAATAATTCAATTAACCATTCCCAAGGAGCTCCAGACAAGCTGAAATTCTACAGAAATAAGTCTCATACTGTATTCATTTTGGTTCCTGAAGAAGTCAGGGCCTGGGTCCAATCTGCCACAGAGTCCACAGCTCTCAAGATCTTCATCTCTATTCTTCAGTCAGTTATTAATTAAAAACATGTTTCACTACACATAAAACCATGTCAGGACTCAAAACATTCCACTTCTAAAAATCAAACTCAGAAACATCAGTCTCTAACTACCATATAGAATCCTTCCACTGTTTTATTCCCTAATTCCCGTGGATTTAGAGTACATTTTGGATCCTCCCCATTGCCTGGAACATTTCCACTGCTTTCTGGTTTGTATTTCCTCCAAGTATCACGGGCTCCATTCTCAGCCTGAACTCCAAGGATGGCAATGAATTCAAGTCTTTCCTTGGTTTGTATCTTAAAGAGAGTACCAATCAATTCCCAACCTTTGGCAAACCTATCATTCACTTTATTTTTCCTTCCAAATATCACTGGAAAAAGGCTAATAGCTGACCTGCTCCAATACAATACTACGCCTTGCATCTTAGAGGATAAGGCAACACTTCCTCTAGGGATAAAATGTATTCCTATACCAGAAGGGATATCTCCCCTGATTTCCTTTAGACAGTGGTTTCAAAGTTTTTTGTTTATATTCCTCTCCTCTCCAAAAAATTTTTTGAAAAACAACGTAATTAATTCACACATTTTTAGATTGGCATCTAAAATTTTCCCTTATAAATAATTGAAAAGGGAGTAGTTTTGACAGTAAATTCTATTGTAAATATTAGCATTTTTGAATAAAAACCTGGGCACCTGGGTGGCAGTCAGTTAACATTCAACTCTTGGTTTCAGCTCAGGTTGTGATCTAAAGATCTTGAGATCAAACCCCTGTGTCAGGCTCTGTGCTCAGTGTGGAGTCTGCTTGAGATTTTTTCTCCCTCTCCCTCCACCCCTCCAGCTCATGCTCTCTCTCTCTCTCTAAAATAAATAAATAAATCTTTAAAACATAATAAAATAAAATAAAAACCCTTTTTTACTTCTTTAAACTATATATATAGCACTAAATTCTATCCCTGAAACAAATAGTACAGTATATGTTAACTAAACCGAATTTATTTATTTTTAAAAGATTTAATTTATTTATTTGACACAGAAAGTACAAGCAGGGGGAGCCGCAGGCAGAGGGAGAGGGAAAAGCAGGCTCCCCGCCGAAAGCCCGATGTAGGACTCCATCCTAGGACCCTGGGATCGTGACCTGAGCCTAAGGTGGACGCTTAACTGACTGAGCCACCCAGGCACCCCTGAAATTGAATTTAAATAAAAATTTAAAAATATATATGTAGCATCTAAATAAGATTTTTTATTTTATTTTTTAAAAGGTAATTTTTTTTAAAGATTTTATTTATTCATTTGACAGAGAGAGACACAGCGAGAGAGGGAAAAGAAGCAGGGGAGAGTGGGAGAGGGAGAAACAGGCTTCCCGCAGAGCAGGGAGCCTGATGCGGGGTTCGATCCCAGGACTCTGGGATCACGACCCAAGTCAAAGGCAGTTGCTTAACTGACTGAGCCACCCACGCGCCCCAATGAATTTAATTTTTGAAACTGAGTACATATGTATGTATTTTTAAAATTTAGCTACAATTGACATAGTTAACATCCATCACCACACAGAGTTTAAAGGTTTTCTTGTGATGAATTTTTAAG
Source organism: Potos flavus (assembly GCA_028534135.1). Classification (NCBI taxonomy): domain Eukaryota; kingdom Metazoa; phylum Chordata; class Mammalia; order Carnivora; family Procyonidae; genus Potos; species Potos flavus. The sequence goes on along the minus strand of CM052892.1, from coordinate 18,718,348 downwards.
ATCTACTCCCTTAGCAATTTTCAAACCATAAGATTTTGTTAACTGTAGTCACCATGCTGTACGTTATATCCCTAGGACAGTATTATCTTATAACTGGAAGTTTGTACCTTTTGACCATCTTCACCCATTTTGCATACCCCCATATTATAATATAGTTAGTGGTTTTTCAAGACAGCTTAGCCTCCCTGACATCTCTCAAATTTCAAACATTTCTTGAAACTCCATCCTCTCTTGTCACCCTTGATTTATTTTTCTTCTACCTTATTTTTTAAAGATTTTATTTATTGGAGAGAGAGCGTGCGCGCATGAGCACGAGCAGGAGGAGGGTCAGAGGGACAGGCAGACTCCGAGCTTGAGCCCAAGAGCCAAAGTCAAGCTCCATCCCAGGACTCCCACCCCTTGGAGATCAAGACTGGAGCCAAAGTAGGACACTTTACCCACAGCCACTCAGGCACTCCTCTTCTACCTTTCTAAAGTTTGCCTGATTCCCTCATGATTTCCCCTCCCTACTCCTTTATGGACTTTATCAGCAAACCTTTCCTGTAAAGTGCTTGCTAGTAGATAGTTTAGGTTTTGTGGGCCACAGAGTTTCAGTCACAACTACTCAACTCTGCCATTATAACATGAGAGCAGTCATGAATACTACAGAAACAAAAGAGCATGGTCATGTTCCAATAAAACTTTATTTACAAAAACAGCCCAACTCAAGTACCCAGGATGACTGGGATAGAATTCTAGGTTGGAAATAACCACTCCTCATAATTTTGAAGGTATTGCTCAATTTCTTCTACCTCTCCCAATGCCTTGTTTCTTTTAGCTCAGTTGGCGCCACTAGCCTCCAGAGGTAGGGTTTCGCCTTAAGATTTTATTCAGGCTCACTGAGCTATTTTACTTCATTAGTAACGTTTTTTCATTTCTAAAAAATAAAATCCATTGGAAGAAATTGACCATGATGTTTTCCAATTTCCTGTACCCCAGGAATACCTTTTCCTAGAATTTGGTACCAGGAAAATGTTTGAATCTCACAAAAACGTCTATGCTGTCTTTTATGAGACAATAGGCACTAAGTAATCCATTGTGATTCGTTTTTCGTCCTATTGGTATCCAATTGCATTAAACTCTCATACCATACTCAATTCATTTGAATCCTCAGATGTTTAATAAAAGTGAATAAATGCGAGGGAGCAGACAATGGGAAGGCAACTATTTTGTCAGCTATTTCAGCACTCCAGACTGAAGGGAAAGAAACAGATATTTCTTTTCAATGGAAGGACATCAACATCACACTGTAATAATATATATCTAGATGGGAAATAGATAAGTGGAGCCATCTTTACAAAATATAATCTGCCATACAGTGCATTTGTTCTCACCCGTCAGTATTTGCAATAAATCACCCAAATCCTACTACTACCACATCCTGGGTCTTTTTTAGTTCATCGCCATTTAGACCACCATCATCGTCCCACCTGGATTATTGCACAACATCCTAACAAAACTAGTCTTTTTGCCTCCAGTTTTCTCTATCCAATCTTTTCTCCACCCTGAAGCTAAAACAGCTAAAAAACAAACAAAATAGCCCACTTATTTAAGTGTTCCTTAGCATGCTTACTCTGACTAGTGATCCCACCAGATTGCTTACAAGTGACACTAATTGATTTGCGGTTTTCTCTTTCTTTACTGATGCACAATCCACTACTCTTTACCATGATGGTTGCATTTAATCAAATGTTACAGTTTGGTCACAATTACAAGAAGGAGTCATTTTTTTCCTGGAAATTTATTCATATGTAGGATGTCACTTACTTACAGAATATTTCAACTACTGTAATGTTTCTCAAAGCGTAGTCCAAGGATCACCCACAATGGATTGTGGAGGGAAAGGTCCTAAAATTTGTATTCAAATGAAGAATACTACATGATTCTAAGGTACATACGGTTTGAGAGCCACTAATTAAAGTTTCTCCGACTTGCCCAGTAAAACTTAAGAGCCAATTTTATTTCATGTCCCTCTGCTTTCTCCAGCTTCTCCTTGATGTCCCATTTTCAGCATGACAAGGAGAGGTGGGTAGAGGAGAAAAATACGTACTCAGACCTGGGACTGGGATAGCTTCTTCTTGACTGTGGGAGTTTCTTCAGCTTGCCTTGCTGCCTGTTAGATGAACCCAGCGGTTCATTTAGTTGAGCTTGCTCTATCTTTTTAAAGTCTCGGGGTCTTTCAGTCTAAAATGTTTTTCTCTCCCAACTCCACCCCTCCAAAAGTCATCTCGTTATTAGAACCTTCCAAACAATCCTTCTGCCGTCCCCCAGCCCTTATGATATGCCCCCAGGAATCCAGGCAAGTGTCCATTCATAAATTCAACAAATCTACTGAGCCCTACTATGCACCAGGTACTGTTCTAAGGCCTGGAGAATGTGTCTCATGGAACAAATCAAATAAAAATCCTTACTCTTGTGGAATTGGTATTCCAGTGAAAAAGACAGACAAAAAAACAAAACAAAACAAGACAAGCAATAGGAAACAAATAAGAAAATTGTATGTTAGAAGGGGAAACGGGAGTGGAGAGGCGTGGGGTTCCAATTTTAGCAGTGTGGTGGGAGAGCATCATTGAGAAGATATTAAGGGGTGCAAGAGTGAGCCATAGGGCTACCTACTGGAGGAGCATGCAGCCAGAAATGCCAGGCAGATTGGAAGGAGAGGGAGAGCAAGGAGTCTGTTGTGCCTGGAGCAGGGAATTCTAGGAAGAGGTCAAGGAGGTCATGGGTGATCAGATTCTATCAAGCTTTGTAAGCCACTAAAATTTGGGTTTTTACTCTGAGTGGAATGGGAAGCCTTTGCAGGGTTTTAAGCAGAGAAGGGACATAATCTGTTCCATGTTTTTAACCATCTCTCTGGCTGTAGTGTAAAGAATTGACAAGATTAGAAAAGTGCATTCAACAGGCTATCACAATAATCTAGGGGAGGCATGATGGTGTTTTGGAGCATGGTGGCAGATGTGAAAGTCATAAAATTAGTATTCGTTCAAAGGCAACTTGCGGCATTAATTACGGCTTGCATTGAATGCATCATTAATCTGCTTCTGCAGTGGGTTTTCCCAGCCTAGATTTTAGGGAAGGGTAAAGAGAGGAAGGAGGAGGGATGGTTTGACGTTACCAAGGAGACCGAGCATCATAAATCCGAAAACCTGAGATGGTTCTAGGCCTTTAGGCCTCTGGCGCAGCAATAATTCTGTGGCCGAGCCCCCCAGCCGTTTCCCAATGACCATGCGCAACAGGCCAGGTGGGAGCCTATGGAAAACACAGGACTTCGCAAAGCGGGACAAACGCATTCCGGGAATCGTAGTTCTGCGCCTTGACGCAGGCGCAGTGGCCCCTCGCCGGCTTGCGCGCGCAGGTCCTGCAGGACCAGTTTCTAGAAGCTCATTGCGGTGGCGTCGATCCCGACTGCGGGTGCTGATGCAGGTAGCGCTTGTCCTGGGCCCCTAATTTGGGGGCCGCGGCCGGCTCGCCGGCTCTAAGGATGCACCCGGGGCGGAATGGGTGGAGCGTGGGTGGGGAGCCGAGCGACCTCCCGGTGCCGCAGCTCCGGGGGGAGGTTGGCACTGTCTTGAATGACGGAGCTTTCCTCCATCCCTTCCCTGCGTCTATGGTCCTGCAACTTGGGTACGCGGACACTTTGGGCGGGAAAATTCGTTGATGTGTGTGCGTGGGGGAAGGGAGCTGTGCGGGGACTGCAGGATGTTTAGCAGCATCCCTGGCTGTACCCGCCAGGTAGGTGTCAGTAGCGCTCCTCCTCTCCAGTCGTGATAACCAAAATGTCTTCAGCGCCCCGCTCCCTTTGAGAACTTTTTTCTTCCTACGTCACATTTTCGCGGAGCCTCTGTTGTAGTCCCCCTGGAGACCGAGACGAGTGTCTTCGTCACCGCACAGCGCCAGGGGCTCAGCGCGGTGCGGGTACTTGGTAGGCGCCTAATATTTGGCGAAGGAGTAAGTGACGTCATGCATACGTGTGTGCCGGGCTCTGTGCTGGGAGGTGGGTAATCACTGGTGTAATAGTTGCAACAGGGGGACAGTGTGCTTCCACCTGCCGCATTGTAGCGCATTTTGCTCAGGCTGTATTGTCATTTCCTGGGTGATTCTGAGGGTGGGGACCCTGCCTGATCTGTCCACGTGTGTCTCTGTAATGTCCTGGTGGTCAGTTATTTGCAGAACGAAAGAACGCAGGTAACACAGGATGGGCTCTGTGCAAAAGAGCACTTGGGGATCAGAGGAGGCTTTGTACAAGGGGTGACAGTTGAAAGGAATCAAGTTTTAACGCATGAGTGAAAGTTTGGTAGGAGAGGGAAAGAAGGCAGCTTCCAAGGAGAGGGAACGGCTCAGTGCAAAGGATGGAAGGGGATGGAGGGTGTGTGGGAACGGGGACATTTTTCTTTCTGGCTGCAGCATCCATCAGGGGCAGCTAGAGCTCAAGAGGTGAGGTCTTCAGGGAAGGGTGTCTAGATCTTCATGCATGGCCTCTGCATTTGAATTTTACCTTGGGACAGATGGGGGGTGATAGGACCCAGGTTTGCATATTGGAAGGAATCCTTAGGCTGCAATATGAGACAGGATTGAAGAAACCTGTACAGGGGTAGTTTAAGTAGGATAGAATGGAGAGGTTCTTAGGAAATAAAAGTGCCAGAACTTGGTTATTGATTATGTGAGAAATTTGAGAGGTGAATAGGAAATCAGGCTTGTGAGTTGAGCACCTGGTGGGAAATGGGAGGCCCTTCACTGTAGCAGTTCAGGAGATGATGAGTAAATTTGTGACTGGATTGTCCTGTAGCAGTGAGCCTTTTCTCATGTGTTTTGCTCATGAGGAGTCTTTAGTCTGAAGAAACTGTTTTCTTGGAGGGTATCTTTAATTACCGTCCAGTAACTCCTCTGCTTCTCACCTAGACCTTTAATGTAGCAGCTGGGCAGGGCTGTTGAAGGCCTTCTGTGTATGTCTGCATACAGCTGAACCAAACCAAGAACAATGTTTTTAGGAGTAATAATTTGTTTTACTTAATGTCTTCTATTTTTTGACAGTTTCCGCAAGACCATAAGCTGAAAGCTTGGAACCCTTGATATTTCGCTGTCTCTATTGCCTGTTGGTGGACTGTACTGATAATTCAACTAGAGTCTAAAGGGAATTGGATTCCTGCTGCCCACCCACATTGCAAGCTGTAGTATCCTTGAATAAGATGACAGCCATCTCCCCAGACCCTCGAACCCTGGCCTCAAGTGAACCAAGCAAGGTCCTAAGAATGGATACTCCTGGGGATCAAGAAACTATCCTGAGAGGAGACAGTAAAGACCCAGAGACTTTCAGACAGAGATTTAGGTGGTTTTGTTACTCAGAAGTGGCTGGACCCAGAAAAGCCCTAAATCAGCTCTGGGATCTCTGCACTCAGTGGCTGAGACCTGACATCCACACGAAAGAACAAATTTTAGAGCTTTTGGTGTTTGAGCAATTCCTGACCAGTTTGCCTGGGGAAATCAGGATTTGGGTAAAGTCACAACATCCCCAGAGTAGTGAGGAAGTGGTGACCCTGATAGAGGATTTGACCCAAACGCTTGAAGAAAAGGAAGGTGAGATTTATAGATGGCGGGAGGAAGCGGGAGCGATATCCTCAAGGTGTGAAAGTAAACTCTCCCAAAGAAAGCAATTGATTGCTAAAAAGGAGTCTCAGTTTGGGGTTGGGACTGGCTTTGGATCAACCCTGCCTTTTACTGTGTAATCTTGGGCAAGCGGCGTAACGTCTCGGAACCTTCATTTTTTTTTTTTTTTTAAATCTGTGGAAAGGGATTCCCATCTGCTAAGTCTTTTAGGGGTTTAACATGATAATACTAATTTCTTTTCTTTCAGCCTTGAGTAAAAGGAAATCTTAGAACGCAGGAGCGAAGGAAATTACCTGCACACGTTTGGAGTCACAGGCATACTGTCCAGTGCAGGTCTCAACTCCTGGCTCCAGTATGCACGGGAGCAGGTTTCTAGATTGGGGCACCCACTGTCCGTGGCAGTGGAAATGCATTCTGCACTGTTCAGCGCTTCGCATTAAGTATCTGAAATGTGACCAGGGCAAATAAGGAATTGAATCTTAAATTTAAACAGCTGTGTGTGCTGGGCAGCATCCGGGCAGGAGCAGCTGACTGACAGTTTTAGGATTCCGTTATTATACACGTACAGATATATAAACTGAATTATGATATATCATCGTAAAATATCGATAGACTTCTAGGGTGGATAGCACTTTGGGGTCCAGGTTTTATAAAATCCCTCTAATATGCTGCACATGTCCCCAGTATGTGTAGCAGATGAACTGCCATAGAGCTCTCAGTACATATGTGGGACAGTTTGCATTCTACCAAGAGTTCCCAGATAGGGAAATGGCATTTACCTCCGCAGAGTTAAACTGTGGTCACACAGCTAATTGGTATGTTCAACACTGGGGTTGCCTGACTTCTCTGACTTGTCTGTCATGGCAACATGGTGCTTCTCCAAAATTAGGGCCTCTTTGCAGAAGCCCCTTGCAACAAAGAAGCTCGCGAATTAATTGCCGTAGCATTCTGTAAGAACAGCTCCCTTAAAAGAGTCCCTTCTACGTAATTCTGATTCTTAATTCCTGTTGATTGTCTACTCAATAAGCTGCCTAAAATTCTTTTCATAAGAAAGTAAAGCATGATTTAAAAAATACTTAACCCTTATCTGAAGAAGAGCTGTTGACATCTCAGGGTATGTAATGTATTTCGTTGATATGTTCAGGTTCCTGATGTCCATCTTTAGGCATTGGCTGGTGACCCCAGGAGAGGAGTATGTTCCTGAGAGCAGCTTGGTGCTTTCATTCAAGAAGTGACTCTCTGCAAAGCATTGTGCTAAGACTATGAAGAAAACAAATTAATACATAAAACGAATATGCTGTTTTACCTTAATACAGCCTATGACTATTTTTAAAATAACTATTATGGAAATAAAACACATTTAAACTGTAGGCATTTTGATTGAATGGATTGAATGGAGCTGAATTGAATGAAATCAATTATTGTGAGCTTAGGAATTGAAAGGCTATTTTATGGAGTGGTGGAAAAGCTCAAATTTTAAAAAGAGAGTGTATGTAGCTTTTATCTCTTTTAAAAAAAGAGTGGGAAAAACTTTGTTTCTTCTGACCTTTTTCTCCAGAGAAATATGTGTAAGAATTTCTAGTCTGAGAAATGCATTTGAAAAACTAGAGTCCTTTCCCCTCTTCCTAGATCCAGTCCCTCAAGAGTCTGTTATTTCCCAAGAGGAGAACCCTGAAGAAAATAAAATGGTTTCTGTCCTTCCAAGTACTGAGTCCCAGGTAAGCTTCCTTTCACTGGTTTTTATTCTTAAGTGAATACTTACTGAGCTCCTACGGAGTGGTACAAAGATACTAGAATAATGAAGACCGTTTCCTTCACATTCTTCAAACTCATTCTTTAGATGCTATTTTATTTGAGTTACCAGAATTTGTCACAAGTCTGACTCTAAGAAAAAACAACCAAAAAAAAAAAGTTTACTAAATTCTACAGTTATTCTTGATAAAATTAGTCAAGTGGAAATAGAATTATATTTCCTTAATACGATAAAAAAAAAATCTCCAGCTGAACGGTATTGGACAATAAAAAGTAGCTCTCACAATGCCTGTAAAAAGATAAGAATGTCGAATCATGCAGCTGTTTTGTTTTGTTTTTTTTTTAGATTTTATTTATTTATTTGACAGAGAGAGAGAGAGAGATTACAAGTAGGCAGAGAGTCAGGCAGAGAGAGAGGGGGAAGCAGGCTCCCTGCTGAGCAGAGAGCCCGATGCAGGGCTCGATCCCAGGACCCTGAGATCATGACCTGAGCCGAAGGCAGAGGCTTTACCCCACCGAGCCACCCAGGCGCCCCTAATCATGCTGCTGTTAATGAGTAGTTTTTTAATATTCTAGCCAATGCAGTAAGATAAGAAGGGTAAGTATTGGTATGAAATACGAGGTAAGTATTGGTATGAAAGAGACAAATGTGTGTTATTTGCAAATGCAGTGGTCTATTTGGAAAACCTCTAAGAATCAACAAGTACTAAAACACATAATAATTGAGAAAAGTGGCTAGTTACAAATCAATTAGAACAGTGTGTAACATTTAGTTACAAATCACTTAGAAAAAAATTATTTTTGTAAAGATTTTATCTATTTGAGAGAGAGTACACATGCCCACACGCACGCACACATGAGCAGTGGGGAGCTGCAGAGGGGAGGGAGAAGAAGGCTCCTCACTGAGCAGGGAACCCGGATCCAGGGCTCGATCCCGGGACCCTGGGATCATGACCTGAGCCAAAGGCAGCTGCTTAACTGAGCCACCCAGGCGCCCTGAAAAAAATTCTTACTCACAGTAGTAATCAATACTGCTATAATAGACTGATAATGGCTGCCCAAAATGTGTCCACTTCCTAATCCCTAGAATCCGTGGATGTTAATCCAATGCAAAAAGACTGTATTTCGTGTGTTTGTTAGGAATCCATGACGTTCAAGGATGTGATTGTGAGCTTTTCCAGAGGAGAGTGGAGGAGGCTGGAACCTTTTCAGAAGGAGCTCTATAAGGAGGTGCTACTGGAGAACTTTAGGAGCCTAGAGTTTCTGGGTAAAGATAACCTCTTTATGATATAATGTATAAGCTGTGTATCTTTCCGTCCACTCTCATTGAAAGATAAGTGCTATTTAACTGTATTGGCTGGGCATGCAGGGATGATGCGACTAATCCTAAAAATGAGTTCCGGAAATGTACTTTTCTGCAATGTCTTCTCCAGAAAAAGAGTTTCTGCTTCATTGAACTGGAAATGTTGGGTATCACTGTGCTGTCATCAAGACATACCTGATTTTCCAAGATTGATGTCTGTATTTGACAGTATCTTCTCTGGAGAACCAGAGGCTGTGTATGAATGTTGGAAATCTTTGCTCTGTGCAGAAACAGTCATTTTTTATTCTTTTCTCTATGAGCAGGCTTTCCAGTTTCCAAATTAGATGTGATTTCCCAGTTTAAGTGGGTTGAACTGCCATGGCTGCTGGAAAAAGAAATATCAAAAGGCTCCAGACCAGGTGAGTTGATGAAAAACAAAGAAATGAGACCAGTTGCTTAACCAAGTCATTTGTGAAGAGCTTTCAAAATGTCAGGTGGGCTAGATGCTAAAATAGAAGGTGATTAGACTAGACCCCTTGTCTTCTTGGAATATTCATTTTATTGGAGAGACCATTCATTTAGGTTCTCTGAGAAGTAGATGCCAAGACGTGATTAGCTAAGCCAGGGACTTACTGGGGAGAATTGCAGTGAAGGAAAATGGAGAGACTGGTCAGAGCGTAAGGTGGGTGTAACACCTGTGAATGAGAGAGGGAAGGAAGGAAGGCTGGGTAGGAAATGTCTCAGACTGATGTGCAGTGTTTCGTGTTTTAAAGATTTATTTGAGAGTGGGAGAGCATGAGTGGGGGGGAGGGGCAGAGGGCGAGTGCTCCCCACTGAGCAGGGAGCCTGACACTGGGATCATGACCCGAGCCAAAGGTAGATGCTTAACCGACTGAGCCACCCAAGCGCCTGATGTACCATTTAACAAAGTTTTGGCAAGGCCAAAGAAGAGTTCCCCAGCCGGAGTCACCTATCAGGAGTCCTGTGTCTCTGGGCCTGCCCGTGTTCCTGCTGTACTTGCCATTGACTGGGAGCAGCTTTGGGAAAGTGGCCTTGGTGTGGAGTCAGCAGCCACGGGGGCTAAGTAGGCACCGCAGAGTTGAAGATCTGAACAGTACGCTTCTGGGCCGCTGTAATACGGTTATCAAACCACACAGTATTAGTAATGGGACGAATGGGAAACTCGGGAGCAATGGCTTACTTAACATTTAAGTTGCATCTTGAAGGATAAGTAGGAATTCATCCAGTGGACAGCCTGGAGAGTATAATCTCATTTTTGTTAAAAGGAAAAAATGTACATATACATGTATGTATCTAAATATATAGATACAGATAATTTTTTTTAATGTCTGGAGAACATTCGTGTTAACCCTGGTTATCTTTGAGGGATTACATTTTCTCTTCATCCTTCTCTTACCTTAAAATTTAATAATAAGTATATTAAATTTACAGTTAAAAAATAAGTTATTGCTTATATTTCAGTACGTTGGTTTTTGTCTTTTTTTAAGAGAAAAAGCAATAATTTCGCTTGGCTCTATTTCATCTTAACTGAAGTCAGCCTATTGGCTGTTTTCAGTATGCGTACCCAAATAAAGGATATTATTTTTAATACAAATGGTATAAATATGATCCCCTCTCCCCCAGAAGCATTAGTAGATGTACAACTTGTTTAAAAAGTTAATTTACAACGGAAGAAAAAATGTAGACAAAGTAGAGTTGATAACTATAATTTATAAAATACTTAAGCAAATCAGTAGGGAACACTGAGTCTGTTAGAAAAATGGGTGAAGAACTTGAGCAGATAGCTGACAAAATTAAAAATAACTGACAAAACTGAACTTTAAATTGCTGCAAACTTGAAAAAAATGTTCCAAGTCATCAGTCAACGATGAAATATACATTTAAGGGAACATTACTGAAGCACCAGAGTGGCTTAGTTGGTTGAGCTGGTAACTCTTGGTTTCGACTCAGGTCATGATCTCAGGGTCGTGAGATCGAGCCCCGCATCGAGCCCCTCATTCAGTGTGAAGTCTGCTTGAGTTTCTTTTACCCTCTCCTTCTATCCCTTCCACCTGCTGTCTCTCTTTCTAAAATAAATAAATCTTTTAAATAAATGCACAGAATTTTTTTTTTCAGAATTTTTAACAATGGTTAACTTCTGGGGAATAGAATTTTGTGCCTTATAGTTAACTCTTTAAAAAATAGGTTTATGAAAGTGATGGTGTAATCTCACGATTAAGAGCCAAGTTGAATGATGTGGTTCAAAGTTCTAAAGAGAGGGTAAGTAGAGTATGATATTGGAGAAAGCTGTGGGGACTGTGGGACTTGAACCCGATGCCCTAGGTGTTTGTGTTCAGAAAGGTGCCATGGGACGGCACTTGAGGTAGGACGAAGACTGAAAGAATAGAACTGAAAACACTAGTGTGGTGGGGACAGTGGATGGATGCCTGGTTAGTGTATCCCTAAGGTTGACTGTGGTAACCTTTGAAAGTCTTTGGGGCGCCTGGGTGGCTCAGTGGGTTAAGCCTCTGCCTTCGGCTCAGGTCATGATCTCAGGGTCCTGGGATCGAGCCCCGCATCGGGCTCTCTGCTCAGCAGGGAGCCTGCTTCCCCCTCTCTCTCTGCCTGCCTCTCTGCCTACTTGTGATCTCTCTGTCAAATAAATAAATAAAATCTTTAAAAAAAAAAAAGTCTAACATTCGCGATGCTGCATGTCTATGATAGGATTAACATTTTCTGTAACCTTAGTGCTATTTGGCTGCTTTGAGAAGCAGTGTGTATAGGGAATCAAAGGTATGTGCTTTGGTGTCAGAATAGATGAAAAATCTGGCTCTGTCACTTACCACACATGTGACTTGGGGCAAACTACTTACACTCTGTGTGTGTTGTTGTCACATCCACAAAACGGATAATATCAGCACCTACTTTATAGGGCTGTTGTGAAGATTAAGGGAAATACAAGTAGAGTGCTTGATACAGGGGCTGGCGTTTACTAAGCATTCAAGAAATGTTTGCATTGTCGTCATTATTTGGAAAGAAAATAGATTGGCTCTAGAGAGAATGAATTTGAACCTATTACAGAAATTTGAAATGGGGGTGAGAACATGCATTTTATTCTAACTATAAAGCACAAACGTTTCCTTTTCCCCAATATTTTTCTTAACCCCTATATTTACCTAGTTTCTCTATATTATTTTTTCCTTCTCTGTTTCCTAAGATTCTGAAAACTGTCCAAGATAAATTTCATATGTTTATAGTCACTTCTTTTCCTGTCTCAGTCCCAAATAGGACAGCTTCCTTTATTGCAAACGGAACACATTCTATTTGTTATTTCTTTTAGAGTGTGAACCTAGAGGTGAATTGAAGGAATCCTCTCGAAATCAAGATGTTCTAGAAGAATCAACTTTAGATAAAATAATAGAAAGATGCCTAATGGGAGAGTCCCAGAAACGTAGCAGTAAGGAATATTCGCAAGTTGCAGGCACACAAAAGAAAACTCATGGGAGAGGCAGTAAGGGTGAGGAATTTGACCCAGAAAAGAGCCCCTTTGGAAGTAATCTCAAGCATACCTCAGAAATAATTAAACATCTTAGAGTCTACTTAAGGAAGAAATCTCGGAGGTATAATGAATGCAAGAAACCCTTCAGTTTTCATTCAGACCTTATTCTGAACCGCAAAGAACACACTGGAGAGAAACCACGGAAATGTAACGAAGGCAGGAAAGTCTTAGGTCACTCTTCCTCCCTCACTGAACATCAGAAACATCAGAAAAAGCATTTTAGGGGGAAGACCCAGAAGTGCAGTAATTGTGGAGTTGTCTTTACACGGATCTCATCCTTTAAGAGAAAAAACTCTCCTCTGTGTGAAAAATGTTGGAGAAATTTAAATCGAGATGCAACCTCAAATAAAGATGAGGGAGCTGAGGTGGGAGAGAAGACCCATAAATGTAGCAAATGTGGAAAAGCCTTTGGCTATAGTGCCTCACTGACCAAACATAGGAGAATTCACACAGGGGAGAAACCCTACATGTGCAATGAATGTGGAAAAGCTTTCAGTGACAGTTCATCCCTTACGCCACACCACAGAACCCATAGTGGAGAGAAACCCTACAAATGTGATGATTGTGGAAAAACTTTCACCCTGAGTGCCCATCTCATCAAACATCAAAGAGTTCATACTGGAGAAAAACCCTATAAATGTAAAGAATGCGGGAGACCCTTCAGTGACAGTTCCTCTCTTATTCAACATCAGCGAATTCATACTGGAGAAAAACCCTACACATGTAACAACTGCGGAAAATCCTTCAGTCACAGCTCGTCCCTTTCCAAACATCAGAGGATTCACACTGGAGAGAAGCCCTATAAATGCGGTGAATGTGGAAAAGCCTTTAGACAGAATTCTTGCCTTACTCGACATCAGAGGATCCACACTGGAGAAAAACCCTATTTGTGTAATGACTGTGGGATGACTTTCAGCCATTTTACATCCGTCATTTATCATCAGAGACTTCATTCAGGAGAAAAACCCTACAAGTGTAACCAGTGTGAGAAAGCCTTCCCTACGCATTCACTCCTCAGTCGTCATCAGAGAATTCATACTGGCGTAAAGCCATATAAATGTAAAGAATGTGGTAAATCTTTCAGTCAGAGTTCATCTCTTAACGAGCATCATCGGATTCATACCGGAGAGAAGCCCTATGAATGTGATTACTGTGGGGCCACCTTCAGCCGGAGCTCAATCCTCGTGGAACACCTAAAAATCCATACTGGAAGGAGAGAATATGAATGTAACGAATGTGAAAAGACATTTAAGAGTAACTCAGGCCTCATCAGACATCGGGGATTTCACTCTGGAGAGTAATTCTTGAAATACAGTAAGGTGGTTTGGGGGGGTGGAATCTCATCAAATTGTCCCTTATTAAACATCCAGGGTGTAAACTTCCACCGCTTTGATCAGTAGCTACAACTTTAATGGGTTGGCAGCTGGGAAAAACACTTTTTGCCATTCACCACTCTTCTTTGGTAGATCATAAGTAGAGTTGGTAAAGGATTTCCTGAAGAAAGCAGGATGAGATGTGCAATGATTCTAAAAGGCCTAATGCAGACTTAAAAAGCAAGAGGAGTGTGTGGGACCCACTGACGAACCTTTTTTCTTCAAGAGATTTCCCTCTTCTAGCAAGAACTGGTCTCGAGTCATAACCTAGGTACTGGGTTCTGTCCCGGTTTGCCAACCAGATCACTATATAACACTGGGCACATCATTTGACCTTTCTAAATTTGAGTTTTCTTTACTGGTGGCGTGAAGGGGGTGGGGCTCACAATTTCTAAGTTTACCTCCGATCCTCTCTGAAGCTGTGGGAATAAGCTAAACACTTTTGTTCATTGGAATTTTCAAGTTTCTCTAGTAGAAAAGCACTTATTTAAGTGCTGAACTGAGAATGTGGTATACTTTTCAAATGCCAGATGCTGGAATCCCTCGAATATCAACAGGAATGAATCGGCAGAGCTCACACGGTGTGTCTTCAGGGAATGTTTTATTTGGACAAAGTACCCCAACCTGTTTTTCCCTCTGGGCTTTGACCAAGGGGATTAAGAATATAGAGGGCAAACATTGGAGCCATCTCAGCCATGAGAGTACCAGTCCTAGGAAAATGGGTTGGGGGCTGGGGAGGGGGGAGCGGTGGGGAAGGAAACGGGTGGTGAAAATAGAGCTATTCTGGATGGATTATCTTTTGCAAAATAGAATTCTATTTTTTTAAAAGTTTATCCTAAGTACAGCCTCCATCATCGAAGTGCAAACGTTGTGTATGGCAAAGGTCACAAGGTAAGATTGAGCCATTTGATATGTTTTGGTTGATCTGTGTGGTAAGAGGTGTGTGTGTGTGTGTAACTAGTTGTCACCATTTAAAAATTAGGAGATTTCATACCAAAAAAAAAGGCTTGCCTTGAAAAATTATAAGGGCTGACACCCCTGGCCCATATTTCAGTGGAGCAGTCAGCTGGTTTGGGGTAGCAGCTGCTGCCTTTACACAGGAATCTACTCTTCTACCGGCCAAGTTCTCTGATTTATAGGACCTGACTTGCCCCCACTATAGGAACTTGATACTATGGTCCCCTGCCATCTGAAGAATACGTATTCTAAAGTCTAAAGAGACCCCACTGATAGTAAAATTCAGCAAAAGAATGTAGAAGTCCCACAAAATAACTTCTCAGTTAAGTGCTTTGTTTTGAAATTAGACCTGAAAAGAAGAGTGAGCAGTTATTAGTGGATTATTTCTTGTGATAAATCTCATTGGTGGAGTGTGAATAATCATTTCTGACTGAAAAAGGAACTAAAACCCCGGGTCAGGTTTAGGTCTTAAGTCCTAGGGTTCTGGAGGCACCCTTCTGATTGAGCGATGGTACCAAAAAGTTCATAAACTTGAAATTTGAGGTAGCTCCTATATAAATGAGAACGAAAACAGAGAACTTTTGGCTTATGGAAGTGAAGAGATCTTTAATGCTGATGGGAGACTCAGCAATATTTGCTATGATGTAATGGGTGTAGGTTTACAATACTACCTCTGGATAATGCTTTTGGTTTCTTCCTTATACCCGCCCCCCCAAAAAAGCTTGTAGTTCAGATATTGCTGTGTGGTAAATTGATCTGCATTGTTACCGCTAAATGGACCAACCAGAGACATTCTAGCCATGAAAAGAAAATGGCTTAAGAGAATCATTCATCTGGTCTTAGGTTTATATATATACTATATTTATTATATATATAATATATATATATATATATATATATATGTATATACTATATATATTATACATATATATATATAGTGTGTATATATATATATACACACACATACATGCGTGTGTGTGTGTGTGTGTGTGTGTATATATATATATCCTGATTTTTTTTTAAAGATACAATTTATAAAGAAATATGTAAAATTCTTGAGAAGAGGCTTCTTCCAGGATGTTTACTGGTTACAAACTCCAACATTCATAAGAGGTTTTATACCAGTACCAGTTGGGTATCTGGAACATAGAGGTTTTTTTTTAACAAGTTTATTGGGGTGTAAATTATGTATAAAGGTCATTTGAAGTGTACAATTCAGTGAGTTTTGGCAGATTCACTGGGTTGTACAATCATCACCACAATCCATTTTTAGAACACTATTATAAACTCTGTAAGATCCCTCATGCCCATTTACAGTTAACCCCCATTCCCACACCTAGCCTCAGGCAACCTCTCATCAGTTTACACTCTTGTCTCTGGAGAGTTGCCTTTTCTGGACATTTTATACAAACGGGCTTATATGTGGTCTTGTGTTTTTCATTAACGTATTTTCTAAGTTCGTGTTGTAGCACATCAGGCCTTTATTTTTATGGTTAAATGATACCCTATTTTATGGGTATACCATATTTTGTCCATTCACCAGTTGAAGGACGTTTGGGTTGTTTACAGTTTGGGGCTGTTCAAAATAATACTGCTTTGAACGTTGATGTGTAAGTATTTCTGTAGACACATTTTCATTGTTCTTAGGTAGATGGCTGAGTAGCTGGCTCATAGGTAAATTTTTGTTTAACTTTTTAGGAAATTGCCAAATTGTTCTCCAGGTGAGTATACCACTTTTCATTCTGAGCAGCACTGTATGACCCCCTACAATCTGGGGAATATAGATCGTAAAGTCTAAAGTGACTCCACTGATAGTGAAATTCAGGAAGAGAACATAAAAAATCATACAGAGTGACTTTTCAGTTAAGTTTTCTTTGTGACATTAGACCTCAGAGGAATAGAGTGTACAGACACTAGTGGATTATTTCTTAAGAATTTCATTCTCAAAGTCTGAATAATAATTTTAAATGAGAAGGGAGCCCAAGAGATGAGTCAGTCAGGTTTCTCTGCATCCTCACCAACCCTTGTGATATTGTCTGTCTTTTTCATTCTAGCTGTCCTAAGGGTTGAAATGCTATCTCTTTGTGGTTTTAATTTACATTTCCCTGATGGCTAATGATGTCGAGAATCTTTTCATGTACTCCATAGCTATTCATATATCTTCTTCAGCAAAATGTTTATTCAAGTGTTTTTTCCATTTAAAGAATTAGGTTTATTGAGTTGTCATATTATTTATTCTACGTAAAAGTCCTTTCTCCAGTATGGAGAAATACTAGCCACAGAGAGCAGCCTCAAACCCTACTGCATGATATTTATAAAAAGCTTGTTTTCAATAACTACTTATGTATTATTGCCTAAAGGATATTCGATGTGGGTCATCATCTAAGTACTTAAATTCATTTTTTATGTCCTGTCGGATAATCAAGAGATTTTAAACTTCTTTTGATTGCTTATAGAATTGTTCTTGTTAACTAAATTAATAGTATTTGATAATTCTATGAAAACCAGTATTTGACTTTATGCTGTTTATGTACATTGACACATATTAAAAATAAGTCCTTTAACACATTCTATCTACTTTAAAATGAAGCCCTTGTTTTTCAAAATGTTTCTTCTTAATGAGTTTATACTGAAGAAACTTTTTCAGGTCACAGGACAGGACAAGGCTTCGCCTGTCAGTGATTCTTTTATTTACTTATTTTTTAATTAGTTTTTAACGTGGCGAAATATATAGAACCTAAAATGGATCAGTTTAACCCTTTTTGGGAGTACAACTTAGTGGCATGAAGTACATTCTTTTTGTTATGTAATCATCACCACTGTCCATCTCCGGAACTTGTCTGTCATCCCAAACTGAAGCTCATGAAACAGTAACCCCTCATTCTGTCCTGGCCCCCAGCTCCTGGGGGCCACTGTTGTGCTTTCTGTCTCTCTGAATTTGAATATTCTAGGCACCTCCTATAAATGGAATCATTGAATATTTGTCCTTCTGTGTCTGGCTTCTTTCACTTAGCAAAATGTTTTTAAGGTTCATGTTGTAGCAGGTGTCAGAATTTCATTCCTTTTCAAGACTGAATAACATTCCATCATATGTATATACCACATTTTGTTCATTCATCCATCAACAGACATCTGGGTTATTTCCACCATTTTGACTACTGTTAGTGGTGTAAAATAGCAGAGTCCCTGTTTTCAGTTCTTCACAGATGTTGTCAATGTCATCTAGAATGGAGACTCTTCCCGAAGGTTTTCAGTTCACTCTCCTGAGATCCAACAGAGGAATCACTGTCTATGGCAGTTCTAGCCTTATGAAATGTATTTGTTGTAAGACCTGGAAGTTGAAATCAGTCCTTGATGCAGGGACTGCAGAGAGGATATTGTGTCAGCAGTGACGAAAACCACAACCGTGTACATCTTCCATCATGGATGACCAGGTCAATTACTATGAGCAGTAATATTTTGAAAGGGATTTTTTTTTCTTTTTTTTTTCTGAGCAGTAGGTCTCAATAATGGGCTTAAAAAATTCAGTAAAAACCATGTTGTAAACAGATGTGTTGTCATCTGGGTCTTGTTGTTCCATGTATAGAGCACAGGCAGAGAAGATTTAGCATAACTCTTAAGGATTTTCAGACTGACAAATTAGCAAAGTCACCAACTGCATTAATTCTAAACAAGAGAGTTAGGCCAGGCACTGGCTTTTCTCTGGTTAGGAAAGTCTTAGATGGCGTTTTCTTAGAAGGCTGTTTGGTCTGCACTGAAAATCTGTTGTTTGGTGTAGCCACCTTCATTAATTAGCTAGATCTTCTGGATAACTTGCTGCAGCTTCTACGTCAGCACTTGCTGCTTTGCTCTTTATGCTACGAAGGTGCCTTCTTTCCTTAAATCTCATGAACCAACCCCTGCTCACTTCGAATTTTTCTTCTGCAGCTTCCTTACCTCTCTCAGCCTTCATAGAATTCAGGAGAGTTAGGGCCTTGCTCTGGATTAGGCTTTGGCTTAAGGGAATGTTATGATTGGTTTGATCTTCTCTCCAGACCACTCAGACTTTCTTCCTATCACTGAGAAGGGTGTTTTGCTTTCTGATCATTCATGTGTTCATTGGAGTAGCACTTTTAATCTCCCTCAGAAACTTTTCCTTTGCGTTCACAGCTTGGCTAATTGATGGAAGAGGCCTAGCTTTTGGCCGGTCAGCTTTCAATATGCCTGCCTTACGAAGCTTACTTATTTCTGGTTTTTTGATTTAAAGAGAGAAATGTGTGACTCTTCCTTTCGTTTGAATCCTTAGAGGCCGTTGTAGGGTTATTAATTGGCCTCATGTCGGCATTGTGTTTTAAGGAATCAGGAGGTCCGAGGAGAGGGAGAGACCCGGGGACGGTGGGTCGATGGAGCAGTCAGAAAGTGCACATTTATCAGTCAAGTTCACTGTCTTACGGTCTTACGTGGGTGTGGTTCATGATGTCCCAAAACAATACAGTAGTCACATCTAGGATCACTGATCACAGAACACCATAACAGAGATGGTAATAATAATTGAAAAGTTTGAAATACTGTGAGAATTCCCAAAACGTGACACATAAAGTGAGCAAATGCTGTTGGGAAAATGGTGCCAGTAGACTTGCTCAATACAAGGTTGCCACAGACCTTCAATTTGTGTAAAACAAAACAAAACCAAAACCAAGCCAAACAAAACAAAAACAACCAAACCAAAAAACCACACACAATATCTGTGACGCAAAATAAAATAAGATACGCCTCTATTCAGTTTTGCAGATGCTACATTCATTAATGCTTAGTATATGCAATGCACTTTAAGAGAGGAGATGAATAGTACATGTTCTCCGCCCTGTCGAAATCCAGTCGGGTGTGTAAGACTGCTGTGTTTTGGAGGGGTGGGTATGATGCAGAGCAGAGTAGGATTGCAGCTAACAGCTGCAATGAGCTGTGTGCAGCACTAAAAATGAAGTGTAAACCTAGCAGGTGGGAGCCCATGGGAAGGTGACTCTGATACTTGGGGGTAGGAGTCCGTTGCACCGCGTGTTGCCACAGTTGAGGCCTGGCATCATAAAGACCTTTCTTCCCAACCCTTTTGAGGAGTTTGTGTTTTATTACCAAGGTGTTGAGGAACCACTGCAGGTTCTTCCTGTGTGTGTGTATTACCTGATAGTCTTCCATTTTTGTTGTCTCTTGTTTTGCATTTTCCTCAGAATCGGTTCTCTGAGGTGGAACTGCTTGATGAAAAGGGAGACGCATTTTAAGATTCTGAAAATGTACTGTCAAGTTGTTGTCTATAAAGTACAGCACTTTCATAGGGTCTCTCCTTTATGTGGAACTATGGACGTCTATAAAGGTCTGACCTAAGGAAGCTTTTCCGCAAACCAGGGCGCTTGTGAGGTGTCTCTCCTGAGTTAATCTGGTGCTTAGGAAGTTGGAAATTACTATTTTCTACCCTGAGAGCATTGGTGAGATCTCTCTGCTGGACTCTTTCTTACAGGTCCCAAGGTCGAGAAAGTCTTCCAGGTTGGAGTCCTCAAGGGTCTCTCCCTACAGAGTGGTTCTGATAATCTACAAGCTTTGCCAAATCTATCGGTAGCTCTTCTGGGGGCTTTTGCCATTGGTATTCAAGATGTTTACAGTCTTTTTGTAAAATGGAACCAACGAGAGCATTCCCCTCTAAAGTAGTAACTCATGGATGCCTAGTCTCTTTTTTTTCCTACTTTGAAGAATCTTCGTCATTTTCTTACTTGATCTGCCAGCCTCATCAGAACCTTCCTTTCGCTCTTGAAGCATCTTTAAGACAGTTGGTTTAAAGGTTCTGTTGAGCAAGTCTGGCCTCTGGGCTTCCCAAGCTACATTTTCTGTTGATTTGTTTCATTCCTTTGAATGGGCCTTACTTTTCTGTTTCTTTGTACGCCTTGTGCTTTTTTCTTGTTATTGTTGAAAACTCGACATTTGAATCTTCTAGTTTGGTAGCTCTGGAAATCAGGCTTTCCCTCTTTTCATAGTTTAAGGTGATTATTTTAGGGTGTCTCTGCTGGGGATCAGTCTCTGGTGAATGCTTAAATTTTTCTGACTTTGTATTTCCCTAGGCAGAGGCCGTGGTTTTCTAAATTCTCCCATATGCAGTTTTCTTTTTCAATATCCAGAAAAACCGGGTACTGTCTCTTAAGTTCTCTGGAAACTCCTGTAGCCAGTGGGGGTTGGAAGAATGGTGGCTGGCTTCTGTGTCTTCTCTTCCTTCATAATCAGAAGCAGCCACCCACAGTCAGAACCCAGAACACTGATATTTAGAGGCACAGGTTTTTATTGTCTACTCTGGTTCCAGCAAGGCACACTGTGGGTGTGGATTGCATCTCCTGGGCTGACCAGTAGAGGCTGGGTAGCTCCTATTGTCCTGAAGGCTAACTCCACCACTAATCATTGCAGTTTACCAGTCAGGGTTTCCCCCGAGAGCTGTAAGTTTTCAAATAGACATCGTGTATTCCAGAGTAATCACTAGATACCTTCTTCCAGTACAACTGTTCAGGCGGCAAGATGGATTCCTGGTGCTTCCCATTCCACCATCTTCCCTGACATCACTTCCTCCACATCTTTGATCTTTATCTTGCTTTCTGGAAATTTTTTTCAGCTTTATCCTCCAGCTCTACTACTAAATGTATTGAATGTTTTGTTGCTGTTGTCACATTGATAATTCTAAGTGCATTTTCTGATTCTCCGTTCTTTTTTTCTTTTTTTTTTTTGTTAATCCGTTTTTTCATGGGTGAACTTTTTTTTCCCTCTGAAGATGTAATACAGTGTATTTCCATGTTATTCTGCTCCCTACATTATCTTTCCTCTGGGTTGTTTTTAACCTATTTTCTTTCTTTGGCATTGGAGGCTTTCCTCAGATTTCTGGCAATCTTTGTTCACATTTAAGAAGAGGGCTCTAAAAAGCTGACTGGAAGGTGTTTTAGTTACTACAGCACTGTCCAAGAGGAGCATAATGTGAGCCACATTTGTAATTTCAGATTTTCTAGTAGCTACTTTTAAAAAGCAAAGCAGACGAAGTTAACAATATATTTTATTTTACCCAATAGAGACATAATATTATTTCAACATATTTTAACCAGTGTAAAACTTATTGATGAGATATTTTATGTTACTCTTTGCATTGTCTTCAAAACCCAGTGTGTATTTTATAAACATGGCTGCAAATTTTAATCCACACACTAAATTTTCATCTGAATTACTCGATCCATTTTTAGATTTGTAAAACTTAGCATTGAAAAGTAGATTCACATAGTTCTTCCAAATATATCTTGTTGTTCTAAATATACTTAAAATTTTCTAATAACTGTATCAAGTATCAAAAGAATAACTTTGATATTTGCATCCACATTGACAAAACTGTTCATCCTTTTATTGGAAGAATTGATTTTATTTTGAAGCAAAAGCATATCACTTTGAAAACTGTTTGTTCAAGTAAATTCAACTCAGTATTATTAACATCAAATTTGGCATAAGGTATTGCATAAAATGGAAACAAAACTGAATTTATCCATATCGACAAACCAGTCTTTACATTTGTCTTTTTTTTTTTGCAGCTAACTTACATAATATGCTATCGATTACATTTAAAATTCGCATATTGACCCACTGTTAGAAGAATGTGTACAGTTGTCATTTTTTAAATTTGTATTATGAAATGTTCCAGTTTTAACTAAATTATTTTAACTAAATTATTCGCCTAAGTAGGTAAAAGTTTTTCTTGTTTTAAGGAGCTTCAAATTTAGCTTATTCGTGCACAGTGTTATATTAAGGAGAATTATCATACTGACACTTTTTGTCCTTGATTATATGGCAGGCATTCCTTTCATTTTAAGAAAACCTTGAAGTGGAGTTCCTAGAACAGAAATCTTTGTAAAAATTCTCTTATGACTCAACCAAGGAACATTAATAAAAACACAGATCATTAGAAACATCATCTTTACCGATTCCATAACCTGGCAATGATTATATTATAGCATTTGCACATATATATTGAAGAATTTTAACATCTATATTCATGACTCATTAGAGTCTGCTTTAGAAAACAACACAAATATTTTCGATAGTTATCAGACAATGGAACAAAGCAATGAGGGAAATATCACTCTCTTGCTTTAAAATTCCAATACTTCTGGTCTTTGGACTTAACATAGCTGGAGTCTCATTCTTAAAATAGAAACTAATTTTTCTATGTCTAGCGGAAATTCTTCAACAGGTGAAAAAATGTCAAAAATAAAACCTGTCATGAGTTTGAGTTTTTAGGCAATGAATTGACATTCTTTGTAAATTTGGATGTTCTTTGAGACAGAATGTGCCAAAATTTTCAACAGGCACTGTCTTACATCACATGACTCATCTAAAGCTAAAAGTAAATACTTGTAACTTTTAAAATTGTGAATCAATTGATCCTCGATAGTATTAGAAACTTCTTGTATTCTATGAACAACATTGTTTAGAGAGTTAATTGAAAATCTCAAGTTTTGTAAATGTCTTAAGTCTTTCTCATAATTTTCTAACTAAATTATCATAACTGAAATAATCATTTCTTTTTATCATCTTTCCACCAAAGGTTTTGTGTTTGTGTGTGTTCAAGAATTCAAGTATTGTATAGTTGGCCATGTTTACAAGCTCAAAAATCCTGTTAAAAATTGTTTAATTTTTTTTGATGGAATGCTCATTTCCATGGATTTTTTTTTTTTTTTTTGACTGTTAGAATACTTCGTCAGCTCACTAGATTGTTGCTGGAAATGACAAATACTAGCTGTCGTCTTAAATAGTCTACTGTATTTAACACTTTTGTATACAACAAACAGCTTTTTCATTTCACTGTGCCTGCAGTAAATTGCAATCGCCATTCATCGTCGAATGTGCACTAGACCCTCTTCCCCCTTTCTCTTTACTAGTTGTAGTACTCGCTTCTGTAGTGCACTGAATTCTGCCTCAGTAATATGCCTTCATTTAAAATTTAAATATTTCCCCGTATTTTTTTAATCTAGAAAATAATTAAAATTAAAATAGTGTGTATCTCTGTTGATGATTCTGATTTGCATAAGTATCACTGTAACTTGTGCTGTCTACCTAGGTATACTTGAACTTGTGCTAGCCACATAAAATATCCAAGTAAACACATCGCGATGTTATTTCAGTGCATAGAAGAAAATCATCTGAACCGAATCAATCTGTCGATACTGCCTAGATTGGTGAAGTGTTTATCTGTAATCCTAGAACTAATGCACGTTCCTGTCCAAGCATTACAGTATAACAACATCCTATGCGATGAAACAGTTAAAGTGAATTGTAGTTCTATAAAAACAATAAAGTTGTGTTTAATGGGAAAACATTGACTCTGCTTCGGTTTTTTTTTAATCTCAGAGTGTGGCACTGTTCGTTATTGCAGTTCTCAGTAGATATATGTGGCTACCATATTGGACAATGCAGGGTCGGAGTAAGCATTGCTAGCCAGGGAGCCCAAGAGATCGAAGTGGCTTGACTGATTAACAGTTCGTTTCCAGGCAGGCTTCCTGCATTTTGCTGCCTTCCAACATTTTGTAGCTATGCCATCGGGAGTCCCCAGAGGTAAAGAAAGCAAGAACGGGAGCATTATACATTTATACATACATATTTAAACACTAACCTGGAAGTAGCTTAGAACCCTGAGTACTGGCGCTCCTGGGGTTGGTTAAATGGCTCCCTTCAGCTCAGGTCATGATCTCAGGGTCCTGGGATCGAGCCCCATACCAGGCTCCCTACTCAGTGGGCAGTCTGCTTCTCCCTCTCCCCCCGCTGCTTTCTTGCTTGCATGCTCTCTCTCAAATAAATGAATAAAATCTTAAACTAAATAAATAAAAAAGAACCATGGATCCCACTGGATGCCAAGGTGTCCCAGGTCACTGTAGAGAACTCGTAGGGGTTTCCCAGGATATTTTAAATTTTAGGGAAACACAGCTATCGCCATTGGGCATAGCACCAACTACTATTGTCTGGACCTATTTAGCAAATGGGACAGTTAGGTATTTCTTACCTAATTGTGCCTAGGGGCACTGTGAAAAGCTGATTGTGGTGCTGAGAGTGCTCTAACCCAGAAACGGGCAACATGTGGCTTAGAAATCACTTCTGTTCTCCGTTGGCCAGAAATCAGTCACAGGACACCTCACTGCCAAGGAGGTTGGGAAATTGTCTTCCCCTCATGGTGAGCACCTGGATTGCTTCAGCCACAACCTGTCCTGATCACTATGTTCTTCCATTATCCCCTCACACAGTACATACCTTCTTTTCCTAAGGGAAGCAATCCAAAGTCTGTTGATGAATGTTTCCACCTGGAAGTCCAGGGTCTCTGGGTTGGAAGCTTGAGGACACGGGAGCAGCAGGTCAATTTGTGGGCTTCATGGAAGGATGATTGGGTGTTCATTTCGTTTTTGCCTTGGGGACCCCCAGATGTCGGTATCTGTCAGTCATCCTTGAAGCAGTGTAATTTCTCCAGAAGGATCTACAGGTTTGGAGAGAGCTAATCTGCCAGGGGTTACACAGGTGGCTACTGTGGGCTAGGTGGAAGAAAGCGGCCTGGTGGGATGGGAGTTGGAGTTCACCCCCCGCCTTAGACTTCCACTTAACCTGTTTTTAGCCTGACACCTCATTTCCACCTTCTTCCAGGGCCAAGGGACCCAAGTTAAAAGTCTTTCAGGTTCCACTTGGTGAAAATTATACTTCAGTTTTCTGTGGGGGTTGTGGAGGGATAAACGCCAGGCAAGGGAGGAGTGGTGCTGTGGGCTTGAACTACTCCTCTTCTCTTCTCTTCCTTTCTTTCCCTTTCCTTCCTTTCTCCCTTCTTCCCTCCTTCCCTCCATCCCTCCCTCTCTCTTTTCCTTCCTTTCTAAGATTTTATTTATTTGAGAGAGAGAGAGAGAGAGAACACAAGCAGGGGGAGGGGCAGAGGCAGAGGGAGAAGCAGGCTCCCCACTGAGCTGGGAGCTGGAGTGGGGCTCGATCCCAGGACTCTGAGATCATGACCTGAGCTGATGGCAAATGCTGAGCCACCCAGATGTCCCTTGAACTGCTCTTTTTGCACATTTCCAAGTACTATCTTTTTAGCCCCCTGGTAGCCTCCCCACTTCAAAGTACCTGACATCTACACTTCCCAAATCTTTATAGCATTCATCAGTACCCTTTGAAAGAAGGCAGTTGTGCCTCTTTTTTTTTTTTTTTTTTTCCTGTGCTGTCAATACAAGTTCCTCTAAACAATATGTGTCTTCATACAATATTGTTTGGGGTTACATGTGTTTCTTAATTTTTTAAGCATACAGAGTGATGATTTGATATACATTGTGAAATGATACCCCTCTCAATTGAGTTAATTCATACATCCACCACTTTACATATTTACCTTTTTTTTTGATGGGAACATTTTAAGTTCCACTCCTAGCAAATTTCAATTATGTTATCAACTACACTCATCATGTTGTACACTGGGTCCTCAGGACTTAATCATCTGATAACTGAGTTTGTACCCTTTTACCAACCTCTCCCTATTTCTCCCCACCCCCAACCCCTGCCAACTACTTTTCTATTCTCTGTTTCTATGAGTTCAATTTTTTTCTTTCTTTTTTAGATTTCACATATAAGTAATGCCATACAGTATTTGTCTTTTCCTGACTTACTTCACGTAGCATAATGCCCTGTTTCATCCATGCTGCAAATAGCAATTTCCTTTTCTAAGGCTGAAGGATATTTGTGTGTGTGAGTGTGTTTTCTTTCTCCATTCATCTCTTCATGGACACTTAGGTTGTTTTCATACCTTGGCTATTGTGAAATATACTGCAAAAATTCATTTTGAAGTATACAATTTAGTGGTTTTAGTATCGTCACAAAGATGTGCAACTATTACCACTATAGGGGTGCCTGGGTGGCTCAGTCAGTTAATTGGTGGCCTTTGGCTCAGGTCATGAGCCCAGGGTCATGGGATCGAGCCCCATATGGAACTCCCTGCTCAGCTGGGAGCCTGCTTCTCCCTTCTCCTCTGCCCCTACCCCCGGCTCATGCTTGCTCTCTCCCTCAAATAATAAATAAAATTCTTTTTAAAAAAGAAAAAAAAAAAAACTATCACCACTATATAATTCAAGAATATTTTTATCTCCCCCCAGATAAATTCCATACCTATTAGCCATCACTTCCTACTCCCCTTTCCCATCCGTACAACCACTAATCTGATTTGTCTCTAAATCTGCCTGTTTGTTCTGTACATTTCATAGAAATAGAATCATACAGGGGCACCTGGGTGGCTCAGTCAGTTAAATGTCTGTCTTGGGCTCAGGTCATGATCCCGGAGTACTGGGATGGAGTCCTGTGTCAGGCTCCTTGCTCAGCGGGGAGCCTGCTTTTCCCTCTCCCTTTCTTTCTCGTTTACTCTCTCTCCCAAATAAATAAATAAAAACTTAAAAAAAAAATAATTGGACAATGAATGCCCTTTTGTGTGTCTTCGTTCAGTTAGCCTAATGTTTTCAAGATCTATTTATGTTGTAGCACGTATCAGTACTTCATTCCTCTTTATGGCTGAATAATATTCCATTGTATGATATACCATCTTACAGCCATTCATCATTTGATGGACGTTGGATCGTTTCTTCTTCGGGCTATTATGAATAACGCTGCTATGAACACTTCTGTACAAGTTTTTGTGTGGACGTATGTTTTCAGTTCTCTTTGGTTTATACCTGTGAGTGAAACTGGGTGGTGCACATGGCAACTCTGTTTAGCATTTTGAAGAATTGCTGAGCTGTTTCCCAAAGCGGCCCCACCACTTTACATCCCCATCGGCAATGTGTCAGTAAATTGGTAAAATCGATTTCTCACCTCTTTGCCATCACTTGTTATTGCCTGTCTTTTTTATAACAACTGGTTACAAAAATCCTACTGGTTCCTCTTAATTTTTCTTAAATGGAGTTTGTTTTTTTGTTTCTTATGCCCTATGTTGTTTTGGATGATTTTCCAGACGAGAAGGCAGAATTCTTACTCCCTTAAAATGAGAAGCTCTGTAGATCTTGTTAAACTTTTTCAATTGGGCTGATAATATGCTGTCAGTGCTGATGTCCTCCTGCCTAGTTCTTCACCTGGAAATTCTTCATCTGTAGGATGTTGACTGTCACTTTACTATTGAAATTGCACTGAAAAATTATATTCTTGGGACATACACAAGTTCACAGAACATAAACTCCGAATACTTGAATTGTGGAATATTGCATGCTGGCAAAAATCACAATGAGTTGTATCATATCAAGTCCAATTAGCCACTTGGCAGTAGTTCTGGATTATGCTGTTAGCATTAGGCTAAAGCACTGTGGCAAGTATTTTAAATGAGTTAATCTTCTGTAAATTAAAAATACACATTAATTAATGGAATTTTTAAAAATAAATGAGTTATTCTGAAATACTGTATTAAAAACACTCGTTTAATATTTTATTACAAAAATGCATAATTGTGCATAGATTGATAAATGTATTTTAAAACTTTCCCAAGCTCTAGCAATAACTGAAGAATGCGATGGGAAAAAATCCTATTCACATTAGTAGCAAAATAATGAAACACAAATCTTTGTGTTTTGAGTGGGTAGGTCTAGATATGGAACCAAGTATATAAATAGAAAACACAGTAAAAGATCTATTTCAAGTCAATGAAGGAAAGATGGGTTCCATAAATGATGTAGGAAAAACTGGCTCATAACTTGGAAAAAATAGACAGATACCTATCTTACTATTGGGAACAAGATAAATTCCAGAAGGAGATGTAGACGGAAGTGGGGGAAACAGGAAGACCTGTGTTCCTCCTGTCTCCTCTGAAGTTGAAAATATTAATGCTCGCTTGGGAGGCTTTCCCACAAAGTACGTACCATGTGGTTGTGGATCTCACAGACTTCGGCCTTACCTTGGCTGTTTATTGTCTGTCTTTCTTCCTCCTAGTAAGTCAGGAGTCCGTAGCAGGTTGGTAGCGGCAAGCTCCTGTCTCATGGCCTACTTTTATTGTACTGGACATATTTTTTCTTCTTTTTAAAAATTAACTGTATTGAGGTATAATTTACATATAAGATGCACATTTAAACATACTACTTTATGAGTTCTGACAGATGTCTCCCCTTATGTCATCCCGAGCCCAACAGAACACTGAAATCACCCCAGAAAATTCTCTCTTACTCCTTTGCAGTCAATCTCAATCCCCTATTCTCTGCTCTGTCACAGATCTAACATAACATCTAAAACTGTAAAACTTACAGAATAAAATATGGGAGAAAAGGTTCATGACCTTGAGCTAGGTAAAGGTTTCTTAGGTGAGACACGAAAATCAGTAACTGTAAAGGAAAAAAAGAGAAGTATTATCAAAATTAAAAATAAATGCTCTTGGGGCGCCTGAGTGGCTCAGTTGGTTAAGCGTCTGACTCTTGATTTCGGCCCGGGTCATGATCTCAGGGTTGTGAGATCGAGCCCCAAGTCAGCATCTGTGCTCAGAAGGAAGTCTGCTTGAAGATTGCCTCCCTCTGCCCTCCCCACACTCATGCTCAAATAAATAAATAACGAAATCTTAAAATAAAAATAAATGCTCTGGACTATGTTTCTGGGCCAGCATGTGTTGCATTTGGATGTCATCACTCTGTCCTAACAAAAAGTAAGTTGAGGAAACCGAAAGATCAACTCCTTTGAGATATAGCAGAGAACTGAGGTCACAAACGGTTGCCCCCAGAGTTGGAGAGTCAGACAGGCAGAGACGGAGACTCATGCTATTGGCGTTGAAGCCCGAGCAGAAATCTCCATGGGCACTAGTAGCACCATGGTGGGAAAACTTACACTGTGAGCAATGAATTGCTAGAGGTTCAGTATGGACATCTTTGAGTTAAAAACACCAGAGGCGCCCATCCTGGATGAGGGTATCCCCACACTTAGTCCTGAGTTTTCTCTCATACATATGTTTTACTTTCCCCATACAGAATGGGGAGGGCAGGGACTTTTATTTTTTTAATTGTATTTTTAATAGTGGATAAATAATTTGTAAGATTCAGAACTCAAAAAGCACAAAAGGTTATACGGCGTAAAGTTTCTTTCTTATCCCTGCCCTTCAGGCACTCCTCAGTTCTCTTCCTTGGAGACAAATCATATCATCAATAGTTTACTACATTCTTCCAGAGGTTCCTTACACACACCCACACCCACACCCACTTCTCCCATTTTTTTCACTGTGGTCTGATTTAACCCCTACTCTATTTGGAGGCAGAATTGATCAATAGAATTGATATCTTTATAATTCTGAATCTTCCTGTCCAAAAGCATGGTACCTTTCTAAATGTTCCAGTCTTTTGTGTTCCTGAGTAATGCTTTTTTTTAATTTATTTATTTGACAGAGAGAGATCACAAGTAGGCAGGAAGCAGGCTCCCCGCTGGGCAGAGAGCCCGATGCAGGGCTCGATGCAGGGCTCGATCCCATGACCCTGAGATCATGACCTGAGCCGAAGGCAGAGGCTTTAACCCACTGAGCCACCCAGGCGCCACCTGAGTAATGCTTTAAAGCTATAAAGTGTCTGTGGGGTACCTGGCTGGCTTAGTTGGTGGAGCATCTGACTCTTGATCTAGTGGTCATGAGTTCGAGCCCCATGTTGGGTGCAGAGATTACTTAAAAAAAATAAAACTTGAAAGTGTTCTTCATATAAATCTCACACATTTTTGTAGGCTCGTATTCCTAGGTGTTATCTTTATGTAGCTGTTGCGAATGATAAATCCCTTCCTTGGTCTGTGATGTTATTAGACTCAGCTGTGGAGGACCAGTGTGGGCTGCCTTGAGACCCCCATACGTTAGCAATGATTACTTCTTCTCATGTAATAAGCAATATGGGTGGTAACCTTATGACTTCACTAATTTCTATAGGAAGGTAGCTAACACTTACTGGGTACCTAATACAGGCCAGGCATCAGGCTGGTGTTTTTGTTTTGTTTTGAAGATTTATTTTTATTTTATTTATTTTTTATTTTTTTAAGATTTTATTTATTTATTTGACAGAGAGAGAGGTCACAAGTAGGCAGAGAGGCAGGAAGAGAGAGAAGGGAAAGCAGGCTCCCTGCCGAGCAGAGAGCCCGATGTGGGGCTCGATCCCAGGACCCCGAGATCACGACCTGAGCCGAAGGCAGAGGTTTTACCCCACTGAACCACCCAGGCGCCCCTATTTTGTATTTTAGAGAGAGAGAGTGTATGTGTGCAGTGAGGGGAAAGGGGCCAAGGAAGAGGGAGAGAGAATCCCAAGCAGACTTCCCAGTGATCTCGGAGCCTGATGCAGGACTCAATCCTACAACCCTGAGATTGTGACCTGAGCCGAAATCAAGAGTCAGATGCTTAACTGGCTGGGCCACCCAGGTGCCCCTATGCTGGTGTTTTAAATAAATTTATAATATGTATATAAAGTCAATGTTACTATCCTCACTTTACAGATCAGAAAAAAAATCAGAACTCCAAAGTCACGAAAGCAGTAAACTTTTGGACTCTAAACCATTAGGTTGCTCCATAAGCCAGAAGGAGCTGTAGTAGGGAGTGAGGTGATTGGCCATTATTCACTGTGAAATTTTCACTCTCTATTCCAATTACATACCATTTAAATGTATTTTATTAGGTAGATCAAACTCATCACAATAACTGTTTCTTAGATAATGAAGGTAATATACATTTTTACTAAATGGTTAAAAAGAAATTAATCATCCAAATGATTTCTAGATTCCATGTGTCACTTTTTTCATACTTTCACTATTGTTTTTCCCAAATTATCTCCTTTCAGCATTCCCATAAATGCAGCTGGCATGTTTTCAAATCCTTTAGTGATGTGTTCATGGTACTGGATCTTACCCTGTATCAGAATGACAACAAATATAACAGATTAATTTCATATTCCAAATGATACACTCTTCTCATCATAGCAACACATTTATCAGGTACACTATGGGAAACCTGGAAATCTACGATGGAGGCCCTGTCCTCCATGAACTTATAATCAATCTCGGGGCATGATCCGCAATGTACAGATAAAATTTTGATAATCAAAATTTGTTAATTTTGTTAGATTTGTTAATTTGTTAGATCACAGCATAACAATAGGAGAAATATCACAGGAAGTGATTAAGCAATTTCTAAGTAAATTATATGGAAAAGTTTAATGATGTAATGATCTCAGAGGAGATGGAAGAAGATGGAAAAAGGGGTCCCCTTGCAGAGTATCATCTGTTTTAATCCTTCCAGTAGCTTCACGTAGCATCATTGCCTCTTTGACCCCCAAAGAGGCAGAGCCGGTTCAGCAAATGTAAATACCATGGCAGTCTAATAGTCTGCCCTCACATCAAGTTCAGATTCTTTCAATGTATGTTGAACATTCATTTGGGAGTGTGGGAGGGAAGGGTTCATTTAGTGAGGGTTTTTTATATTTTTCTTTCTACTACAAGGCAGTCTACTAAGTGGAATAAATTTACATTTTTAAGGTTTTTTTTTAAAGGGGTCTTATAGGGAAACTGGAGTTACCTGATACCACTTACTTTCCTAATGTATTCCAGAGATGGCTTAGCACCCGGTATGGATTTATGGAGGGACTATTTGCCTGGGGGTCGCTCAACTAATATGTATGGGAGCTGGGATTTGAACCCTTGACTAGAAAGACACAGCTCTTTCCTGTTCTTAAAGAGGCACAGAACCTGGAAAGGGGTTAAAAGCTGTAACCCAAAGTTTAAAAGTTCAAAGTAGAGGATGAATACTAATAGAAAAGTGTTAATAATATGGTAAATTCAGGGACAGCATATAGGGCATATGGAAACTCTTTACTAACTTTGTGATTTTTCTTTTTTTTTAGATTTTATTTATTTATTTGACAGAGAGAGACAGCAAGAGAGCACAAGCAGGGGAAGAGGCAGAGGGAGAAGCAGATTCCCCACTGAGCAGGGAGCCTGATTTGGGGCTTGATCCCAGGTCCCCGAGATCATGACCTGAGCCATAGGCAGCCACTTAACAACTGAGCCACCCAGGTGCCCCCTAAATTTGTGATTTTTCTATAAATTGAAAAGATAAATATAAATTTATAATATTCTAAATTCTATTCTATAAATTCTAAAATTCTAAATTCTATTCTATAAATTCTAAAAGAAAAGTGTATTTTTCAGAAAGGGAAGAGATGAGGAAAAAAAAAAAGTAGATGAGACAGAAATTAGGCCAATTCACTAGTTACTGGAAACAAAACTGTCATTAGGTCCACTGTGTTAGAAGGAGGCATGCGGGACCCCAGCACAGTGGCTTCTTGTCGTCAGCTGTGATCGTGGGAGGACTAGATCAGATTTCACCACCAGGGACAAAGAGGCTCCACACTGGGAACTTAAAAATCATTCAGCTCTCCTCAGCTTCCTGGAAAGGGCCCAGTTCAGCACTCCAAGTGTTGCACTGGGAAAAACACCAAGCTCAGTGGCTGCCAGAGGAGCAATCTATTGCTTCGAATTGGGAAATGATGATCAAGCCAGGAGTTTAGAAGTGTGATACCACTTTTCCCCTCTAACACTAAAATGATGCCCCTTGGTTGTTATGCAGTGTTCTGAATAACCATATCATAGCGCAGGACCAGGGGACAGGCTTCCCCTATGGGTCTGAGGCCGTGGCCCTAAGAAGACACCAACCCAGGGCCTGGAGGAGCCATGGCACGAATATATGCATCTCCAGCATGTACTGAGCAATACTCAACGTCTAGTGCTTACGTTGATTCAGACACTATTCTAGATGCTGAGGCTACCTCAGACAACAAAACGCACGAATGTTACTGCCTTCTTGGAGGTTACATTCTCACAGGAGGGAGATGGGCAATAAATATCCGTGAATTATAGAATACATTATGTTAAAAGATGATAATTGCTGTGGGTAAAAGCAAGATAAGGAGGATCAAGAATGAAGGGGGACATGCCTGCATGGCTCAGTCGGTTAAGCATCAGACTCTTGGTTTCTGCTCAGGTTATAATCATGGGGTTGTGAGCTCAGGGTCATGAGATCGAGCCCCTCAATGGGCTCCACGCTGAGTGTAGAGTCTGCTTGTCCTCCCCGCTCCCCCGACCCTGGCGCGCATGCACGCGCACTCACATGCATGCTCTCTCTCCCAAAATAAATAAGTAAAATCTCAAAAAAATAAAATAAAAGGAGGGATGCCTGGGTGGCTCAGTGGGTGAAGGCCTCTGCCTTCGGTTCGGGTCATGATCTCAGGGTCCTGGGATCGAGCCCCGCATCGGGCTCTCTGCTCAGCGGGGAGCCTGCTTCCCCCTCTCTCTCTGTCTGCCTCTCTGCCTACTTGTGATCTCTCTCTCTCTGTCACATAAATAAATAAAATCTTTTTTTAAAAAAAAAGGAATGAAGGAGGAAGAGGGATTGAAATTTAAAATAGGGCCATTTTAAAAGTTGCCTCATTCAGAAGGTAGTTCTTAACCAAGTCCTAAGGGGACTGAGTGAATTAAGGGAGCAATTACAGAGGGACAGAGGGAAGTGGGGAGGGACTGGGCAGAGCGAGCAAGGGGGTGAACACTAAGAAATGAATTACAGAAGCAATGGAGGTCAGATCATGTACAGCCTCTAGGTTCTATTCTATGTGAAATGGGGAGTTTTGCAGGGATCTGAGCTGAAGAATAATATGGTTTGATTTATTGCTCTGGCAGCTGTGTTGGGAATTGTCTGTTGGGGCGTAAAGTCAGGAGATCAGACAGAGGCTCCTGCAATATCCAGGCTAGACCAGACAGCGGCCTGGACCCGGGCGGTAGTGGCGGAGGTGGAAGAGCTGGTCAGATTCTGCGGGTATTTTGAAGGTTGAGCCACCAGAATTTCCTGACAGAGGAAAGGTGGGTAGGAGAGAAAGAAAGGAATCAAAGATGATTTCAGGGTTTTTGGAGTGAGCAACCAGGAGGATAGAATTGCTGTAACTGACATGGTGAGATCTGTATATGGAATGGGTGTGGCAGGAAAGATCAGGACATAGTTAGTTTTTGACAGTGTTGAGTCAAAGATGTGTATGACACATGCCAGTGCAGCTGCTGAGCGGCCGAGAGCCCAGGGGAGAGCTCCAGGCTGGGGACAGACGTTCAGGAGCCGCCAGCATATGGAGGGCTGAGCTAAGAGAGGGAGAGGTAGACTGCGGGGAGAGGAGAAAGGAAGCCCAGTGAGCCCAGTCCCGTCCCTTGGGACACTCTATTATTAATTTGGAGAGCAGGAAAGAAGCTGGCAGAGAAGGAGATCCTCTGAGGAGGACAAATCAGCGAGGAAAACCTAGAGCCAAGGGAAGAAAGTGTACTGGAGGCGAGCATGATCACCTCTGTCAGACACTCGCCATAGCCACATGGTGCGAACAACTGACGCCTGCAGTTCACAGCATGAGGACCTCGTCAACTTTGACAAAGGCAATCTGGTAGAATGGCAAGAGGGTACGAGCCTGATATGTGGGTTTAAGAAAGAATGGACAGAGAGGAACTGCAGACAGGGAGTGTAAACAACTCTCTCTGGGATTTTGTTCTAAAAGGGTGAGCAGTGAGTTGCTCCCATATTTGCCACGGAGGTGAAACCTACAGTGTGGACAGGGAATGGGCTCTCGTGTGCCATGGGGGACAGTTACCTCCAGGACCCATTGCAGCAAGTCCTTCAGAGCCTTCTGGCGGACCTCTCCTTGCCAGCGGTAGACGATGAACCCTTCCATGCGGAGCTCCTGATAGATTATAGTCTCGGGGGGTGGGCCTGTGAACGGGAAGACACATTCAGGTGACTGGGTCCAGGGAGGTGGCCGTGGCAAAAACAAGAGCAGTACAAGTCCTGTCACTGTTCTAGATTTCTCCACTCATTTCTGATCCACGGAGCTGTCCATAAATCAACACAGCCTCTGAGGCAGGCAGAACCACGGTCCCCAAAGATGGCCATGAATGTCTTGCCTTACGTGGCAAAAGGGACGTTGCAGGTATGATCAAGTTAAGAGCCTGTAGCTGAAGAGATTATTGTGTATTACTCAGTGGGCCCGATAGAATCACAAGGGTTCTTGTAAAGGAGGCAGAAAAGTCAGAAGCGAGAAAAAATGTGAAATGCTGGAAGCACAGATCAGAGGGAGAGAGACGGAGAGATTGAGACTGGGAGACTGTGCTGCTGGCTTTGTGGACGGAGGAAGGGACCACGAATCCGGGGATGCAGGCAGCCTCTAGAAGCTGGAAAAGGCAAGTTAACAGCCTCTTGAGCCTTCAGAAAGAATTCAGCCCTGCTGACCTATTGCAGACTTCTGATCTCCAGAACTGTAAGACAATAAATCTGTGTTGTTGTAAGCCACTAAACCTGAGCTAATTTGTCACAGCAGCAATCGGACTGATACACACTCGGAGCCCTTACACAGGCCAGGCAGCCAGCGGATGTTCAGCCTTCACGTGCTAGGAGCAAGACCCACCAGAAACGTCCCAAACAGTTCTATGGAACAGAAAGAGGCCCTGAAGATAACCTGTGAAAATATTTCTGTGCTGCTCGGGCATAAATACCCTGACAGTCCTGATACTTTTCATGTTCTTTTTTTATGGTTTACTGCAGTCATTCTATGGCATAGCCCCGTCTCTTGTTCTCTTCTCAAAGCAGATATAAAAAAGCTAGTGTCCGCCTCTGGCCCAAGAGCCAAGGGAGACTAGATCAAGAGGCTCAGCAACTCTACCTGCCCCTGGCCTCGCCATTTTGGGATACCAAGAGTCGGCCCAAATGGTGGTCTCACAACTTAGCATGTGTGAGAATCACACGGAGAGCTCGTGGAAAGAGGACGCTGGCCCCTCCCCCAATTTCTGCTTGTGGATATGGAGTGGGTCCCAAGAATCTGTATTTCTATCAAGTTCTCAGGAGATGCTGTGCTGCTGATCCTGGGCCCACACCTGGAGAACCACCGGCCTAGAAGAAGCCCCAGGCTACCCTGCAGTCTATTAGGAAGGTAGTACTCTTCTGTGTGCGGGAGAAAAGGTTGTGTTGGTCGTGTGGCTTCTTTTCCCAAGGATCCTAAGGGACCAGAAACTGAGGGAACGACCTCTGAGCATAGTGTGAAAAGTTCCAGGAAGTCAAGTGAAAATGCCTGGGAAGAAGGGCCAAGGCGACCGGCAGAATTTATTTGTGATGTCCTTGGTGACTGGCATCACTCCAGCTGAAAGCTCCCACTCACTACTTTGAAGAAAGTCACTGGAGCAGTCAGAAAAATAGGGCTTTGTCCTAAACCAAAAGACAATGAGGCAAGATGAGTGAGACGTGAAGGTGACCAGGAGAGTGGCACGTCCAGATGCTAGGTTGCTCTTGCACAAAGAGTGCTTCTTCAGAAGACCCACACCAACCATATTTCTTTTTAGGTTAAGGATTGGAATCCTTATTTCCTCATCTTAAAAGAGGATGAAATACTACTTCTGGGCTTATCCACCCTGAAGGGAATATGGTTTCTTTATCAGGAGCAATAAGATGGTGACATTTTAGCATAGAGGCAGGGAGGGAAAAATAAAACAAGATGAAATCAGAGAGAGAGACAAACCATAAGAGACTCTTTATCGTAGAAAACAAACTGAGGGTTGCTGGAGGGGAGGGGGGTGGGGAGATGAGGTAACTGGGTGAAGGGCATTAAGGAGGGCACGTGATAGAGTGAGCACTGGCTGTTATATAAGACTGATGAATCACTGACCTCTACCTCTGAAACTAATAACACACTATATGTTAATTAATTGAATTTAAATTAAAAAAGTTGGGG
Organism: Potos flavus; assembly: GCA_028534135.1. Lineage (NCBI taxonomy): Eukaryota > Metazoa > Chordata > Mammalia > Carnivora > Procyonidae > Potos > Potos flavus. The sequence continues at coordinate 18,680,974 of CM052892.1, read as the reverse complement.
GGGCGCCTGGATGGCTCAGTCAATTAAGTGTCTGCCTTTGGCTCAGGTCATGATCTCAGGGTTCTGGGACTGAGCCCCATGTCGGGCTCCCTGCTCAGCGGGGAGTCTACTTCTCCCTCTCCCTCTGCCTGCCTCTCTGCTCATGCTCTGTCTCTGAAATAAATAAGTAAAATCTTAAAAAAGTAAAATAAAAGATAGTTAAAACCCATCAAAAAAAAAAAAGAATGTGGCATTTTAAGGTGTCATTAAAGCCAGTGAAATACTTAATTACCCCTGAGCTATCCTAACAATGAAATATGTCAGAATTTCTAGAGATCAGAGCCAGGGCAGAATCTCATCTAAAATGGATGGACAAGGCCAGCCGATGTCTCAAAGACCTATCTGAGCAGCTGAACTTCCAAACTCTAATTGCTAAAAAGACCAGATCAAGTTACTGGACCCAAAATATTTGGCTGTACCTAATTGGGACTATGGTCAAGAAAATGCATCCTAGAGCTTTGCTCAATGGGCAGGCAGAAGATTTCCCATGATTCTAGCTTAGCATCAGTTAGGAAAATATAGGGGAAAAAGTCCCTAACAAGACTGCCAAATGTACTTGGAGTCTTCTTAGAGAAGGTAGTGTCTTTGATTTTTCACAACCAAGAGCGAATCTACAAGCTGTCCTTTCTCAGCCCCTTCGAGTCTCGCTCACTTGTCTCAATGCAGTTGTGGGGTTGTTAACCAGCCGGGCTCCAGAGTTTCATTCCCATGAGTGAAGCCCGTCACGGAATGAACACCCAATTTATTTATGGTTATCATCCCAGGTAGATCCCGATGACACTCTCCAAGATTCCTTTTTGCTCTTTTTGCTCCTTTTTTTGGACCACAGGTAAATCTGTACTCTCACCAACAGCACAGAATTGTTGTAGTCTTGAGGGGCGCCTGCGTGGCTCAGTTGGTTGAGTGACTGACTCTTGGTTTCCACTCGGGTCTTGATCTTAGGGTCATGGGACCAGGCTCCGTGTTAGGCTCTGCACTTAGCTCGGAGTCTGCTTGAGATTCTTTCCCTCAGCCTCTGCCCCTTCCCCCCCCCCCCACTGGCTCTCTCTCTCTCTCTCTCTAAAATATTTAAAGTTAAAAAAAAAAAAAAAGAATTGTTGTAGCAGAGAAGGACTCTGTATGAGGAGTTCAGAAGACTTGTCTTTGAGTCTCTTGCTTATAGGATTTAAAGAGTCTCTATTTCTCTTGATATTCCTCTCCCCATCCACAGAATAAGAGGTCTGTACAATGGCTCTCAGAGAAGTAGGACTTAAAGAATATCGTTCTCCAGTTGATACTGCTTTTGGACCTCTGTGGTATGGCAGGGAGGGAGCAGTGTTTGCATAGGAGAGTGGAGAAGCGGGGGACAGAGGCACAGCAGAAACAAAACAAGGATAATCCAGAAACAAAACAAGGACAATCTGGGAACAGAGGGGAAATGCACACCCTTTCCCTTTCATTGGAAATTGTCAGTTTGGGGGAGCCAGTGTGCCCTGCTGCTCTAGGAAGCACTACCCACTACCATCAGAAGGAAATGGCACCCCATTGTTCCCTTTACCCACGTCAAGTCATCCTCCCCCCAACCCCATACCTCCAGCGACGTCTCGAATGTCCTAAAGAACCCTCCTATTGCACCAGCCAGACCAAGGTGTTCTGTTTCTCAATCAAATCATGGCTGCCTTTTCACAACTTTGCCCAAAACAATAGGTAAAAAACCAAAACTTTTCAAAATTATCGACATTCTTCTATATTTTCAGATTCTGTTATTTCTCGATTATCAAAATGTAATATTAGCTATTCAGTAAAATATATGAAATTACATATTTTTAGTTTAATAAACACTATTTCCTCAAAAATATTTGGAAGTCTTTTTAACATTTTGATAGTCATTGGCCTATAGCACATCCGCGAATCTTTTCCTTGTCCAGTCTTTCTACATCTGTGATCATGTGCATGAGATCATTACCTGGGGGAAGCGGACGAGTACTATTATATGTAGAGATGGCCCCACATATAGCAATTCTTCCAAATTTCTTCATCTGGGGGATAACAATGTTTGAAAACTCTCCACCTACCTATACAGACAGGAAGAAAACAAAACCCATGTTAAATAATTTAACACTAGAAGATTCAGGAGAATCAGTAAGTCACTTCCATCATTTCACAAAATTTACTCTAGAAGTAAAAAACAGAACAAAACAAACAAAAAAAACCTGATTGAATTAGCACAGTAGTGCAGAAAATTGCAGTTGGAAAAAGATAGAAGAGGCTGGGCATTTCTATTTGCAGGAACATACCATATATAACTTATACCTTTTACTTTATTATATTTTGGAGTTCTCTGATCAGTTCAATAGTCTCATTGCCCCTATCCAAGAGCATGGAAAAAATACTCAAAAGCCACATCAAGAACAAAGTTGGAGGACTCACATTTTCCAATTTCAAAACTTATTACAAAGCTATATTAATCAAGAAAGTATGGGAACAGACATATAGATCAATAGAACCACCTTGAGAGTCCAGAAACAAACCCTTACGTTATGGTCCATTGATTTTTGACAAGAGTGCCAAACAACGTAATAGGAGGAAAAATAGTCTTTTCAGCAAATGGTGTAGAATAACTGGATATGGAAGAGAATGAAATCGGACTCCTTCTTACACAATACACAAAAATTAACTTAAAAAGTACAATGGGCCTAAATGTAAGAGCTAACACCATAAAACTCTTAGAAAAAAAAAAAAAGGAGTAAGTCTCTGGGACCTTGGATAAGGCAAGGCCTTCTAAGACATGACACCAAAAGCTCAAGCAACAAAAGGAGAAATAAATTGGCCTTCATCAAAATTTAAAACTTTGGTGCTTCAAAGGACACCATCAAGAAAGTGAAAGAAAAGCAAAACAGAAAGTGAAAAACAACTCATAGAACAGGAGAAAAGCATTGCCAACCATAGAGTCAATCCTCCTTATTAGTATATTCCATATTTGAGAATGGGTACTTGCTAACATTTATTTATAATCCCCAAATCAACACTCACAGAGCTTGCCTGATCATTTGGTGATATGCCTAGAGCCGCGAAAGAGACACAAAGTTCCCAGCTAAGGTCAACAAAGGCCAAAGCTCTGTCTTCTTTTTTCAGCTCTCCCAGAGATTACTGAGGAGGGAAGGCACTAGGGGGCAGTGCAGAGTAGTTCAAAAAGCTCCAGCTCTGGGACTGGTTGGATGGGGTGTGAATCCCAAATCCGGGATAATGAGTTTGTGGGGCAGCCTCAGGCAAGCTTTTTATCACTTCTGAACCTCCTTTTCTCTCTTGAGCAATAAAGAAGGGGACACCTGGGTGGCTTAGTCGTTAAGTGTCTGCCTTCAGCTCAGATCATGATCCCACAGTCCTGGGATCGAGCCCTGCATCAGGCTCCCTGATCAGTGGGAAGCCTGCTTCTCCCTCTCCCACTCCCCCTGCTTGTGTTCCCTCTCTCCCTGCCTCTCTCTGTCAAATAAATAAAATCTTTTTTAAAAAGAAAAGAAAAGAAAAAGAAAGAAAATAGAAGCTTGTAGGAAATAATTCTTTTTAGGATTTAAGATTGTAATCAAGTTGAAACATGTACATATATGTACATATGTACTTCCCCTAGAAGCAATGGTTCAGGGTCTGCAGTGCTTGATAGGACATAACTACCAGGAATGTTGAGAATTGACTATATCTGATAAGGGACTTCTCAGAACTTTTATGAAGAACTCTTAAAACTTAACCAAAAACCCGGGGCGCCTGGGTGGCTCAGTCGGTTAAGCCGCTGCCTTCAGCCCAGGTCATGATCCCATGGTCCTGGGATCGAGCCCCGCATGGGATCCTTGCTCAGCCAGGAGCCCGCTTCTCTCTCTCCTCCCCACTCATACTCTCTCTCGCTATCTCTGTCTTTCTCTCTCTCAAATAAATAAAATCTTAAAAAATAATAAATAAATAAAGGTATCATGCTTTAAAAAAAAAAAACTTAACCAAAAACCCAACTGAAAAACGGGCAAAAGATTTGAACAGACATATCTCCAAAGATATACAAGTGGCCAATAAGCACATGAAAAGATGTCCAGTATCATTAGCAATTAGGGAAATGCAAATCAAAACCACAATGAAATTCTACTTCAAACCCATGAGGATAGCCATAATAAAAATCATAGATAGTAAGTGTTGGTGAGGATGTAGGGAAATTGGAACCCTCATACATGGCTGGCGAAAATATAAAATAGTGCAGCCGTTTTGCAAAATTGCTTGTCAGTTCCTCAAAATGTTAAATATGGAGGTACCATACAACCCAACAATTCCACGTATAGGTATATACCCAAGAAAAATGAAAACATATGTCCACACAAAACCTTGATCAGGAATGTTCATAGCAACATTAAGCATAATAGCCAAAAAGTAAAAATTACTCAGTTGCTCATGAATCGACGGATGGATAAATAAAGTATAGTATATCCATACAATGGAATATTACATAGCCATAAAAAAGGAATGAAGCAGTTAGACACATCACAACATGGATGAAACTTGAAAACATGCTCATGTATAGCATAGGAAGCTAGTCACAAAAGACCACTTTTGGGGGCAAATGGGGAGTGACTATCATGAGTACAGTCTTTCTTTTTGGGATAATGAAATGTTCTAAAATTGATTGTGGTGGTGATTGTACAATTCTGTAAATATACTAAAAACCACTAGGTTCAACACTTTATTTTTTTAAAGATTTTATTTATATATTTTACAGAGAGAGAAAGAGAGATCAAAAGTAGGCAGAGAGGCAGGCAGAGAGAGAGGGGGAAGCAGGCTCCCTGCTGAGCAGAGAGCCCGATGCGGGGCTCGATCCCAGGACACTGAGATCGTGACCTGAGCCGAAGGCAGAGGCTTTAACCCACTGAGCCACCCAGGGGCCCCCGTTCAACACTTTAAAATGGGTAAATTATTATCTCAATCAGCCTGTTCTTTTAAAGGCATATGTACTCTCTTTACATATTTTAGTTGGAAACTCTAGAAGCATATTCACTTAGTAAATTAGATATTAAGTCCAGTTTGTACTCACATTATCAAAGTAACAATCATAACCATCAGGTGAGGCTTTTTTCAAAGTTTCTTCCAAGGACTCTATTGTTTTGTAGTTAAAGGCAACATCATATCCAAGCTTTTTAAGGTAGGCAACCTTTTCGTCAGACCCTGCTGCTCCAACAACTTTGCAGCCCTAAATGGGGAGAAAAAAAAATGCAAACCGTTTATAAGCCAAAACCATGAACCAATCCCGCTCCTAGTCTAGTATGGTCAGGTTTCCCAAGAACACCCTAAGTGCCGAGCCACATATATGAAGATACCATAGTGGGCCATATAGGTGAAATTAGTCCCTGAATCAGCCTACGACCCAACTTGTAACTTCAGCTTGCCTCTGACGAACCAGTAGATTCTGGTCTCTGGTTATGCGGTTTGCAGTTTGTTTTCACTCGCTGGCTTGACAACCTTTTTATTTGACTCTCTTGTTTTTTTATTTTTGGGCCTCTCTTGCAGTTACTTGCAGGCTATCTTTTGGTACAGTGGTCCTTTAGACTATAATCTGGGCTCAGCTCTGGGACTCTCAGCCCTCTTGTCAGCCCTCCCGTGACAACCCCCTTATTCTCTGATTTGGGCTAAAGCATCAGACTAGATCCCGTCTAATCATAGAGGAACTGGAGAGCATTCTGAAAAGCACTTTCAGGAGAAGACTAGAGACTGTATTGGTCTCTGTATTGGTACACAGAGTAGCTCTTCAGAAATCTCTCATATTCTGAATGTACCTTTAACTTCTAAACAAGACCCACTAACCTAAACTCCGTGAAACTGGAGAAGGTCTACTCTGGTCACTGTTGTATTCTCAGTGCACACTGTGGGTATTGAGTAAATGTTTGGCACTTGAAGAAGCCACTTACCTTAAGTTTAGCTATCTGCCCCACCACAGAGCCCACGGCTCCTGCTGCTGCATTCACCAGCACTGTTTCTCCACCCTTCACGCCACAGATGTCAAGTAGGCCAAAGTAGGCTGTTAGCCTGAGGGAAGAAAATTAAAGATATGTGGATAGATTTGTTGCTTTCCCCTATAACTCATTCAGATACATCCTGAAGGCCTTCTCATCAGCCCCGTGCCATGGGTCCAAGTAAAAGGCAAAAAACTTAGGAAATGAATATTACCAACCATAAATGGTCCACCTCCTCCTTAGGAATAAAGATGATGGGAACGAGAGAAGAAATGGAGACTTGGTTGGAAAGGGGCTGCACCTGTCAATCCCTAGGTCACGTCACAGGAGCAAAAGAAGATACACTCTAGGGATCCTAGAACAGAGAGCTTGTGTCTCATTCCATGTGTGTCCTAGGGAGAGGGTGAACTTCATGAGGAAAGCCTCCATGTCACCATAGAGCCACAGCCACAGAACAGACATAATGGTATTTGGTGTCTAGGCACAAGAGGGTCCCAGAGAAATACCTGGAGTTTACCATGGATCCTAAGTGGGATGGAAGAACTTCTGCCATTTCCCCATCTCATCCCAAAGGACATGTCAAAATTAGCTTGCCACTTAAGAACTACAGGGTCTATGAAGATGCAGCTCAGACAGTACTGACAAATACTAGGTGAAGAATCCACCAGCGTGGATGACCAGCTTGGAAGGCGATGTGGCTGAGGACTCAGTGGGAAAAGGAGACCAGGGTAAGACTAAGACAGATCAAGTTCAAGAAGTTGTTGTCTCCCCTCTACTGACACACAGAATCTGTGTTAGCCTTTGGAGCTCTGCATCAACCTTAGAGATAGGAGAAAAGGAAATCCTGAGTTTTAAACCTGAACAATGTGAAAAATCACTGAATTTAACTGAGGCTCTGTTTTACTACACAAGCCAAGATGCAGGCTTGAGATAGAAATGATGTACAGTAGTAGGAAAATTTTAAGTTATGTTTTTGCACCCCTGAGTCTGAGCCAAAGAAATTTATATCCACTACGGTCATTGCTAAGCCGCTTGCAAAATTTCAGACAAATTCATGTAAAGTTATTTCCGTACAAAACAGAAACCATGCGTCTGCCTCTGAGTGTATCTGGGGACCCATTAGGGTTGGAAATTGAAGGTGAGGCAGCGAAATACACAGAAATCTGCACTTTTCCTGAGGACCCAAAAGCTAATATTCCCACAGTGTTTTTTGAAAGTTGGATGGAGCACTACTGGTCTCAGAATCACCTGGAGTTTGCGTTACTTCCTTCATTGGACCTCTGTTTTCTCTGTGAATCCAGAGACGTTCATGTGTTTTGCTCTCTGACCTGTTATTGATCGAAGTCCCCCTTAGACCAAAGTGTGCCTTTAATTTTTCCTCTAAGATATCTTTACTGTTGACTTCTCCATCTTACCTCCTTTCCATTTTTAGAAGGGTGTGATGTTTGGGAAAGGCCTTGTGTATTTTGGGTCAATATGTCTCATTGAGAGCTGATTTTAGAATTTTCTCGGATGGAGACTGGGGTGGGAGGGGTACTGATTGTCATGGGTGGAATGACACAATCAGAAAATGCATCTTCTGCGTCGCCTTTGAGATCACGCTAACTTGTCCAGCACACTCTGGCTTCAGCATTCTTTAGGGTGGTGGTTCTCAGTTGCTTATATTCATAAGAATCACCTGGTCGTATAAAACTCAGGTGTTCATGTTTCAGCATTTCTGAATCAGTGGGGCTCAGGTGGGGCTTGGGAATCTAAATTTTTCATGAAACTCCATGAATGTTAAATCTCTGGAGACTGGGTAGCTGCAAGACACCTGAGGTTTCGAAGTTCAACTTCTTTTATAGTCCAGAGCAGAAGTTCCAGCGTTCTTAAAGGGTTGACCCATCCCGCTGGTAAGGAATGCTCAAAGAATGGGTAGTGTGGACTAAGGAGGTTAGAAACAGCAAAACAGCAAAACTCCTTCTTCTCAATCAGTGAGAACCACTGATATAAAGTTGATTGAAGTAAAAGTGCACTCCGCAGGGGCTTGGAACAGGCGAATGAGAAGTGTACACAAAAGAATAAATTACCCTCTATTTCAGGATTCAAATCTACTATTTTACAGATCACTCTCTCCCCAACTAAATCATGCGAGACTTGCTTCAAGGTTTCCTCATGCCTCCCTTCACCCTTGCCTTCCTCCATCTGGCTCACAATTTAGAGAGAAAGACGGGTGGAATAACAAGGTGGGAGGAAGAGCTCTCGCTAGTAGAGGGTCTAGGGCAAGCAGGCAGGACTCGGAAGGGCTAGAATTTTGTTTAGTGCCCACTTGTGGAAAGCAAGGTATTAAGCATTCTCTAAATTCATGATATTGTCTCTTGGTCACGGCAATTCTGAGGAGTTCATATTCTGAGTGCAATATGAACTTGGGATGTAGGGGACTGGTTTTTGCTAGAGGCTGATCGTTTGAGGTGTATATTTCCATTTCATTCTTTAGAAGTCCTTTGAAATGTGAAAAAGAAAGAGGGAGGAGGGAGGAAGGATGGGAGGGAGGGGGGAAGGGAGGAAGGAAGGAAGGAAAAGATCATATAACTTAGACAAAGAAAGGAAATTCATGAATTCCAGGCTAAAAAAGTTTTGGGGGGACTCCAACAAAAGGAATTCAATTGACCTTGCTTCTCCAGGCCATAAAGGAAAACTTGAGGTCCCAAGTGCACTGACAGGAGTCTTCCTGAGGGATAAGGCCAAGGAACTCCTAAGTAGTTCAAGTCTGTGTCAAGCTGAGTGACTGTACAACCATACTTATGATTCATCTCAGTTTCAATAATCTCAGATCCCTTTACACCTCGGGAAATTCCGATGTGCCGAGGGAAAGGTGGGGAATGAGAGAGAGTACAGAAAAGCCAAAGTAGATTGAATTCTTTTTCCCCTCTTCAACTCTGAAATGGAGGCAGAGATGAGTGAGGAGTGAAGCCAAGACACTTCCAGGGACGGAAGGAGCTGGTTCGTTTGTGCTACCATTTGCCAGCTGCTCGGGAGGGCTCAGGCCCCGTGCTGCTCCTCACTGCCGCTCTCTGGACCAAAGGGTCTCTGGCCTCAGTTTCCCTCTTTCCTTCAGTCCACGGCTAACTCTCTAGCCCAGCTCCTTCCCTTCTTAGTCCTGCCATCTACTCTAATCAGCCCCTGAACCTAGAATGTCTCAAGTCTCTTCTTGTTGACCACATTCTGAACAAATGATTTTGGAAAACCACGATGTCAGGTATTTAAACAAATGAACTATGTCCATGAAACTCACCCTGTCATGCCCACTGTTCCCACAGCCAAAGACACGGGGATGGTGTCTGGCCACCCTGCGGGGAGCTTTTCCAGATCTTTCCCATCAGAAATAGAGTGCGTCGTCCAGCCTGAAAAAGCCACTACCGTAGTTCCTGCTGGGAAGGCTGGGTTTTTACTTTCCACGACTCTGAAAGATAAAGCACATTACAACGTGGGAAACCTCTTTGAAGGGAGTTGGAATGCTGCATAGGTAGTTTCCTAAAAGGGCCCTAAAGTTAATAATCCATGATAAAATATCCCACCACGTTGTAATTCCTCGCCGTTGGTTTCTCCTCCTCCTCGAGAGAAAATATGGGCCATTAGAGAGGAAATCTCTGATCTGGTTCCACATCTGTCCCTATGCTCACCCACTTCTCTCTAAGAGGCATGCATCCTCCGGCTCAAGGTGCCCTGGATACAGCATCTTCTGTTCTACACGGGTCACCCTCCATCCCTAGCCCCTCCTCGCTCCCGAATCTTTAGCATTGTCCTCTCCAGTGCAACCTGCCTTCCAGCCCCGCTACTCCACGAAGGTCACAACAACTTCTGATCGCAAAATCCAGTGGGCACTCTTCATTCATTATCTGATTTTATCCTTCTACTGTATTCCACACTCTGGGATACCCAAACTCTTTCTCATTGGTTTCCATAATACTGACTTCACTGGGATTTTTGCCTCCCCCTCTAAGCTGCTCCTTTTTAGTCTCATTTGCTGACTCTCTTTCTCCCACCTTCTCCCACCGTTACCATTTACATTATGGGAACTTCAGGGATCTTCTGGATCCTTCCTTTAAGGTCCTGGTCAACTGAAGCCACAATATAACACTTGTGCTGAGTTCCTTTCTGTACGAAGCAGTCACCTGCATAGGTTCCTTTGTGTGTGCATGGTAACCTTTGTGTGTACATTTCTGACATAGGTACAACACAGAGCAGATGCTAGATAATAATGGAACCCTTCGGTCCTAGTCCTTAAAAGATAGAGTTCCTCTGCCTTCCTCTGCCAAATTTTTCTGTTGCCAGTTCGTATTAGCAATATGCTATAGCATGAATTATTCTTACCCATTTGCTCTGTTATGAGCTGAATATGGTTAAATATACTAACTTTTTGATGTTGTTTTGAAATTGATATTTTGTACCATTTTAAATATTGTTGCATCTTTTTATAAATCAGATGATTGCTCATTTAAAACAAAATGTGCATCTCTCAGGCACCTCAGTGGCACAGTTGGTTAAGCATCTGATGGGGTTTAGGCTCAAGTTATGATCTCAGAGTGCTGAGATTGAACCCCGCATTGGGCTCTGGGCTCAGCGTGGAGTCTGCTTAAGACTTTCTCCCTCTGCCCCTTCCCAACCCTGTGCTCTCTCCCTCTCTCTCAAATAAATAAATAAATAAATAAAATATGCATCTCCTTTGACCTAGAATTTATACTTCTGGGAATTTAACGTGAAGCAATATTCATCCAAGTAGGCAAAGAATACACAGACATGCACATAAAGAGTCATACGTGTTCCTTGTAGAACTATTTGTGATAGAAAAAACTGGAAACAGTTGCTACCAGGAGTAGATTAGTTACACAGCAGATAACAACGGGATAAATTGGCAGCCATTAAGAGATGCCTGGGTGGCTCAGCTGGTTGAGCGTCTGAGTTCAGCTCAGGTTGTGATTCTGGATTCTGGAGTCCTGGAATCGAGCCCTCTGTCAGGCTCCCTGCTCAGTGAGGAGTCTGCTTCTCCTTCTGTGCCTCCCCCCTCCACTTGTGCTCTGTCTGTCCCTCTCAAATAAATAAAATCTTTGGGAGAAAAAAACCAATGGATTTAAAAAAATTTGTAGTCGTTAAAAGGTAGGTAGTATATTTACATATTATCAGTAAAAGATATCCATAACATATTAAGTGAGAAAAAGCAATTTGTTGAAGGGCATATAATCCCATTATTCAAGAAAAATTATAAACATCAGTTGGTGTACTAAACAATTGTTGAAATAATAATACATTAACAACAGTCACCTTAAGGTTCAGATGGTGAAGGAACTCTCAGTTTCCATGATACAAATTTTTGATTTATTTGAATTTTTGCAATAATCATAAATTGGACAATTACAATTTTTTAAGTAATTAAAAGCTGCAACGATGGAAATTTCACAGGCTTCCCTCTATCCCAATTAGTCAGGAAAGGGGCAAGATTTCCCAAGCTGCTCCCAAGATCAGTGAGTGAATCACAAGGGCTGAAGGAATTATAGGGATGATAGACAGAAGCGGACCCAGAAGGATTAGGTAAAGGAGAGACATATTTCTCAAGCACGGAGACACACAGAAATACCTGGCCACTTGCTGCCCCATCATCACATCACCCTCCTTCAATCTTTTGGCCGCTACTCTGAAAACAAAAACAAAAAAAAAAATCCGTTCTTAATACATAAGGACTTCTGGGGAGGGGCACCTGGGCGGCTCAGTGGACTGCAGGTCTGACTCTTGATTTAGGCTGGGTCATCAAACCCCGCCTCTGGTTGGAATTGGTTGGTATTGTAGGAGAATTGGTTGGAAAAGGCTTACAAATTGGAATCATCATAGAATCATACTAACCACACAAAAAGGGATGCTAGTTAATATTTGGAAACATTTTTTTACCTTAGATTTGAATCTCTATTGATCAGCTCTGAAAATAATTATTATAAAGAATGATGACTACGTTATTTACCAATAAGCAAAACTTACTGAGAAGTTAGTGTCCCATAAAGGCTTTTATTCCCTCCCTTCCCTGAGTTGTTTACTCGGTACACATATTTGATTAAATTAAAAGAATACAGCTAAATGGAAGGCAAGAAAAGCTTATTTTAGTCTTACCATCTTCCTCTACCCAAATTAGTTGTCAGTAGTGAAATGGACAAATTGGATTTGGGTTTCTTTAGTCTTTTCATTTTTCGGGAACAGTGAGAGGCAAATTGTGCACATTAAGATAGGAAATGGTGGTCAAATAGAGGGGCCAAGGGAATCCCTCATCAAACTTCTCAAACCTTTGCTGGCAAAGATGAGCATCCATGAATCTTATCAGTGATATTATACTGGGACAACAGGGGGAATGACAATCAGTCGGATATTTTAAAAGATAGACTATTTCAAAACAGGGTCCAAAGCACAACACGTGACTTTTTAGGAGGAAAATCATACCTCATATAAGGATCCACAGTAAGGAACAAAGCTTCCAGCAGGACCTCTATAAAATAAAGCATTCCACAGGCAATTAGAAACTCAATGCTTGATGCCTTCATTGACTTTGGCATTCTACATAAACAGTCGAAATACACATTCTAAATAAGATCATCTTTCTGCTTCACGGTTGCCCTCCTGTGCTTGCTATTGAAGAGACAAGCGGGGTCCAGCCCAGGCCATCATCAACCTCACCATCGCCATCATCTTCATGTTATTTACTCAGCATTCACTCCATGCTTCTCATGGATTATTTCACATGATATTCCCAACTATTATTGTTTCCATTTCATTTAGGCTTAGATTAAGGAACTTGGTCAGGGCCACATTTGTAATCACGATGTTACGGCGCTCCCATAAGGTTTCACTGACAGCCCCTGTCAGTATTAAAGAATATAGATTTTGCTGGAGTGACCCTCATGCACACATTCTCTGGAATTTTGAATCTGAGTCCTGGCTATCTATCCCAACTTAGATGGGACTTACCTCGGCCATGCTATTTGATTGCACGCCCCTTTCTCAAAGCCTGTCTACCCACCTGTAAACACCCCTTATTGTCTGCTCTACAAAGCTAATCTCCAAACATGTTATAGAGTGAGTGTGCCACTGTTTCTCTCCCCTAGATTTCTTTAGGGGTTTGTCTTGTCCTTCCACTTCCCTCACTGGGATGGGAAACTCTTCAATGAAGGATGAGAATTTTTCCCTCCTGTCTGTGCATGGGATAATCTGAGCTCTGCACACGGCTGCTAGGCCCTGCTTACCCCACTTGCTCACCCCATCATCAGGCTTGCCAGGACAGAGAGGAATTCCTCCCCAGGGTTTGTCAAAGTCACAAACAATGTACCATTTCAATTATGAAAGAAGTCAGAGGGATCCTCCTCCCACATGACGTCAAGGTTTCAAACAGAAAACTTTGAAAAAGTCTCTGGGGCAGATTACAAAATTGTCACAAAGATATCCCATTGCTGTGTGGGCCTCCTTGCCACTCCTCCCATCAAGAAGTCTATGTCTCACTCCTTGAATCTGGATGTGGCTACGTGACTTGCTTTGCATAAGAGCAAACATGATATAAGGAGAGGCTTGAAAAGTACTTGCCAACACCTGCTGCTCTAGATCAGCAGGCCCACTCACAGCCTGCTAGAAGCTAGCCTGCTAGAAAGGCCACCCAGAGGACTGAGGCACACACCTCTGCAGAAAGCTTGCTAACGACCCGACAATGGAGTGAGGTCCATCCTCGATTAAACGGTTAGCCCAGAAGAAACCTAGAGTTACCACCAACTTAACCCAGCCCAAATTGCCAACCCACAGAATTGTGAGCCAATAAATGATTGTTGTTTGATGTCACTAGATGTCGAGGTCGTTTCTTATGCAGCAAAGGCTAACTTATACAGTCTTTTCCAGCTCAAATCTATGGCTTACCTCCATTTTTTAAGGATGGGAGTTCAACTGTCTTTAACTCGAAGTTGCTCTGAGTAGGACTGCCTTCAAAGTGCTTCTTCAGGGTCCAGCTCTTAGCACGAACCATCCTGAAGTTTCTGGAACACGTAGTCAACTGCCATGATGTGACTGGATTACAATTTCCTAGCCCCCACCCTGAAGCCGAGCAGCAGGGTCCTCTCCTCCTCAACTTCTCTTCATGACCGTTTAACACCAACCACATTTATTAAGTATTTACTACATTTACATTACATTTACATTTACTACATTTCTATTCCTAAGCACTTCATACGAAGCATCATCTCATTTTACCCTCATACATTCCCTTTCAGAAGGACATTATTATCATTGCCAGTGTACAGGGTACGAATGAGGAAACGAGGCTTCCTCAGAAATCTCCGAGACAAGGAAAACTGTTAAAGCTGACACATTCTTCCCAGCCGCCGCTGGGGTTACACTAGGGCACTGGACAGCTCCGTGGTGTGCAAATATTCCGTTCCTCGGCTCACATACAGCGAATCCTGAGAAAGAGCGTCAAACACAAAGGACAGGATAGAAGTTCGCACACAGCTTTCAGATGGCTAGAACGTCCTAAGGCAAACAGTCGCAGCCTCCCCAACGCCACCGCGTGGCGCTGCTGCTCCGCCCAGTGGCGAGTTGACTTGGCCACTAAATGGGAAATCCGGGGTTTAAACTTGTCTCCACCGGAAACCAAGAGAGATGATTCCGCCGGCACTGAGCTTTGGGATCAGGACATTTTGCTTGGATCGATCTCCCCGGTATCACGTGGGAGCCGCCCCTCGCTCACATGTGTACCTCTAGCGGACAGGTCTGCAGCCGCTAGCTATTTCAACGGTCCCACAGCAGTGTAAGCAGAAAAGAGTTAGGGGTCCCCGGAAAAAAGAAAACTGACACATAGCTTTCTGGCCGCAGGAGAAGTCATTTTAGGCCGACAGCGATTCTTGTGATCTACGCCCTATGGACTCTACTCGCCCTAAGTCCTGCAGAACTTCTCTGGGAGGTGTTAGAATTACAAAGGAATGCAAGAACCTCAGTAGTTTAGGATTTTATGGAAACAAAGGGAGTGCAAAAATTGTCTTTACCTGGCCAGAAAATAGCCCGACCAAATCCAAGACAACAAATCAATGGTAAAACTCCCAGCGCTGTTTCAAAAGCAAAGACTGATGTCACGCATGTTCTTGGGCTGTTTGAGCACTCAAACTCCGGGTCAACTAGAATCAGAGAGCTAATGATGCCGACCCTTGCTGGCTGTCAAGTCTTCAATCAGTTAGGACCTGGACTCTGTTGATTTCGGACGACCTTTGCCCAATTCCATACTAAACTTTCTTTTGCCAACCCACTCCCCGCCCCCCCGCCGGTGAATATGCATGTTGGGGGATAACAGTGCCCTGGATCCTTTTGCATTGCAAATAGTGCGTTCCCGGCAGTCGAATCCGCAGCCCCGTTCTTCTACTTGTCTCTTTTCCCAAAAAGGCAGCCATGTGCGAATTCTGACCTCGCTGCAAGTCCAGAAGCCTCCCCCGCCAACCGCCCCCGAAAAGGATGTGGCCTCAGAGGCAGCCGAACTTCAGGGAGAGTCCCACCCACCAGAGGAAGGTGTCCAAGTGCAGTGCTCTCAGGCACACTCGCCCTTGGCTCCCACCTCCTTTCCCCGCACACGCCCGTCCTCACTAACCGAATTCTGACCCCTTTCTTTCCTCTCCTTCCACAACTGTCCCGGTTTTGCAGTCCCCCAAGTTTCTTGGCCAGCCGCCGCCCGGCTAAGGCAGCTACGCCATGCACCCAAATGCAGACAGGCCGTGCCCTTCGTTCCAGCATGTCTCCGAACCCTCCAAGAACAAGCAGGGACCCGTGGGCATCGATCGGGACATCTGGCTTTCACTTTCCTCGCAGTGCAGACTCACAAGTTATTAAGCAAGAGGAGAGGGAGAGCAACACGCAAACGTTCCACAATAGGGAATTCTAGGAACTCAGCAGGAAAAAAGAGTGGGGCAGAGATGTTTACTTACCCGAGTTCTCAGGTTCCACTACCTAGACAGAGAATGTGGTTGGGGTGGTGCAGCAGAGCTCCGGACGCCTGAATTTGAGGCCGTCTGGGAGAGGGTGGGGCTTCCCCAGGGGCGGAGCTGCTCCTGAGAGAGAGAGAGAGAGAGAGAGAGAGAAAGAAAGAGAGAGAGAGTGTGTGTGTGTGTGTGCAGGGGTGTGCTTCCAATAGTAAAGGTCTCCATCAGAGCCCTGCCCAGGTGGAACTGTACCTGCAACAGTTCCTAACTGGGAACTGGGTGCAAAGATGGTATGCGGGAGAACCAGCCGCAGCCCTCCCCGCTCAGGCAGGAAGGAGACAAATGCAGGATCCCTGAGCTGAGGGCAGAGTTTTCTACTTTTTATTTATTTGTTTATTTGTTTATTTATTTATTTGAGAGAGAGAGAGAGAGAGAGTGCGCATGGGGGAGGGGCAGAGAGAGGGAGAGACAGACTCCTAAGCAGACTTCCCACTGGGTTCTGATCCAGCCTAGGACTAATAAACCTAATATATTACCAGATTGTTTCCCAAAAATGTAGTAGCATTTACATTCCTACCATCAATGTAGGTGAGTTTCTGTTACCTAAAGCTAACATCAACACTGGTATTCACTTTTTGCCAATTTGATCAGTGCAAATGAATTTATGCCCCCCAAGGGATGAGATCTGACTTTATTCAGATTTGAACCCTTGCACCGACCTGTATCATTTAGAATGGGTTTTTTGTTTTTGTTTTTTGGGGTTTTTTTTTTGCAAGTTACATAAGACTCATATTGGCTTAAAAAATAAGAGATTTACTGGTTCGTGTGACTGGAAAGGCCAGAAGTAGGATGGGTTTCAGGGCTGGTCTGAATCAAGATCTGGCATATTTCATCCTTACACACTGCTTTCTGAGCTTCAGAAAGGCTTGTTTCCCTCAGGGTAACACAAAGGCTGCAGTAGCTCTACTAACCTAAAGGAAAGAAAAATATCCATGTCACAAAATTCCTAGCAAGATTCCTCCATCTCTCATTGGTTGAAACGTCTCTAAACCAATCAGTGGCCAATTAAAGACTGAAAAGCTTGGGCCTGGGTTACCTAAACCAGTCATGTGTCACTAGGGGTCGGATTCCTCTCTTCCCTTTGCTAGGCTTTCAGTTACCAAGGCACTGAGTGAAAGATTCAGAACTCCAAGAGACAGACTTCTCAGCTTTCAACATAAAATAGCATTAAGTAATAATCAGATGTTCAGTGTATAGTATTGTCAGCTTTGCAGGAAAGTTGGTTTGTTTGGTGGCTTGAAAAGCTTTCAACAGAAGAGCTGAAAGAAATCTGGGTGTCTCTGAGAATGTATATTGGTTGTTAGGGCTGCATAACAAAATACCATCGGTTGGCTAGCTTAAACAACAGAAATTTAAGTTTCTCATGGTTATGGAGGCTGGACGTCCAGATCAAAGCTTGACAAGTTCGGCTTCTCCTGAGCCCACGCTTCTTGGCTTGCTGATGGCCACCTTCTTTCTGTGTCCTCACAGGGTTTTTCTCTGTGCATGCACATCCCTGGTGTATCTCTCTTCTTTAGGCCCCACCTAACAGTCTCCATCGAATTTAGTCATCTTTTTGAAGGTCCTGTCTCCAAATACAATCACATAGATTAGAACTCACCCATTCATGACCTCATTTAACTTCAGTTACCTCTTTAAAGGCCTGCCTGGATGGCTCAGTTGGTTAAGCCTCTGCCTTCGGTTCAGATCATGATCTCATTCCCTGGGATGGGTCTCCCTGCTCAGCGGGGAGCCTGCTTCTCCTTCTCCCTCTGCTTGTGCTCTCTCTCTCTCTCTCTCTCTCAAATAAATAAAATGTTTTTTAAAAAAAGGAATATCAGACACTAGCCAAATGGATAGGAGGATGGGAGGAGGGACTAAGAGGTGAAACCAGGATGAGAGAGTGACATTCCAAGACATTCAGTATATTTGTATATCCAAAATAACACTACTAATAGTTGTTTACAGAGATTCCATAAGTGTGATGTGTCCTAAAGTTCTTTTTACCTGCAAGAGGAACCCATCTCACCTATATTGGGAGATAGAATGGAACAGTGAAAAGTGCAGGGGTTTGAGCATGTTAACTCGAATTCAAATCTCAACCCTCCTACTGACTAACTCTGTGATCTTCTCTAATTGATTTCACCTCTTGAACTTCAGATCCCTTAGGCTATGAGGAAGATAATTAAAATATTTACTTCCCTGGACTGTTGTAAGGCTTAGAAATTAGCTACCAAGGGCTCTTAGTTGGTGCCGCACCGGCCACATTTCATTATGCTGTGGGAAGAGGCATAATTGTTCTCTCTCCAAATGTAGTATCTTACATGTATTAAGGGATTCTTTCAATTAGGAGAGTAATATTACTATCCAGTTTTATAATTATTTCACTAGCATTATCTCACCAGACCAATGCAATGGAAGTTGTAGAAAAGCAAAGAAAGAAGGTGTATTTTTAAAGTACATTGCCATAGAAAAGCATCAGAAGTAATTTCCACCAAACAGATAACGATGACTTTGGCTTTTGATGCCGTACGAATCTCTATTATCTGGATTATTTGAAGAGATACATTCTCTTATTACTTCCACCACCGTATTAAATGAAGCGTTCCCTCAGCTTGCTAGATCAGAGTTCTTTGAAACCTAAGATCAGAGCACTAAATTGAATCAGATTTTGTCTTAGAGCAAAGTAAAGGGAAAATCTTCTTCCTTGATCTCGAATCCACATTCTCACTGACTGTGTAACGATGCAATAGCCAGTATTGAGCTTTATCATCATGACAGCTCATTTCAGCCATTAAGCTGAGTCACGATGACTACCTGGGAAAGAGATCCTGGGTGACCTGGGGCGGTCATATCTATCTATTTCTTTCTTTCTTTCTTTCTCTCTCTTTTTCTTTCTTTCTCTTTTTCTTTCTTTCTTTCTTTTTTTTAAAGATTTTATTTATTTATTTGACAGAGAGAGAGATATCACAAGTAGGCAGAGAGGCAGGCAGAGAGAGAGGGGGAAGCAGGCTCCCCGCTGAGCAGAGAGCCCGATGCGGGGCTCGATCCCAGGACCCTGAGATCATGACCTGAGCTGAAGGCAGAGGCTTTAACCCACTGAGCCACCCAGGCGCCCTTTTTCTTTCTTTCTGTGAGGGAAAGCCCATGGGAAAGACAGAGAGAAGAGAGAGAGAGAGGGAGAAAGAGCATGAGCAGGGGGTAGGGGTGGCGGGAGAGGGAGAAGCAAGCTCCCTGCTGAGCAGGGAGCCGGACCCAGGACTCAACACAGGGTTCCATCCCAGGACTGCTCCGGAAACCAGACACTTTTTCTCTTCTACGGCCATCTGTAGTGAAAGGCTTTCTTCCAGGGTCACAAAATGTTTATTGTACCACTGGGCAGCATCTCCACGGTCCAGGCAGGAAGAAAGACAAAGGACAAAAGACGCATGTCTAGGGGTGCCCAGCTGTGGCTCAGTTGGGAGAGCCAGCTGGGCAAGGAAATGCTGCAATTGGATGTCATCAGGTGGGCCAAATAGCTCAGATTACAAAGAGAGACATAGGTTGTCTTGTGTCCATGGAGCTGAACTGTGGCAAAAGCTGTCTGTCTCCCTACTAAGAAGAGAGGGGTCATGGTTCCTTCACTGTTTGTATTTGATTTTGGACCTCAGGGCCAGATGGCTGAGTTCTTCATACTCATCATAATTTATGGTGTATTATCACCACGGGTCTGCCTAAAATTCTCTGTCAATAATTTATGTGCTTTTAACAAAAAGGCCCCATTCCCTACTCTTCTCCTCCTCCTACTATTATAGGGAACTGTTGTGATGTGTTTAATGTATAGTTTGTCTTTTTTGTAAATGTTCTTGCACAATGTGCACTGAGGCATATTTATTTATTTATTTAACGATTATTTCTTTGAGAGACAGGGAGAGACAGACAGAGCATGAGCAGGGGGAAGGGGCAGAGGGAGAAGCAGGATCCCAGGCTCCCAGCTGAGCAGGGAGCCTGATGACCAACTCCATCCCAGGACCCTGGGATCATGACCTGAGCCAAAGGCAGACGTTTAACCTAGGTGCCCCTGGATTCAGAGACACTTCAAATCTGTTCTACGGTCTCATTATCATAGAATAAAATCTGACTCAAAGCTTCTTTAGTTTGCTTTAAACCAAAAGAATTTTGGGCGAAGGCAAACTATTTTTACAATGTTGTTGCTATTCAGGTCAAAGTTATTGGTGATATAGAACTCATGAATTATACAGTAACAATTTGGTTTTTTTCTTGTTATAACATTAAAAGTAATACAAGTGAGGGACACCTGGGTGGCTCAGTTGGTTAAGCGGCTGCCTTCGGCTCAGGTTATGATCCCAGGGTCCTGGGATCGAGTCCCACATCGGGCTCCTTGCTCAGTAGGGAGCCTGCTTCTCCCTCTGCCTCTGCCTGCCTCTCTGCCTACTCATGATCTCTCTCTCACTCTCTCTCTGACAAATAAATAAAATTAAAAAAAAAAAAAAAAGTAATACAAGTGAGTATAGTATTTTTGTGACTAGGCATTTGCAGAGTGGAAGGAAGGTAAATTTACATTGGGAGCCACCCTGCAGTTCTGGTCAATTTAGGAGACAGGATTCTCTCTGAAGCAGTCTCTCTGACTTGGAAATTTTCTGTGGGAAAAAAAACCTCATTTCGAGGAATGAAGAAGGAATTTTTTGGTTATTATTTGGTTAACCCTAACCAAAAGTTGTTTTTTTTTTTTTAAAGATTTTATTTATTTATTTGACAGAGATCACAAGTAGGCAGAGAGAGAGGGGGAAGCAGACTCCCTGCTGAGCAGAGAGCCCGATGTGGGGCTCGATCCCAGGACCCTGAGACCATGACCTGAGCCGAAGGCAGAGGCTCCAACCCACTGAGCCACCCAGGCGCCCCCAAAAGTTTTTTTTTAACCTGTCTTCTTAATTTGCTTTTTTTTTTTTTTAAAGACTTTATGATTTTATTTATTTATTTAACAGAGAGGAGAGAGATCACAAGTTTCCAGAGAGGCAGGCAGAGAGAGAGGGGGAAGCCGATTCCCTGCTGAGCAGAGAGTCGGATGCAGGGCTCATCCCAGGACCCTGAGATCATGACCTGAGCCAAAAGCAGAGGCTTTAACCCACTGAGCCACCCAGGCGCCCCAATTTGCTTCTTTTAAATTGCTTCATTTGTATCACAGGATGATACATGACATGTTTATGTACCTGTTTATGTACATATTGTACATAAATGATACATGTTTATGTACATGTTTTGTACCAAAAAACAGATTTGTGACGTGGTATACTTGAAAACAATTTCCAACCCCAAGGGACTATACAAGTAAGGGTTATAATGATTAATATAGGGACCAAAGTGCACTGTGATAAGGACAAGCAATTGAAAACACTAATGTTCAAGGACAGACGGGAGCAACTCTATTTGATTTTCTCTATTTGCCTTCCAGATCCACTCTCTATGCTGCTTTTCACAAATCCTGCCCCCTTCCCTCGAACTTGTGCTTGATTTTGGTGGGACTGGTGATGATTCTCCCTGTCAGGTGACTTTGGATTGGCGTTGTTAAAAAGCAGAGCTCCTTGAGGCAGCCTCTGGGCACACCTCGTTGTCCTCTGACCCCTTTGGGTTCAAGTGGGAGGGTGTCTCCCCAGTCACCATTGGTTTCCCTTTCCCCTGCAAGCTGCCCTTTGGTGGGTGTGCCCTCTGTCTCCTGCTGGGAGACGGCTCAGTGTAAATAACATATGTAATTATCACTTAAAAAAAAAACAGATATGAAAGTACATGGACTCTGAAAGAGAAAATAAGTTTCAAAGGAATTTTAGACAAAAGGTTTACATTAATAAAAATTGTAAAAAGGACACTCACACTCTCAAAGGTATATGGAAGCAAATGACACCTTGTCCTGTCACCACTGCAGGTAAATATGCATATCACATCTCTCAGTCATGTAGAGAAAGCTTCGCGTTCTGAAATGTAAAAACGGAAAACAGGGTCATCACCCTACATACTTTTTTTTTTGCCCTGTGTATTTCTAGTCCCCCAAATGAATGAAACTTGAATTTTTCCTGTAAGTCACTTACTTACTAACATAATTCTATCCCTGACATTTTCAATACTGACCTTTTGTGGATATGCAACATTTGTGGCTATCGTAATCATGTGAGAAAGTTTGTTTTCCACTAAGAAATTGGAAATGAAAAAAAAAAAAGAACTTGGAAATGTTGGCCATTTTGTTTCCTTTCTTTTAAATACATGTTGTATTTTAAATTTAATGAGCCAGTCCTTTTAAAGTCTGTACTTTCTCTAAACATCTCCATTGGAAAGAAACTGGTTTCCTTTCTTTTGACTCTGAATCTTCCTTATACAGCAAGAACTCAAAAATCCTATGTTTTAAACGAAGAGGGAAAAAATTGTAGGCATAAATTTAGAAAGGAATAGAAAGCTTTGCTAAATATTTGAAGGAATTAGAAAGATGATGCTTATCTTTTTTTAAATTTTATTTTTAAGTAATCTCTAGACCCAACATGGGCCTTGAACTCATAGCCCTGAGATTAAGAGTCTCATACTCCAGCCAGCCAGGCACAATGCTTACCCTTTAAATTAGTGATTCTCAAGCTTTGGTGTCTATCAGAATCACCTATGGGCTCATTAAAAATAAACAT
Source organism: Potos flavus (assembly GCA_028534135.1). Taxonomy (NCBI): domain Eukaryota; kingdom Metazoa; phylum Chordata; class Mammalia; order Carnivora; family Procyonidae; genus Potos; species Potos flavus. Next base: position 18,658,306 of record CM052892.1, on the reverse strand, counting down.
CGGGACGCCTGGGTGGCTCAGTCAGTTAAGCGGCTGCCTTCAGCTCGGGTCATGATCCCAGGGTCCTGGGATCGAGTCCCACATCGGGCTCCTTGCACGGCAGGGAGCCTGCTTCTCCCTCTACCTGCTCTGCCTGCCGCTCCCCCTGCTTGTGCTCGCTCGCTCTCTCTCTAACAAATAAATAAATAAAAATCTTAAAAAAAAAACTTATAAAAAAAATTAAAAAAAACAAAAACAAAAACATCATGTTGGTGCACCTGGGTGGCTCAGCTGGTTAAGTGGCTGACTCTTGATCTCAGCTCAGGTCACCAAACCAGGGTAGTGATTTCAGTTGCTTCATTAGGCTCCATGCTGGCGGTGGAGCCTACTTTAAAAACAAGCAAACAAACATCATGCCCCTTTCAGACCTTAGGAGGTCAGAGTCTCCATTGATCTAAATCATTACAAACTCTCTACTATTCTGTATTATTACACAATTCCATTTTCTTATTGGGGAATGGGGATAACCTCATAGAATTGTCGTGAGGATTAAGTGACATAATGTATATAAAGCACTAAAGCACGTAGAACTGTTCCTAATGCACAGTAAGCATTATATGAGTGTGACTACTGTTATTTTTGTCAGGAGACAATTCTCCTTGTTTTTCTTCATGCTTGTGAGCAGGGGCACTGACCACTTGTGTTCTGGACTATTTTCTCCAGGGTATTTGTATGCCAAACAGCCTGGGAAGACATAAGGTCTCCCTCCAGAGCAGAGGGCAGGTTTGTTTTCTGTCTAGTGGCAATGTCTCCCTTGGTGTGAGTGTCTATTGTAAAAGATTTGGGTGCCCTAAGCTCAAGAGTTCCTCGGCTGGGATGCAAATCTACTTCATGCACAGCATTCACCTGGGCTCTCCTGTGGGCTGGGGGGTGCAGGTGGGGAGCCAACGTGGACTTGAACCTGGTGCTGCTTGCTGTGCCATGAGTGATAAAGTCCTTTCTCTCGGACCCAGGAGTCTGTGTTTTCTGCCAGCATCTGTGAAATGGTGCCAGGCGAACTGGTTAGTTTGCAAAGGAAGGTAAAAATCTCTGCCTTTTCATAGTTCTTGACAATTATAAAGTACAAAAGCAGTCAGTCCTGTATAAAGAGGCATAATTTGGCAACCAAAAGTGATTAAGAAGGAATTTCATTTTTCACTCCTATCTCTAAATGAATAAAGGGTTCGATTAATAATTACCTTATTGCACAACCATGGCACCATCGAGCCTTTCCCACATACAAATATGGTCCTCATTTTTTCCTGGTTTGAAGGATACCATTAATGACCCATGGAATCTAAATGTGCCACTTCCCGACGGCGCACGGGAGAAGAATGAGGCACAAAGAAGTCAGCTGCAAGAGAAAGGGAGCAGGGGTCAGCAGTAGAGAAGACTGTCGCCCGGAACAACTCCTCAGTCTCATATTTATTGGAAAGTAGGTAACAACCTACAAAGAAGCCTGAACAGATTGCACATTGACCATGAGGCTTGTAGATAAGTGAGAAGAAAGGCAAAACATACCTGGTCAAGCAGTATAAAGTTTATAGTTGAGCAAGCACATTCAAAGGGATCATCTAATTAGCCACAGGTGGTCTCGGGAGAAAGGGAGATAACAGAAAAGAAGCAGGTGGCCTTCCGCCCTGAGCAAGCCGGGCATCCCCAGCTGCTCGGCTTCAAGGACGTGTATCTTCCTCTCCCCCAGAGGCCTGTTGCCAGTATATGTTTTTCTTTCTTTCTTTTTTTTTTTAGTATATGTTTTTCTTCAGGCTATATCTAAGCATGCTTGCCTAGCATGACTTGTACTTGCATGCTTGTACTAGCATGACTAGTACAATTTCTCATGGGTTCTATTTTAAGCAGTACATTGTTTGGAGGGACGGTTACATAAATGTATCTGGCCATCATCCAAAACCACTGATCAGTGGCCAAGTGATAGAGTTGCAAAGTGTTTTAAGAGAATTGGCATTTCTGAACTCCCTCCGATATCTCAATTGACCCCTTCCTCAGCATCCTAGCATGTGATGTACAATTCCCAGCATCTTACTCCCAAACACCCGAATTCATATCAACTATAGAATTTTGTCTCCGTCACTTCCTCAGTCGACTCAGTACCACTGACATCCCGATGGCTGACCTATTCCTAAAAGAAATACAGGTGACCAAGAAGGACATCTAGGAGACTCAATTTTCATAACCAAAGATCTTTTATTGATGTGCTCTTCTTTCCCTGCTTTTGCCTCGCTTGCCTTTCATTACCATTATCGTAGTGGGTATGAATTTTAGTCCAATTGAGTTCATATAAGATTCCAAGGTGCTTCGTTGTAATTACTGCCTAACAAATGCCTTCAGCTTCCTTGCTTCTCTCTTCCTTTATCAGTCACCTTGGCATAAAACTAACCCTCAATAAAACCAACTATTGTCTTTTCCGTGCATTCTCATGAACAGCTGAACATTACTGGAGAAAATTGCACAAGCAGACTAACTGGTTTTACTTGAATGATCACAAACAACATATTGGCACACTCAACCCCACTCAGCAATCCCATTCTCCAATAAATCTGCTTTTTCACACAGTGTGGTAACAGTTTTACACTTTTACTTCTGTTCTCAAACCTCAGCTCTCAAGAGATAAACTTACCCTAGGCTTCACTGGGAAAATAGAAACCATTAGAACAGAGACCTTGTCTTTTCATGGTCAAAGTTACAAACTTCTCGGCACCTGTACCCATCTTCCCTTTTCTTCCTCTGATGATGGGGGAAGCTTTCTCCTCCTACTAATGGTTAATGAACATAGACTGTATCTCTTCTAACTTTCTTAGGCTACTTGGGTTATTTCTGTCCTCCTGCATAATCAACTTCTTCTGTATCAACTAGAATGCTTTCCATAACAAATAAAAAGCCAAAAACCACTTGTAGACAAAAGGCTCTCAAATTTATATCCCCTGCCCACACTTGGGAGCCAGACAGCTCTGAGTGGGTATTATGCTAATTAGTAGATTCATATATCCTTAAACTTCCCATGTAAAATGTTACCATAGAGATTATTTCTGAAATGACTCTTCACCTAATTTCACACATTATTTAGACAAAAAGTAAATAGATACACGTTTGCACTTTGGAGATCTTCCTTTGCAAATGTTTTTCCTCCTTTTAAAAACAGAGCCAGATGCCAGTGTTTAAATTGGATGGTTGGTGCAAAATCCTTGTAACTACCACCCCATTGTGGAGCACGCCAAGGGAGTGGGCATTGGAGCTATGTTTAGCTTTCTGCTTTTGTCTGTGCAATCAATCGGGTTTATTTTCCCTTCTTAGACCCTTGGTTTTAAAAAGTGCTTCATTCAAGAGTTCTAAGGGAAGGCTCAGAAAAATTGAAGCCATTCTAAATTGTGGAATTTAGCCATCTATAACAAACTGTGCAGGAATGGGTAGCACCCTCTGGTGGACAGTTTGGAGCTGGCATAGTCTCTGTCTAGCCCACTGGAACCAGTCAGAGGTACACAGCCAGGATGAATTCTCTCCAGAATTTCTGCTCAACAAGATTTTATCTGTGGCTCTCTGGTGGTCAAGAAATAAAAAAACTGTGGGTGCCTGGGTGGCTCAGTGGGTTAAGCCTCTGCCTTCGGCTCAGGTTATGATCTCAGGGTCCTGGGATGGAGCCCCACATCGGCTCTCTGCTCAGCAGGGAGCCTGCTTCCCTCCCCCCCCGCCTGCCTCTCTGCCTACTTGTGATCTCTGTCTATCAAATAAATAAATAAAATCTTTTAAACAAACAAACAAACAAACAAAAATTGGCTTCTGTCTACCTGATGACCTAGACGGTCCAGGATATAAACCCAGTAGGAATGGGGTATGTGAGTTGTGTGAGTTGTGTGATTTTTCTTCTTGTCTTAAATAAGAATGCCAGATGAGGGAAGAACTGCAAATGAATTTCTCCACAAAAGTGACTGAGTGGGCTGAACAGTTAAAAGACAAATGGATGTGAGAAACAACAAGAACTAATACATTCAGAAACTTCCCTTTCCCCATCCTTCAAGTGTTTGAAGGATGGGGGTAGAAACAGATATTTCTTCCCTTCCCTGATAGGGAAGAAACAGATATTACCTCTTTCAAAAAAGTAGGCATATATCAAGAAAGCAGAAGAGAGGTTATATTCATAGAATTCGGACAAAATTAAAAAATGAGTTTGGCAGGGGCGCCTGGGTGGCTCAGTCAGTTAAGTGTCCAACTCTTGATTTTGGCTCAGGTCATGATGTCAGTGTTGTGAGACCGAGCCCCAGGTCAGGCTCTGTGCTGGGCGTGGAGCCTGTTCAAGATTCTCTCTCCCTCTCCCTCTGTCCCCCCCTTAACAAAATGACTTTGGCAATGAAATTTGTGGTGTTCTAACTCCATAAACCACCTCATTCACACTAGCAGATCTCTGGGCTAGATTTGAACTAAAGGAAGATCAAAAGCAATGCCGGTTTTGAATTAGCTTTTTTTTTTTTCTTCCTAGTTTTATAGTATTCTTCAATTTTTTAAAAAAAGGTCTTGTAGTACTTATTCCTTGCCTTAAAAGAATAGAGAACTTTAAAATAGTATAATATCCCAGGTTGTATATGGAATGGTTGTTTTCAACCATTTATTGATTTGGAATATGTCGGTGTAACTTTTGTTTACGTAATTCAAATCAACTTTGAATCAAGCAAGTCAATGTAAGTATGAAAAAAGTATTCTCAGTTTGAATGGAAAGACCTTTTAAAAGTCTTATAGCCAGAAGTTCTAATGAAGTTTTCTCTTGTTTCAGGTAAATGGAGATTGAAGATACATTCTTTTCTTTCTTTGTTTTTTTTTGGAAATTTATCAACATTTCCTTTATTTTTTAATACCCGGTAAATTGTTGTGACTGCTCCGTGTATTTGAAAAGAACATACATTCTGTTTGTTGGGTACAAAGTTCTGTAACAATTTATTTATTTTTATTTTTTTATTTTATTTATTTATTTATTTATTTTTAAAGATTTTATTTATTTGTCAGAGAGAGAGAGAGAGCACAAGCAGTCAGAGAGGCAGGCAGAGGCAGAGGGAGAAGGAGGCTCCTCGCCGAGCAAGGAGCCCGATGCGGGACTTGATCCCAGGACCCTGGGATCATGACATGAGCCGAAGGCAGCTGCTTAACCAACTGAGCCACCCAGGCGTCCCTATTTTTATTTTTTTATTAACACATAATGTATTATTTGCCCCAGGGGTACAGATCTGTGAATCATCAGGCTTACACATTTCACAGCACTCACGGTAGCACATACCCTCCCCTAAGTCCATCATCCAGCCACCCCATCCCTCCCACCGTCCTCCCCTCCAGCAACCCTGTTTGTCTCCTGAGATCAAGAGTCTCTTATGGTTTGTCTCCCTCTCTGGTTTCGTCTTGTTTCATTTTTTCCTCTCTTCCCCTATGATCCTTTGCCTTGTTTCTCAAATTCCACATATCAGTGAGATCATATGATAATTTTCTTTCTCTGATTGACTTATTTCGCTTAGCATAATACCCTCTAGTTCCATCCATCTCCTTGCAAATGGCAAGATTTCCTTTTTTGATGGCTTTATTATATATATATATATATATACACACACACATATATATCTCACATCTTTTTTTTTAATATTTTATTTATTTATATGACAGAGAGAGACACAGTGAGAGAGGGAACACAAGCAGGGAGAGTGGGAGAGGGAGAAGCAGGCTTCCCGCTGAGCAAGGAGCCTGATGAGGGACTCGATCCCAGGACCCTGGAATCATGACCTGAGCCGAAGGCAGATGCTTAACCATCTGAGCCACCCAGGCGCTCCATATATCACATCTTCTTTATCCATTCATCTGTTGATGAATATCTAGGCTCTTTCCATAGTTTGGCTATTATGGACATTGCTGCTATAAACATTGGGGTGCATGTGCCTCTTCAGATCACTACATTTCTATCTTTGGGGTCAATTGCTGGGTCACAGAGTAGCTCTATTTTCAACTTTTTGAGGAACCTCCATACTATTTTCCAGAGTGGCTGTACCACCTTGCATTCCCACCAACAGTGTAGGAGGGCTCCCCCTTCTCCACATCCTCGCCAACATCTGCCGTTTCCTTGTACATACATGCTCACTGGCCTATGACTTTTGGTCAGACTGATCAGTAGTCATCCAGCATGGTGGTACAAATGTCAGCTATCTGGGAGTATGAATTATGATACCCCACTGTCTAGCTGGACAGTATAGATCCACTAGGCTAAAATCCATGGTTGGAGTAGTTTCTTATCTTTACTGTTTCACTATTGGATACATAGAAAAAGCCAATCAACTCCAAATTATTTTACCCAGATTATTCACCTGGTAGATGAGTCAATTTGTTCACCAGTTGGAAAATATTTATTGAACGCTAGTTATATAAAGACACTATAAGAAAACAGAAAATTACAAGGTATGGCCTTAGTGTTTTTTTTATAAACTTTTTTTTATAGTAGTTTTCGGTTCACAGCAAGATTGAGGGGAGGGTGCAGAGATTTCCCATATGCCCCTTGCCCCACACATGTACCGCTTCCCCTATTATCAGTATGCCCCACCAGAGTGGTAGGTACATTTGCTATAATTAATGAACATACACTGACACATCATAATCACTCCAAATCCATAGTTTATATTAGCGTTCATTCTTGGTGTTGTACATTTTATTTGTTTGGACAATTATATAATGACATGGATCTGTCATTGTAGTGCCATACAAAGTATGTTTACTGCCTTAAAAATTCTCTGTGTTCTGCCTTTTAATCCCTCCCTCTAACACCCGGCAACCACTGATCTTTTTACTATTTCCATAGTTTTGCCTTTTCCAGAATGTTATATAGTTGGAACCATATAGTATGCAGCCTTTTCAGATTAGTTTTTTCACTTATGGTATGCATTTAAGCTTCTTATATCTCTTAATGGCTTGGAAGCTCATTTCTTTGTAGTGCTGAGTAATACTTCATTGTCTAGAGGTATCACAATTTATCCATTTACCTGCTGAAGGACAGCTTGGTCCTCCTGGGTTTTGGCAAGTATGAATAAAGCTGCTATAAACATCTATGTGCAGGTTTTTGTGTGGACATAAATTTCCAACTCCTTTGGGTAAATGCCAAGGAGTACAATTACTGGATTATATGGTAAGACTATGTTCAGCTTTTTAGTTTTTTTTTTTTTTTAAAGTAATCTCTATAAACCAACATGGGGCTTGAACTCTCAATCCCGAGATCAATAGTTGCATACCCTACCCACTGAGCCAGCCAGGTGTCCCAGAGCATGTTAAGTTTTATAAGAAAATGCCAAACATCTTCCAAAATGACTGTACCATTTTACGTTTCCACCAGCAATGGATGAGAGCCCCTGTTTCTTCACATTTTTGTTAGCATTTGGTATTGGCAGTTTTCTAGATTTTGGCCATTCTAGTAGGTATGCAGGGAGATCTCATTGTTTTAATTTGCATTTCCCTCATGATATATGATGTGAAGCATCTTTTCATATGCTAATTTTCCATCTATATACCTTCTTTGGTGAGGTGTCAAGATCTTTGGCCCACCTTTTATTTTTTTATTTTTAAAAAGATTTTATTTATTTATTTGAGAAAAAGAGAGCATGAGCAGGGTAAGTGGCAGAGGGAGAGGGAGAAGCAAAGTCCCAACTGAGCAGGGAGCCTGAATTGGGGCTCAATCCTATGACCCTGAGATCATGACTTGAGCCCAAGGCAGATACTTAACTGACTGAGGCGCCCAGGTGCCCCTTTGGCCCACCTTTTAATAATGTTATTTGTTTTCTCATTGTTGAGTTTTAAGAGTTCTTTGTATATATTGGATAACAGTCCTTGATCAGATGTATCTTTTGCAAATATTTTCTCTCAGTTTGTGGCTTGTCTTTCCATTCTTTGGCCTTGTTTTTCACAGAGCAGAAGTATGTTTTTGTTTTGTTTTGTTATTTTATTTTATTTTTATTGTTTTGAAGATTTTATTTATTTATTTGACAGAGAAAGAGAGAGATCACAAGTAGGCAGAGAGGCAGGCAGAAAGAGAGGGAGAAGCAGGCTCTCCGCTGAGCAGAGAGCCCAACACGGGCCCAGTCCCAGGACCCTGAAACCACGACCCGAGCCAAAGGCAGAGGCTTTAAGTCACTGAGCCACCCAGGAGCCCCTCGTTTTGTTTTTTTAAAAGATTTTATTTATTTATTTGAGAGAGAGCAAGAGTGAGAGAGCACAAGCAGGGGGAGCAGCAGAGGGAAAGGGAGAAGCAGGCTCCCCGCCAAGCAGGGAGCCCAGTTCAGGACTTGGTCCCAGGACCCTGGGATCTTGACCTGAGCCAAAGGCAGATGCTTAATGGATAGAGCCACCCAGGCGCCCCTCTTACTTGGACTCTTAAAACTGTCTCATAATGGTGGTCCTGACATCTCCCAAGTCATTCTTTTAGTAGAGTAATTGTTCTGATGTGCATATTTGAAGGTGTCACTTTACTACTTAAATTTCCACACTGGCTCTCCATTGCTCTTAGGATAAAGAGCCACTTCTTCAACATGGAAGAAACTGACCTCTCACAATCTGGCTTCTTCCAGTTTCATGCTCTCCACTCCTCATCCGCACTCCCAGGCATATGGGCTGTCTTTTATTTCTTGAAAAGCTTCACATTCTTTTCTTGCCTCTGCCTCTTTTCCCTTCTTGGTACTTACTTCACAACTCTCTTGTTCCAAAACTCCTTCACACCCGTCAAGTCATCTTCTTTTTGTCCTTTGAGTCAGTTTAGATGTCCTAGAATTGACCCTGACTCTAATAATTTCAGCTTGGTGACTCTCCTATGTATTTGCATCAATTCTCTTGCTGTCCTATCTATATCTATATATGTATGCTTTATGTCATATATATCTTTCCCTTGTTTCATTTTCTTGAAGGAATTTATTATATCTTAAAGTTATTATTTACTTGTTTATTGTCTGTCATCCTGCACTAAAATATATGTTCTCTGAGATCAACAATCTTGTCTACTGGGGTGCCTGGGTGCCTCAATCGGTTGAGCGTCTGCCTTTGGCTCCTTCCCATCCCAGAGTCCTGGTATGGAGCCCCACATCTGGCTCCCTGCTCAGCATGGGGGGGGGGAGTCTGCTTCTCCCTCTCCCTCTGCCTGCCCTTCCACCTGCTTGTGCTGTTAAATAAATGGATAAATAAAACCTTAAAAAAAATAATTTTGTCTGCCTTACTCACCACTATGTCCTCAGAGCCTCCAACAGTGCCTAACTCATATTAGAGACTCAATGAATACGTACTGAGTGAATGGTTGAAGCACATTTTTGAGGCAAAATTCTTCATGCTGTTGTAGAGTCCCATGCAATATTTGGGACATAATTATACCAAGAAATTATTTGTTGTCAGAAATTCAAATTTAAGTGAGTGACCTGTGTTCTGGCAACACTACACCCCGAACATATTTAGCAATACCTGGAGACATTTTTGACTGTCACAACTGGAGTGGTGGTACTACTGGTACCGAGTGTGTTAAGGGATGCTGCTAACCATCTTACAATGCATAATACAGCTCTTACTTGGCAACAAATTATAAGGTCCAAAATATTAACGGTGTGGAGGTTGAGAAACCCTGAACTAGATGGTCATGGACTTTAAAGGTCCCTAGCAGGCAAAGTCAGCGTCTAGAACCTCTACATTCATCTTCCTTTTGGAGAGACAGCATGGGGTTAGTGAAAGAAAGGCGTCCGGAGCTGGGGACTCGGCTTTAAAATTCTGTGCACACATCTTCACATGGATAACCAGATGGCAAGAGAGCCAGACTATCAATTGCTGCAGGTGAAGTAATGATGTAGAAATGATCGCATGTGATGGCCATGGTGGACGGTAACGCGCTCTGCACACGTTGGTTACATATGCCTCAGACACTGAGACATCCTTTAGATGCGATAAGAACAAATCCTCCCGCAGCTGGGGTTAGGAAGGCTGTGACACACCGGAAGCGGCCGGACGACTGAGGCGTCCTTCTCCCCTAGCAACGGTCGTGAAGGAAGTGGTTGTTGCAGTCGCAGCCTGTGCGCCTGCGCGGAGGCGCCGCCTGCTGACGTGGAGCTAGGTCCCAGAGGCCGAGGCCGGCACACCGCGGAGTGCGGGAGAGCCGCTGGGGTGGTGGAGCAGCGGCCGAGGCCGGGATGGTGGCGCCGCTCGCTCCGCGCGGGGGAGCCGGCGTTGCCGGCAGGTGCTGGTTGGTGCTGCTGTCTCCCCTGCTGCTGGCGCTGCTGCTAGCGCGGTCCGCGGGGGCCCTGGTGGAGGGGCTCTACTGCGGCACGCGCGACTGCTACGAGGTGCTGGGCGTGAGCCGCACGGCGGGCAAGGCGGAGATCGCGCGGGCCTACCGCCAGCTGGCCCGGCGCTACCACCCCGACCGCTACCGGCCTGAGCCTGGCGACAAGGGCCCCGGACGGACGCCGCAGAGCGCCGAAGAGGCCTTCCTGTTAGTGGCGACCGCCTACGAGACTCTTAAGGTGAGGTCTGGGGACGCGGATGGGCAGCGAGGACTCCTGGCCGGCGGAGCAGGGTTCTCGGTGACCCCGGCTCCAAGCGCGGCCACCGTCACGACCCCTAGGATGTTCGCGATTTCCTACGTGGCGGTGCGAAAGAACCCACACGCGGCTCATTGACAAAGATGGGAACCCCCTCGGGTCTTGGAGGACAGCTAGCCCTCTCCTTTTTGTGACAGTTTTTGTTATGCAAAGCTTTGGGTATCTTACAGTTTAGTGAAAGCACTTTAAAAACATGCAGCTCACACTTGGAAAGCGGGGTGATTATTATTACCAAGATCTGTGATAGAACACAGGAAAGGTCTCCAATATTGAATGACTGTGATGGCGCCAATTTGACATAACAAAAACTAGATTTCTGGGGATAGTATTAAATGTGACATTTAGGGGAGTCTGAGTGGCTCAGTGGGTTGAACGTCGGACTCGGTTTCGGCTCAGGTCATGCCTGATATCGGGGTCGTGAGATCAGGCTTGCTCTCAGTGGGGAGTCTACTTGGGATTCTTTCTCTCCCTCTGCCCCTCACCCTGATCTTTCTCTAAATAAATAAATAAAATCTTAAAAAAATAAAAATAAACATGACATTTAGCTTGGGTTTATGGACTTAGAAAAACACTAAGAAGAACAATGAACAAGCAGTCAAAAAACCGGATATTTGACTCTTGGCTCCTACACCCCAGTATGACCTTGGATAGTGACTTAATATGTCACAGTAGCTGTTTCTTCATATGCAAAAAAATTAAAGCCATGATACCTCCTCACAGGGTTCAGTCCTCAATGAGAATTGTATAAATGTGAGAAATCCCCTATCCAGAACCTGCAAATACATACTTAATGACTTGGGGTTCAAGACTCAGAAGTTCTGTCGGGAAAAATTTTGTGAATATGGGTATAGTCATTTGACAAAGGTTTTACTGAGTCCTTTGGGGATGGGGAGATTTAGCCTGTTCCTGTTTTCTTCTGCTACTGCAAAAATCAAACCATATAAGGAATCACAAAGTATAAATCATATTTGATGGAAGTGTTACTGCTTCAAGGGTCCCATCATGCTAATGTAACCGCAATTGTAGTTGTAAGGTGTTTCTTTCTGGCTTTTCTTTTTTTTTTTTGGAGGTGAAGTTTTCCATGTTGCTATGTAATCTGTTTTTAATGACTACTTCGAGTGGGTATACTATAATTTAACCATGGATTATTTGTTCAGAATAGCTTTCCAGAGCTGAAAATACTGAATCAGGGAGCCAAAGGCTCTTCATTCATGCTTTCCAGAGCAGTTTATATAATATGGAGTCGTATTGATGAGTATGCCAAGTTCACTGTATTCTCCCTAGCATTGGTGAGATTGTAATTCTTACTGGCAGTTGACTGAAGAATGGGTGGGGGCTAGGGAACGTGCAGACACCAGAGGGTTAGTTGCTTATTATTTAGGGTATAAAGTGATTGAGGAAAGACTTCAGAAAAATGGGAAAGAACTCCCATCAGGGCAACCCAGCATTTAAAGTCCCAATCATTGTTCTTCTGCAGTGAAGAAAGATAGTACTTCAGACAAGCAGCCAGAATGCTCTGGTGACACATAAGGAAGCAGTGGGAGGATGGAGAACTTCCAGAAGAGAGGGCAGCAGAAACTCTTGCGACTGCTGCCTTTTGTTGGGGTTGGAGATGGGTAGGTTTGGCATGAGAGTGGTGAACATGTAAGACATGAACCAAGAAAGAGAGACAGTAGAGAAGTTCTTGGTGGGAGGAACCCCAAGACTCTATTCTTGCCATTTTCTTGAAGAGACAAATTTGGAGGCTGATTTGATGAATCTGTAATGGTTGCCTCTAAAGGTTTCTGCCCCTCAAGTTTAATGCTGATTTGTCAGCGAATAAAAGCTTGATAAAATAATTTGTCCACTTTTGGGCAGTTAAAAACTGGTATGTCTGGAGAAAGTAACACTTTTAATCTTGATTCCAACAAGAGGTTTACAGTACTACAAATGTCTCCAAGCAGGAAACAAAAATTGGAGATACACCGATGGAGGAGGGAGTGAGAGAAAGTGCTATAGTTTCCTCAGCCCCATTCAGCGTTACTGTCAGAGGAAAGGGTTGTCTGGGGATGGTTTGGATCCTTGAAAACCAGACCTGAGTTCCATGAAAGCTATTTTAAAGTTATAGAGATGGACTTCTAAGTGGAAAATCTCCAGAAACTTTCTTATTCAGACTTCATTGCAGGTGCTCCCTCCTGAAATAAGGAAAAGGACTTTGAATTGCTGTATGTTGAAGTTATTAAAAACAAACAGGGTGGTTAGATTTTATTTCTGTCATAATGGAAAATTATGAGTAAGCTGCCAGAGAATATCATTTCTGGATAATGCAGAGATCTAATGAACAGGAGTCATCCAATTTGGATAGCCTTACCGTTCCAAATTATCCCCTTGAGGCAATCAGGAGGATGTAACCACTACTTTACTCGAATTATATCTGTAGGCTAGAATGAGGGCAAGAAGTCCCTGTGGCCTTTGCTAAGAGTAGGTCAGAAAGAATAGTAGGAGAAGTTGATGAGTTCTAATGGCTCTCGAATGGAGATACAGAAGGCTGTATGGAATTCCACATATCATCTCATGGAGGTCGCAGATGCCTACCTGGAACCACTTCATTTCTGTTTGCTATTTTTGTTATATGCTATATCTTTCTCCATAAAGAATAATAGTAAACCCTATGAAAGGTGTACTTATCTACAGAGCCAGCGAAAAGGGAGGGAGGGACTTGGGAAGACTATCTCTTCCTTCATAGCCATGTGCAATTATTGCTGGCATATAGAAGAGGAAGCTGATTTTATGTTTGTTTTGTAAAATGCACAGGTAGAGTCCATTTCTAGAACAGTGTATCTAACAGAAATTGTTCCTTTCTTGAAATCTGAAATAATTTAGTTGTAAATTCATTGGAGCTAGGAGTCTTTTTTCTCCCCCCATAGTTTTTTAAAAGATTTATTTATTTTAGAGAGAGAGAGAGTGTGTGTGTGTGTGTGCGTGTACACACACACACACACACACACACACACACACACACACACACGAGTGGTGGGGGAGGGGCAAAGGGAGAGGGAGAGAGAGAATCTCAAGCAGATTGCACACTAAGCATGGAACCCAATGAGGGGCTCAAGCTTACCACCCTAAGATCACAACCTGAGCCAAAGAGTATGAGGCTCAACTGATTGTACCACCCAGGTGCCCCCCCATAATTTTTTGATAACCTTTTAACTTCTCTTATTAGTTTGTTCATGTCTCTTAATATTTTTAATGTACGTGATATGAGAAACTATATCTTCGTTATAGCCTTATAGTGGTATTCATCAAAACTTCTAATAACCAAGGATCTGTGAATGTTGATAATATGTATATCACCAAAATGGAATTTATATTCATGAAATATAGTGGATTTATGGCTCTGAGGTTGTGTCGGTCAAATACATGCCTCTTTGAGAGAGAGACGGTTTTTTTTTGATGGTGGTTGTTAAAAAATAAGTACACTAACATTTAAATACAGTTGGTAAGACAAGAAGATACTGTCACACTTGATCATTGTTATTTTAGCAACACAGATTCTACTTGTGCATAGAGAGATTAAAGAAAACCAGAAAAAGGATGGGTAATAATGGAAGGAAAAGGCACTGTCAGATGCTTTCATGAAGTCGTGCTTAGTTCATATTCTCAAGTAACTTAAAACTGCAGTTCTCAGCAGGACTTCAAACCATTATGATTTCACACACTGCTTTATATTTGCTTCATAATATAAGTAAAGTTAAGACAATGAAATAGTATTTAGTGTATTTGACTACTGGGGATTCAGGGAATTCATGGACTTTGGAAGTTAAGTAAATGGACTCTCACTTGCTGTGTCAACATTGGATCTTTTTATGTGGATATAGCACTTATCACACTGCACTGTAAATACTGAGTAGCCCTCCCCTCTCCACTAAACCATCTCCTTGCCTTTTTGTTTGTATATCCATGGCACCTAGCCCAGTGTCTGGCACATCGGATAATGAATGTTTGTTAAATGAAAAATTGGTATCTGGAGATAGATTCAGTGGATTTCTGATATTTTGACATTGTTACGTGAAGCCTACTTTGGCATTTTATCCTAAATGTAATTTTAAAGAGTGGTACACATAAAGTAGATTGGATGACTATGAATGAAAAATTCCCATAGGAGAGAAAAATTGCACTTCTATTTTTAAGGAGAAATTCTGTTTTTTTAAGTGAGAACATTGATCCTTTTTGAACATAGATAAGAGTTGGGTGAAGTAGATGAAATAAGGATGGCCTGGAAATCAAAAGATGATGGAACAGGTGGAAAGAATGTACTTAGAACATGGGAAAATAGACTTTGACAGCATTTTGCAAAATCACAAAAGAACAGAAAAGGTCTTGGCAATATTACTGGCTTGAAGATTATCTGATAAGGTAACATAAATAGTGAGAGCCTTTTACTACTCTAGCCTTGTCTTGGCAGGGAAGTCACAGAACACTTCAGTTTCTTTTTATCAGCCTGATTGATGTAGCAGGACTTTAGCACTTTTGAAGAATTTGGCATAAGGGCGGTATTCTGAATGCCCTGTCCTTTTATGTTACTGTTCATTGTTCTTTCCTAGTTTATTCTACTCAATCCTTTCTGTAACTGGTACTGAGGTGGGCGCTAGGGGAGGAAACCATAACAATGAAGAAGGTACAGTTCTTGCCTTTAAGCTTTTAACATAACAAGAAGACAGATACTTATTGTTTGGTTATTATTTATTTAAGTTATATAATAAAGATATGTGTAGATTATATTACAGCACTGAGAGGATACAATTATTTCTTCTTTGGGGACTGGAGAAGAATGTACTCTTTGGTCTGGATCTAGAACAGTCATCAAAGGTTGACAATGAAGGGACATTTCTGGTAGAGGGAAAATTTGATCAACAAAAACATGGAGTCATGAATGTGCAAGACTTGTCCAGGAACGAGATGTAATTTCCTGAAGTATTATAATAGTGAATGTTTTCTCTACCAATGATCACTTTTATTATATTTCTCCCAAGGACTCTTTGTTTTGGGGAAAAACAGTTAACTGCACTTCTTAGTATTATTGTTTTTCTTTTTCAGCATCTATCCAGATTAATCAGTCATTCATAATAATTGAGTATTTATAAAAATAATAAACATGTAAATTTCTATTACAGTGTGATGCTGATAAACAGCGAAATTAAGTAAGCTTGATGGCAGATAGTTTCCATTTCACATGTCAACTCTGATTGGTCATGACTCCCTGAAACATTTGCAAAGGTTTTGAGGTCTTGACTGGGTTTAGTGGGAAAGATGAGATATTTGATAGTGATTTCTCCCATGGGCCCAGAAGAAGGGTGTGGTACTTTATGTACAACACCTGCTGCTTCTGCTGTGAACCCATAAGTGCTCTTTATTTTTTACTGATACCGTAATTTCAGCTGTTATTCCCTACTTAGGGCAAAGGTTGACTCTACACCGAATATGTTTAATTTTAGTTCTGTGACGACACATGATGTTATCAACAACCAATCAGAGCTTCTGATTAACATAAAAACTACTGAGTTGATATAATTCTGGCCAGAAACTGAGCACTTGAGATTTTAATTTAACTTGTGCGGATTTATCAGAGATAAAAGAACATTTTGAGATATTCACAGCACAAAAACCGTTACTGCATTTTTCACAGGTATTAGAAGACCTACTACTTCTAGGTTAGAAGCCTGTCAGGTAAATGGTAGGGAGAATGTTTCAGGAGACTGGAACATAGTTTGGGATCAAACTATGAACAACCCTTTAATCTGTGTTCAAGAATTTGAACTTTATGTATTGAATAGTGACCAGAGGTTTTAAAGTGGAGAAATAACACAATCTGATGTTTCTTTCAGAAAGAAAATTATGGGAACAATATTGAGAATGGGTTGGGGAAGACTGGAAGGTTCTTGTCTGAATTCATTTCCACCATTTTCTGGAATCTCAATTCCTCTTTGGTAACTTGAAAACCTCTTAGTTGGTGTATTTCACATTCTCTTCCCTTAATTTTGCTTCTTTTAAAGCTACAGTCACACTTATCTTCTTTTTTTTACTGTTGGCCATCTTCACTTCATCTTTTCTTTCAAGGTGTTGTAGACTGACATGTATCAGCACACATAATGGAATTGTTTTTAAGGCAAACAATGGTGTTCTAAGTGTTAGATTTGAATGCTGCTCTTCCTTTCTCCCTCCTGGCACTATCTGTGGCATTTGATGTTGTTGACCACGTAGCTCTTTAAGCTGCTCTCCCTTGACTCCCTCAGTCTTATTCTTTCCTGTTTCTCCTATCTTTCTAGTCAAGTCTTTTTAGTCTTTGTAGTCTTCTTTTCTTCTCCCTACACCTTACACATTGCTTTTCCTTAGAGTTCTTTCCTTTGAGTACTCTTTTCTTTTTGTTTTCTAAGCTCTTCCTGATGAAACTCAGCCATATCTGTGACAACTCTAAAATCTGTGTGTTCTCTAGGTTCATATTTTCAGTTGTGTTTCATTTGTGGCACAGCTACCCAAAATTAAACGTTTAGGAAATCAATCTTGTTATGTTTGTTAAAGCATAACAGAGGAGAGAAGCAGACTCTGCGCTGAACACAGAGCATGATGTGGGGCTGATCTTACCACACTGAGATTATGACCTGAGCCGAAACCAAGAGTTGGACACTTAACTGACTGTGCCACCCAGGCACCCCTGTCATGGGAATCTTAAAAGAGATTATATACATTTGCTTTGGGGCGCAGAGTAACATGGGCCACATAGTGACTATAATTAGAAATTTCAGGGCGCCTGGGTGGCTTAGTCAGTTGAGCATCTGCCTCTGGCTCAGGTCATGATCCCATGGACCTGGCATCGAGTCCTGCATCTGGCTCCTTACTCAGCAGGGAGTCTGCTTCTCCCTCTGCCTGCCGCTCCCCCTGCTTGTGCTCTCTCTCGCTCTCCCTTTGACAAATAAATAAAATCTTAAAAAAAAAAAAAAGAAACTTCACTGTTAATCCTCAACATGATTGGTTCTTAAACTCTCTTGATCAAAATAAGTCTTATTTATTCTACTTTTTAGTCTCTAAAATCTCTTTCTCTTTCTATTCTTTACAATATTGTCAGAATTAACTTTAAAAAAATAAACACCTACTCAGTGCTATATTGTTCTCATATTTTAAAACATTTCATTTTTGAATAGCACAGACAACACTCTAGCACTTTAGCATGGCATATAAGGTTCTTTCTACAGTTCTTACCCAAATCAGTCTTCCTGGCTACATTTAGTACACCTTTCTTCCTAAATTTCCCTATTGCTAAGCTTCAGTGAATTCATCCTATACATTGATGCTTCTGTACCTTAACACTTGCTGTTACCTTTGTCTGGAACAAGTTTTACTACATCGTACTTGCTTTTCAAGATCCAGTACTCATTTCTTCTCTGCTGTGGATCCCATTACCAGTTGATCGCAGGCAGAGTTAGTCAGTCTTTTCTTGCTTAGCACATCAAATTGCATTTTTCTTGCTTGTTAGATTCTTCTAGATGGGAGAGTTCTTGAGACCAGGACATTATTTTGTCTTTTTTATCCTCCCTTGAGTCCAGCACAAGGCTTAATGCCCTGCGTAATTATTTGCTGAATTGGAAATAACTAAGTTTTGTAAAAGCTCAAGTAACCAAGTGGGTGGTGATACTCTACTATTAACTGAAACATGGAGGGACAGATTTGGGTTTTGAGCATGTTTACTTTGAGATATTTATGTTACATTTAGGAAATGCTCAGGAGATATTTGAAAATAGGACACAGGAAAAGCAGATCTGAGTGTCACTAGTAATTAGGTGATACTGCAAATCATGGAAGTTGTTGAGGCCACATGTAGACGGAAGAGAAGACATATGAGAAGATAGTTGCACTAGTGATTAGGGTCAGGGAACAAGAAGAGAAACAAAACTGATGGCAGTTAATTTTCTTCCTCTTTAATAAGATGTAATGGCCTGGAAATAAATTCAGGGAAACAGATATTATTTTTTCAAAGGATCATTTGTATATATGTATTTCTTTTAAAATGAGGTTAATAAATTTTCTTTAAAAGTTTTTTGTTTTTTTTGTTTTTTTTTTGAGAGAGAGAGAGAGGGAGAGAGAGTCCCAAACAGACTCCATGCTGAGTGTGGAGCCTGATGGGGGACCAATCTCATGATCCTGAGATCACGACCTGAGCCAGAACCAAGAGTTGGCTGCTCAACTGACTGTGCCAAGCAGGCACCCCAATGGGATTAATATCTATTTTTAAGAATGAACAAAATAGAAGGAATTAAGATAGTGGAGGAGTAGGGGACCCTAAATTTGGTCCCTCCAATACAGCTAGATAGTTATCAAATCATTCTGAACACCTGTGAAATCAGTTGGAAATCTGAGAAAAGAAATGCAGTTCTACAGATAGAAAAGCAATCACTTTTTGCAAGGTAGGAGATGGGGAGACTTGAATCTGGGATGATATATCGGAGGATACGATGAAGGGGAAGGAGCTTGCTTAAGAAGGCTATCGCAAAACATTATAAGCAGTGGAACACAATATCAGAACTTTTAGAAGCCTGCTACAGTGTGGTAGTCCCTGGCTTAAAGGTGCTTAGGTGGCAAAACAGAGCAGAATCGCAGGTGGGACATTTTGGTATCAGGGTCCCCGGAGTGAAAGAACGGGGGTGCCTGAGTGTGGCAGATTTCCCAGGTACAAGATTGGGGAACCCGGCTGGAAACAGTGAGTTTAGGTGCTGGCTTTCTGCTCTGGGTTGCCATAAAACCCAGGAACTGCTGCACAGTTGTGCAAAAGCTCTCTTGGCCGGTGTCAAGCAAAAGGCAGAAGCATGGTGGGAGGAATAGCACAGGTCTATGTGGCAGGAAACTGTAAAATTTGGAGTTTTGAAACTCAGTGGTGTGCCTGGAATAAAAATGCTTGGTCACAGGCCGGGTGAATGCAGAGTTCAGACAGAAACCAGGGAGACAAGAGTGACTGACTGCTTTTCTGTGAGAGCTCACTGGTGTGAACTTTCAGCTCCAGGACTAGAGAGCAGGGTGCTGCCATTTTTTTCCCACCCATCGGTGCTGAAAGTCTTCAGAGAGCAAAACAGTGCCACATAGTAGAACCCAGAGCAGCTTACGCTGAGCCTGGCCCCCTGGCAAGGGAGGTACATTTCTACTAGGGCAAGAGCACTTGAGAATCAGTGCAACAGGCCCCTCCCCCAGAAGATGAGCAGGAACAAGTGGGTTGCACCCAATTTACTGATCACAGATGGCTGCAGCTCTTGGGGAAGATAGTTTTTGGCATTTGTGGGGTTTTTTTTATTCTTCAGTCTTTCAGTATCCTTTTTGTTATTTTCTTATTTTTTTAATTATTTTTTTCAATTTTTTTTATATATACATTATATATTTTTTATTCTTTGTTTCTTTTTTGTTTTATTTTATTTTTTTGTATGTACACATAAATTTTCTTTCTTATTTTGGGATCTAGTTTCCTTTAACAAGCAGACCAAAACACACCCAGGATCTAGTGTTTTGTTTTGTTTTTTTGTTTCTTGTTTTTCTTCTTGTTTTGTTTTTTTCTGATTTGTTTTGGGTTTTTTTCTGTTGTTATTGTTATTTTTCTCATTCTTCTATTCTTTTCTGCACAAAATGATGAGACTGAGAAATTCACCCCAAAAGAAAGAATGGGAGGTAGTAGTCACTGCCAGGGATTAAATCAATATGAATATAAGTAAGATGTCTGAACTAAAATTTAAAACAATGATTATAAAGATACTAATGGGCTTGAAAAAAGCATAGAAGACACTATAGAATCCCTTACTGTAGAAATAAAAGAACTATAATCTAGTCAGGCTGAAATTAAAAATGCTGTTACTGAGATTCAGTCCCAAATGGAGGCTATAAAAATGAGGATTAATGAGGCAGAAGAAAGAGTCAGTGATGTAGAAGATAAAATGATGAAAATAAGCTAAAAAGAAGAAAGAAAACTACTGGATCATGAAGAGAGACTTCGAGAACTCAGTGATTCCATAAAGTGAATAGTGTCCAGATAATAAGGGTCTCGGAAGATGAAGAGCGGGAGAGAGGGACAGAAGGTTTATTTGAACACATTATGGCTGAGAACTTCTCTAACCTGGGGAAGGAAACAGGCATTTAAGTCCAGGAGGCACAGAGAACCACCCGCTCAAAATCAGTAAAAATAGGTCAACACCTCAACATATAATAATGAAGTTTGCAAATTTCAAAGATAAAATTCTGAAAGTAGCTTGGGGCAAGAGATCCTTAATCTGCAAGGGAAGAAACATAAGGCTGGCAACAGACCTGTCCACAGAGACCTGGCAGGCCAGAAAGGACTGGCATGATATATTCAATGTGCTAAATGGGAAAAATATACAGCTAAGAATACTTAATCCAGCAAGAATTCAGATTAGAAGGAGAGCTAATGAGTTTCCGACAAACAAAAACTAAAGAAATTTGTGAAAGTAATCCAGCCCTGCAAGAGATATTAAAGGGGGGGATCCTTTGAGTGAAGAGAGAGCCCAAAAGTAACAAAGATCGGAAAGGAACAGAGACAATCTACAGGAACAATGACTTAATACAATGGTAGTAAATTCATATCTTTCAATAATGTAAATAGACTAAATGCTCCAATCAAAAGACATAGGGTATTAAAATGGATAAAAAAATAAGACCCATCAATATGCTGTTTACAAGAGACTCAATTTAGACCAAAAGACACCTCCAGAGTGAAAATGAAGGGGTGGAGAACCATTTATCACACCAGTGGATATCAAAAGAAAGCTGGAGTAGCCATCCTTATATCAGACAAACTAGATTTTAAACCAAAAACTATAATGAGAGATAAAGAAGGGCACTATATCATAATAAAAGGGTCTATCCAATAAGAAGATTAACAGTTGCACATATTTATGCCCCTAACTTGGGAGCAGCCAAATATATGAAACAATTAATAACAAAATTAAAGAAACTCATTGATAATAATACAATAATAATAGGGGATTTTAGTACCCTAGTCACAGCAACAGACAGATCAGTTAAGCGGAAGATCAACAAGGAAACAAGAGTTTTGAATGACACACTGGACTAGATGTATTTAACAGATTTATTCAGACCATTTCATCCTAAAGCAACAGAATATACATTCTTCTCAAGTGCACATGGAATATTTTCCAGAATAGATCACATGCTCGGCCACAAATCAGGTCTCAACCAGTACAAAAAGATTAAGATTATACCATGCATATTTTCAGACCACCATGCTTTAAAACTTCAAGTCAACCACAAGAAAATATTTGGAAGGACCACAAATACATGGAGGTTAAAGAGCATCCTACTAAAGAATGAATGGTGGGTGGGGAGGGGGTGCCTGCATGGCTTAGTTGGTTAAGGATCTGCCTTTGGCTCAGATCATGATCCCGAGGTCCTGGGATTGAGCCTGCTTCTCCCTCTCCTCCCCACTCATGCTCTCTCTCACTATCTCTGTCTGTCTCTCAAATAAATAAATAAAATCTTAAAAAAAAAAAAAAAAAGAATGAATGCATAAACCAGGAAATTAAAGAAGAATTTTAAAAAATGCATGGAAGCAAATGAAAGTGAAAACACAACAGTTCAGAACCTCTGGGATGCAGCAAAGGTGGTCCTAAGAGGGAACTATATAGCAAAACGGCCCTTTCTCAAGAAACAAGAAAACTCTCAAATACACAACCTTACACCTAAAGGAGCTGGAAAAAGAACAGTAAATAGGGTGCCTGAGTGGCGCAGTCAGTTAAGCAACTGAATCTTGATTTCAGCTCAGGTTGTGATCCCACGGTCCTGGGATCAAGCCCGGAATTAGGCTATTATGCTTATTATTCAGCAGGGAGTCTGCTTCTCTCCCTCTTCCTTGGCCCCTCCCCCGGCTCACATGCACACTCTCTCTCTTTCTCTCTAATTAAAACAAAACAAAAAGAACTAAAGCCTAAATCCAGCAGAAGAGAAATAATAAAGATTAGAGCAGAAATCAATGATACAGAAATAAAAAACCTGTAGAACAAATCAATGAAACTAGGAGCTGGTTCTTTGAAAGAATTAATAAGATTG
Organism: Potos flavus; assembly: GCA_028534135.1. Classification (NCBI taxonomy): domain Eukaryota; kingdom Metazoa; phylum Chordata; class Mammalia; order Carnivora; family Procyonidae; genus Potos; species Potos flavus. The sequence continues at coordinate 18,635,594 of CM052892.1, read as the reverse complement.
ATAAACTGCTACCCAGACTTATCAAAAAGAAAAAAGAAAGGACCCAAATAATTAAAATCATGAATGAAAGAGGAGAGATCACAACCAACACCAAAGAAATACAATTATAGGAACATATATATGAGCAACTATATGCCAACAAATTCAGTAGTCTGGAAGAAATGGTTGCTTTTCTAGAAACATATAAACTACCAAAACTGAAAGGGGAAGAAATAGAAAACCTGAACAGAACCATAACCACCAAGAAAATTGAAGCAATAATCAATAATCTCCCAACAAACAAGAGTCCAGGGGCAGATGGCTTCCCAGGGGAATTCTACCAAACATTTAAAGAAGAAATGATAACCTATTCTTCTGAAGCTGTTTAAAAAAATAGAAATGGAAGGAAAGCTTCCAAACTCTTTCTATGAGACCAGTATTACCTTGATCCCCAAACTAGACAAAGACCCCACCAAAAAGGAGAATTACAGACCAATATCCCTGATGAACATGGATGCAAAAATTCTCACCAAGATACTAGCCAGTAGGATGCAACAGTACATTAAAAGGATGATTCACCACAACCAACTGGGATTTATTCCTGGGCTGCAAGGGTGGTTCAACATCCACAAACCAATCAATGTGATACACTACATTAATAAAAGAAAGGACAAAAACCATATGATCCTCTCAATAGATGGAAAAAAAGTATTTGACAAAGTACAGCATCCTTTCTTGATTAAAACTCTTCACAGTGTAGGGATAGAGAGTACATACCTCAATATCATAAAAGCCATCTAGGAAAAACACACATCAAATATCATTCTCAATTGGGAAAAACTGAGAGCTTTTCCCCTAAGGTCAGGAACACAGCAGATATGTCCACTATCACTACTGTTGTCCAACAAAGTACTAGAAGTCCTAGCCTCAGCAATCAGACAACAAAAAGAAATATGGCATCTGAATCAGCAAAGAAGTCGAACTCGCACTTTTTCCAGATGACATGATACTCTGTGTGGAAAACCCAAAAGACTCCACTCCAAAACTGCTAGAACTCATACAGGAATTCAGCGAAGTGGCAAATCAGTTGCATTTCTATACACTAACAACGAGACAAAAGAAAGAGAAATCAAGGAGTCAATCTCATTTACAATTGCACCAAAAACTGTAAGATACCTAGGGATAAACCTAATAACCAAAGGAGCAAAGGATCTGTACTCAGAAAACTAGAGAACGCTCATGAAAGAAATTGAGGAAGACACAAAGAAATGGAAAAATGTTCCATGCTCATGGATTGGAAGAACAAATATTGTTAAAATGTCTATGCTACCTAGAGCAATCTATACATTCTGTGCAATCCCTATCAAAATACCACCAACTTTTTTCACAGAGCTGAAACAAATAATCCTGAATTTGTATGGAACCAGAAAAGACTCTGAATAGCCAAAAGACTGTTGAAAAAGAAAACCAAAGCTGGTGGCATCATATTCCGGACTTCAAGCTGTATTACAAAGCTATAATCATGAAGACAGTATGGTACTGGCACAAAAACAGACACATAGATCAATGGAACAGAATAGAGAACCCAGAAATGAACCCTTGACTCTATGGTCAACTAATCTTCGACAAAGCAGGAAAGAATATCCAATGGAAAAAAGTTTCTTCAACAAATGGTGCTGGGAAAACTGGACCATTTTCTTACACCATACAGAAAAATAAACTCCAAATGGATGAGAGACCTAAATATGAGACAGGAATCCATCAAAATACTAGAGGAGAATGCAGGCAGCAACTCTTTGACCTTGGCCATGGCAACTTCTTACTAGACACATCTCCAAAAGCAAGAGAAACAAAAGCAAAAATGAACCATTGGGACTTCATCAAGATAAAAAGCTTTTGCACAGCAAAAGAAATAGTAAAACTAAAAGGCAACCTATGGAATGGGAGAAGAATTTGCAAATGACTTAGCAGATAAAGGGCTAATATCCAAAATCTATAAAGAACTTATCAAACTCAATACCCAAAGAACAAAAAATACAGTCAAGAAATAGGCAGAAGACATGACCAGACATTTCTTCAAAGAACACGTACAAATGGCCAATAGACACATGAAAAAATGCTCAGCATCCCTTGGCATCAGGGAAATACAAATCAAAACCACCTCACACCTATCAGAATGGCTAACATTAACAACTCAGGAAACAACAGATGTTGGTGAGGATGCAGAGAAAGGGGAACCCTCTTACACTTCTGGTGGGAATGCAGACTGGTGCAGCCACTCTCGAAAACAGTATGGGGGTTCTGTGACAAGTTAAAAATCGACCTACCCTATGACCTAGTGATTGCACTACTAGGTATTTATCCAAAGGATACAAACAGTGATTTGAAGGGGCATATGCGCCCCAATATTTATAGCAGCATTATCAACAGTAGTCAAATTATGGAACGAGCCCAAATGTCCATCAGCTGATGACTGGATAAAGAAGACGTGGTATATATAGCCACTGGAATATTACTCAGGCATCAAAAAGAATGAAATCTTGCCATTTGCAACGATGTGGATGGAACTTATTTATTATGCTAAGCAAAATAATACCTATGATTTCACTTGTATGTGGAATTTAAGAAACAAAGATGAACACAGGGGAAGGGAAAGAAAAATAAGATAGAAACAAGAGAGGGAGGCAAACCATGAGAGACTTAACGATAGGAAACAAACTGAGGGTTGCTAGAGGAGAGGTGGTTGGGGGTAAGGGGTAACTGGGTGATGGGCATTAAGGAGGGCACTTGATGTAATGAGCACTGGGTGTTATATGCAATTGATGAATCACTAAATTCTGCCCTGAAACTAATAATACAGTATATGCTGACTAAATTGAATTTAAAGAATTTTAAAAAATGAACAAAATATTATTACATTTTCATGTATTATTAATTTCTGGCCTTTAACATCCTAAAATGGTTTCTACTATCTGTGTAACTGAAAATTTTTAATGTAAAAGTGGCTGCAATATCAAATTAGTGCAATTATGTATATTGAGATCAAACAATTCATTATTTCTTTCAAGGGCAAGAACGTAATATATTTTTGCCTCTGGGGAGGGGGGAGAATAATCATTTTCATAAGAGAAGGAAGGATTCAGTGCTTTCTTTGCTTGTGGGTTTCCTCTTGTTCACTTTTGATCTAGATATTGGTGGTTATGTTCCAGTCCTCCTGCATGTGCCCAAGAGGATTGGGAGTGGAGTGGACACCAGCAGAAGCACCATTTTTTCCTGTAGACATTAGAAACAAGGAGCTTATTGCCCTGCTTGTCAAGGCTCAGGACAGAGAGGAGGAAGAAACAAGTATAAAGGTTTTGGTTTTGGAAAGAAGTTGGAATCTCCTGACCCTGGGACCTTAAGATCCACAAAATTGCTGAAAGAAAAAGTACTACCTTATTGAAAGGTAAGACATTAAACTGTTTTAAGGTTTAAGCCGTTTTAGCCACAGTAGCATGTTTTCATAAGCTGTGAAATCAGGCAGTCATTTCTGCTAAGCCGAAGTTTTTGTGAAATAATCACCCATCCAGCCTTTCTGGTGAGATAGAGACCTGTATGGCTCAAGGGATGTTTATAGTGAGGGAGAGCCTTTACAAAATTGTACCCATTTTTTAAATGACATTTACTGAATGCCAGGCACTGTGGTAGGCCTTGGATATACAGAGATTAAAGTGTCAGTCACCCTACCTATCTTCCAGAAGTTCTCATTCAAGGAAAAGAAAAAACTGATGATTACAATGTGATAAGTGCTATAATAAATAGGTCACATGTCTAATAAGAGTATTCTAAATCTGAAGCAGTAATGTTTGTGTCCTAAAGGATTAATAGAAGCTCATGAGGCTGGAAGAAAGGGATGGGCATTTGAGGTAGAGAGAATTATATTTAAAGACATAGGTATGAAAGAGTGTGCTGTACTGGAAGAACACACCAAATTGCAGAAATTACCTGATGTGTGCTATGGGGCAGAAGAGGGGCAAGTGATGAGATGTTGCTAGGTGAGAGTGGACTAATTATGGAGGTCTTGTTGCATGCTAAGGAATTTTTAATTTACTTATTAGCCGTGGGGCAGCATTGAAGATGAAAAAAATTGTGAGACTACGTGAGTTCCAAGATGGGTAGGAGAAAAAATAAGCATAATGGTTTTAAAATAAGTATGTGCCTGTAGCTCTCAGTTGGGTCCCAGTCTCTTGTCTTTTCTTTTTTGCTAATATTCCTCGTATTCTTGTGTTCTTACTAGGTTGATTCTAAACTTTGTAGGTTACTGGAGAGTAGGATTTTGATTTAGACTATTGAGAACTAACTCTCCAATTTGTGCCAACCTTGAACACCTTCCAAAGTGTATTATGCATGTCTCAACCTAAAATAATTTTCTTCATTCTGGAGAGAAACCTGTAAATCCAACAGTATAGATTCTGGCTAACTAATGCTGTAACAAGGAGGTGGTCAACCTTTCTTGTCTTTAAAAACAGGCTCATAAATTTATGGTGACCCCAAGGAAAAGAAAATCATCCTAAGAGAAGTCAGACTTGATCCTGAAACCTTCTGTGGGAATTAGTTAATTTGAGGACTTATTAGAAGGCCCTGGTTGCAGTAGAGAGGCCAGATACAAGGTACAGATTTTGGAGTGGCTGGTTGCTGGAGTATTAGTTGACCATCCTATTTTAGAGGAGCTCGAGACTCAGTGAAGTAAGTCACACATTTAGGGACCAGTGAGAAGATGGTGACCCTGGTGGAAGACCTGGGCGAAATGTTTGAATAGGGATTTCTGCATTCTGTGGATTGTGACCTTCACTAAGATAAGAGAACAAAGAAGAAAGGATAGTTATTGGACCCCTGACAGTCACAGAGTAAATTTTAATGACACTCAAAGATCTTGCTGTATACTTTAACCAGGAGGAGTACAGTCAGGCTGGGCAAATGGCTCTGTATAGATAATGATGCTGGAGATCTGCTGGATTCCGTGTGGCAGTTAGTTTCAAAACTACATGTAATCTAGTTGGAACAAGGAGAAGGATCGTATTTGAAGAAATACATTTCAAAAGGCATCTGCCAAGATTGGGAGGCTGAATTAAAAGTCAAAGATTTTAGGCCAAAAGCAGAACATTTCTTTTTTTTTTTTTTTTTTTAAGATTTTATTTATTTATTTGACAGAGAGAGAGAGAGATCGCAAGTAGGCAGACAGGCAGGCAGAGAGAGAGCGGGAAGCAGGCTCCCTGCCGAGCAGAGAGCCCGACGCGGGGCTCTATCCCAGGACCTTGAGATCATGACCTGAGCCGAAGGCAGAGGCTTTAACCCACTGAACCACCCAGGCGCCCCCAAAAGCAGAACATTTCTATAAAATTAGTCCAAAAAGCAAAAACTGAAGGGAAAATTGAAAAGTTCTTTTTTTTTTCTTTTTCTTTTTTTTAAAGATTTTATTTATTTATTTGACAGAGAGATCACAAGTAGGCAGAGAGGCAGGCAGAGAGAGAGAAGGGGGAGCAGGCTCCCCACCGAGCAGAGAGCCCGATGCGGGGGCTCAATCCCAGGACCCCGAGATCATGACCCGAGCCGAAGGCAGAGGCTTAACCCACTGAGCCACCCAGGCGCCCCAAATTGAAAAATTCTTAAAAGATGTCTTGAAGTACTCAAAATGAGATACATTAAGAGTTGTAGGCTTTAGTCTTCAGAGCTATCTGTGACCTATAAAGTTTCTGTATGTCCTATAAAGTTTTACCCTTTTTAGGTTAGAAGCTCTAAAGTATGATAATGGCTTATAGAAAGAATACTAGATTGACAATTGAGGTATATGGCAGTTGCCACAGAAAATCTTTTTTGACAGAAAGGAACATTCAAGGAGTAAATTTGAAAATGATAACAGCCTGAGCTCAGCCCTCCTTATGTAACAGACAGTTCTCATACTGGCCCTCTAAATAGTGCTATGGAATAGACTTTAAATATATTTATATTTAATTCTACTAGATACTGGTTTATCTAGTTTCAAATTGTAGTCAGAGGTAAAAAATATTTTGAATGTACTGAATCTAAGAGAATTGTCATTCAAATTTAGAATTAAAAATTCATTTAAACATTTTTTAAACAAATTTAAGATTTTATTTATTTGAGAGAGATAGAGAGAGAGGACACAAGGTGGGAGAGGGGCAGAGGGACAGAGGGACAAGCAGAGGGAGAAGCAGGTTCCCTGCTGAGCAAGGACCCTGATACAGGGCTCAATCCTAGGACTCTAGGATCATGACCTGAGTCGAAGGCAGACGGTTAACTGACTGAGCCCCCCAGGCACTCCTAGAATTCTTTTTTTTTTTTTTTAAGATTATTTATTTATTTGTTATTTATTTATTTATGAGAGAAAGAAAGCGTGCACGCATGGGGAAAGGAGCAGAGGGAGAGGGACAAGCAGACTCTGTACTGAGTGCAGAGCCTGATGTGGGGCTCGATTTCAGGACCCTGAGATCATGACCTGAGCCGAAACCAAGAGTCAGGTGCTTAACCAACTACACCACCCAGGTACCCCACAAATTCAGAATTCTTAATAGAAAATATATGATTTTAATGGGTACAGAGGAGATTTTGTCATTAGCAAACTTATTTTAAATCTAAGAAATTGCATGTTGGAGGATCAGGAGGTCTTGAATAGACCCAAGAGCCTCTATCTGTGGTAGGAAAGCACTAGGTGTAGATTTTGAAATGTCTTTAGTTAAGTATTTGCAACTTTATGAATGTTGAATACTTCATCCTAGAAAGACATCCTCTAGGTTAAAAAAAGTTTTTTTTATTTTCATAATGATTTGTATTGTACTCCCTTATAGAGAGTAAAGAATTTGTTGTGGTTTTACTCTTCAACATTTTTTGAACATAAGACAAAATGGGGGTGCCTGGCTGGCTCAGTTGGTAGAACATGCAACTCTTAATCTCTGGATTGTGAGTTCAAGCCCCACATGGGGGTAGAGTTTACTTTAAAAAAAAAGAGACAAAATAGGTTTCCTGTGTGATAAAAAAAATCAAATCATAACCCAGGTTAATAGTTCTTCAACGTATGTAGCTCAGTAAGAGATTGGCATTTATCCCTATTTAAAATTGATTAAAATTAAAGGTCTTAAGAAATGTTTTATTTGTGAACACTCAGCAGCATTTCAGAATGCTATGATTTTTTTTTCAATGTGTTTGTATGATTAAGAAGTATGTATATGTTAACTTATGAACGGGGCTGTGACAATATGTTATAATAGTATTATAATATGTATTAAGTATTTGTAATGTGGTTTTGTATAATGTTGTCATTTGATATTCAAAACACTAAAACTAGTAGAGCAGATATTATCTCTGTTTTACAAATGAGGAAGAGTGAGGCTCAGAGAGGCTAAAAATATCACTTGAAGTCACAGTTAAACTTTCACCATTATACTGCATCAAAGTTTCTTTGAGATGAGCATAATTCAGTTTTATAGGCACAGACTGGCTTCGTCTGCATTTTATTGTGTTAATCATTGCTTTCAACAGAAAACTTTCTACACAAGGCTGGAAAGTGATTGTGAATATCTGTAATAGAGATAAACATTTGTTCCCATCAACAATTATTGAGAGAAGGTATCAACATGTTCTGAAGTTACAAGAACACAACATCCTTATTACCACCATAACACTGGCTAAAACGGCATGATTAATAGTTATTAAAATGTTTTTCTTTTTCCAGGAGGACTAGCAATACTTAAGAATTTGGAGAGATTACTTTTATTATGCTTATACCTAATATGAAAGTTCTAGAAACCAATTTATGTGTGCTTTTGAAGAGTGGTAGGGAATTTGATTCTGATAGTTTCACTTCTTTTATTCAGATTAATCTTACATGGTTATAAAATTCTGTTTGACTTAACAGATTATAAATTATGGCCATTTTCTGAAATACCCTATGAAATTGGGTATCTTGTTATTTTACAGGATGAAGAAACACGAAAAGATTATGACTACATGCTGGATCACCCAGAAGAGTACTATAGCCATTACTACCACTACTACAGCAGGCGCTTAGCCCCTAAAGTGGATGTTAGAGTTGTGATTTTGGTCAGTGTATGTGCTATTTCAGTGTTTCAGGTGTGTATTGATGGAGGTGTGTGTCTACATGTTGTGTGCACATTGCCTAGTGCTGGTCATTAAAACTGAATTAGAAGTACCTTTTTATAAAATTTTACCTGTACTTTAGACTAATTTTTTTAGAGAAAAAAAGTATTCATTTATTCCACCAACTGATTAACATTGGAATCTTTATCAGTGGCAAACCCAAGAAATTGATGAATAATGTCATTATATAATAAGAAAACCCAACAACAGATCTTTTTCTCTTTGTTACCTTTAGATTATTTCCCTCTTAACCTGGTAATATTACTTTTGTAGGACTTTTCAATGATTGCCCATTAAATCTGTGAAAAACCTGACAAGTCTTGGCACCTAGCCACCAAATGCCAGGAGTGCTTGCCATCACTGTAACAACCAAAAATGTCCCACGCATTTCCACTGCCTGCTAAGAGCAGTTTTGCTTTGGTTGAAAACTACTGAAATAGATTAAAAGAGTAGTAATCTTTCATGTTGTTTTAAATGTCACAAAAATTTAACTTTAGCTTGAAATGAGTTTTTCGTATTATTTTTAAACTAACCACAACTATCAATGTCTTCTTTTAGAGGGAAAGAACATGTCAGGTGACTAGAATGAATCAATTTGCTAGTCTGAAAAATGCTTCTCTAGTTTAATTCCCAGAAATGAGATTCACTTTGTATGACAAAAAGAATTACTATTGAAAACTAAGGTTGTAGATTTAAATGTATTTGCTTTTGCAGAAATATTTTCCTTTCAAAGGGGAAAGCAGGGGTTATTTTACCTTTCTGTTATAGGTATAATACCCTGGTAATATTTTTTCCCCTAGTCCTAATAGAATGCTACTATAATATTTCAAGATATTATTGGTGTAACTGCAATATTCTTTCAGTAAAACAGCAAATGAAATGTGTGGAAATGTGAAGAATAGGACTTTTTCTGACAATTAATGAAACCCTTTGTGTATATTTATGAAATAAGTTATGTGTTTTCCAGTCAAATAAGAGCTTAAACATGTTAGAATCCTTTACTTCAGAATATGATGAGCATTAACTGTGATATATTGAGATGGTTTAGGGAAGAGATGGGAATGAGTATAGTTGCCTGAGTCTATAGCCTGTGATTTTTCTTTTTTCAAACAAATTTGTCACTGGCTAGTTTTGCCATGTAACAGCTCTTCCCCCCAGAACGTAGATCACAGTCTCACAGTCTTAAAAACAAAAGAAAGAGATTTCTTAATCTAGGGAAAGCCAAATGGTATATTTGAAATCACAGATGTGATGTGATTCTATTGATTTATCTCCTAATCTTGGGTATCTCCTGTCTGAATTAATGGCTTTTGGCCTAGCTTAGGGCTTACCTGATTTATCTAGCTTCAGGTGCCATGTACATGTGGGCATTATTCAGGATTGTCTTTTACTTAAAGAGAAAGATGACTGAGGTCCCTATTTTTTTTTAATTAAGTAGGCTCTGTGCTGAATGTGGGGCTTAAATTCATGACCCCAAGATCAAGAGTTGTATGCTGTACTGACTGAGCCAGCCAGGCACCCCTTGAGGTCCCTATTTTTAATCAGAATTGCTTTTGGTGGGGGGGGATGGTGCTCACCGAGGTGCACTTTGATGGTAAAAATGACCCGTTTTTCTTTGTTAAATATTTCAGTTTTTCAGCTGGTGGAACAGTTACGACAAGGCAATCAGCTACCTAGCCACAGTGCCGAAATACCGTATCCAGGCTATGGAGATTGCCAAGCAGCAGGGGTTACTCAGAAAAGCCAAAGAGAAGGGCAGAAACAAAAAGTCCAAAGAGGAAATTCGTGACGAGGAGGAGAATATCATAAAAAACATTATAAAAAGTAAAATAGATATAAAGGGAGGCTATCAGAAACCCCAGATATGTGATCTTCTTCTATTTCAAATTCTCTTAGCACCTTTTCACCTGTGCTCATATATAGTCTGGTATTGTCGGTGGATCTATAATTTTAACATCAAAGGCAAAGAATATGGGGAAGAAGAAAGACTCTATATCATACGGAAATCCATGAAGATGTCGAAATCTCAGTTTGATAGTCTAGAAGATCATCAGAAAGAAACTTTTCTTAAACGAGAGCTCTGGATAAAGGAGAATTATGAGGTGAGTAACTATTTGCTGAGATTTTTGTGTCATAGTTATGAAGTTAAAATTTGGTGTAGGGGAAGGGATCACAGAAATGCACTCCAGTTTCTGAAATCCAAGATTTAAAATTATGAATAAAATATCTTATTTTTATTGAAAGTGTGACTATATTTGGTAGTAGGACAGTAGGTTTTTAATCTGTAATTTGTCTTAAAAGATGAACTTCAAATATTTTAACTGACTCATGCTAAAAATCTTAAGAATGGTCTAATTTTTTATATGTTAAACTGCAGTGGGATAATAATGTATGTTTGCAAGGATGTCACAACAACTTTCTGTTAATTGCTCTAATTAAAATTTGTTCTTCTCCAAATTTTCTTTCAATCATGTAAACTTAGCTACAGGGATTAAAAAACAAAACAAGGAGGGAATAAGACATGGAAATTTTGTTGAAATAACTTCATTTCAAAATAGAGCACAGAAGCTTCTGTATAATAACTAACTTATGTATGAAAGGTTACTTTTATTTTTTTTTAAAATGCCTCTAAACTTTGGGCAGTTTAATAAATGTTATATCCTATAATTGTCAGCTATACCAGTTACCTTCAGGTGATCAGCTGCTTAGCTAAAGTCTTAAAGGAACTATTTATCTCATCATAATGATATTATTTTAGGTTTTGGGTAAAATTAATTGGCTAATGTCTTAAAGATAAGAATAAAGCACAGTGATGGGGCACATGGCTGGCTCAGTCAGTAGAGCATATGACTCTTGATCTCAAGGTCGTGAGTTTGAGCCTCACATCAGGGTAGAGTTTGTTTAAAAAAAAAACAAAACAAGGGGCACCTGGGTGGCTCAGTGGGTTAAGGCCTCTGCCTTTGGCTCAGGTCATAGTCTCAGGGTCCTGGGATCAAGCCCCACGTCGGGCTCTCTGCTCAGTGGGGAGCCTGCTTCTCCCTCTCTCTCTGCCTGCCTCTCTGCCTACTTGTGATTTCTCTCTCTGTCAAATAAATAAGTAAAATCTTTAAAAAAACACAAAAAAACAAACAAAAACAAAACAAAACATGAGGAGGGTATGTGCTATGATGAGTGCTGTGAATTGTGTAAGACTGATGAATCACAGACTTGTACCCCTGAAACAAATATTATATGTTAATTTAAAAAAAGATATTAAAGGGGCACCTAGGTGGCTCAGTTGTTAGGCATCTGCCTTCGGCTCAGGGGATGATCCCGGCGTCGCATCAGGCTCCCTGCTCGGCGGGAAGCCTGCTTCTCCCTCCCTCACTTCCCCTGCTTGTGTTCCCTCTCTTGCTGTGTCTCTCTCTGTCAAATAAATAAATAAAATCTCTTAAAAAAAAGATATTAAAAAAATAAACAAAACAAAAAGAATACAGCACAGCAAAATCTTCTTAAGAAATCTGAATATATTTGTATTTTTAGTTTCATAGACATTCCTTTTTATATGTGGTATCCTAATTAAGTTTTACTGAAAGTAGAGTTCCAGTCTGAATTATATTTAAGTAACTTACTATGAATTGCCAGAATGTTTTGGCAAGTAGATATAGTTAGCCTGCTTGTAAATAACGTAAAAATGGAAGGTAACATACTATTTTGCTCCTAAAGTACTTGAAAAGTTTTCTCTTAAGTAGGGTAAGCAGCCCAGTTTACAAAACTGTATCTTTCATGGAGTGCTATCCTGGGCTGAATTAATCATGTTATTCTATGAGGTGATCTTAGTCATTACTTTCCAAAATTTGGAAGTAAAGTCATTTCTTTCTAAAATTTGATGAAACTGGTTATGAAAAGTTGTCCATTTAGTTTCAGCTGACATCCACAAAAGTTACAGAAATGAAGATTTTCTTTGTCCTTAACTTGCATGGTTTGTTTAACCCTCTTTGGGAACCTTAATAAAATATTTTGAAAAACTAGTAATCATCTTTGAATTTGCAGACAGTTGTATTTATAAGGTCTTTTTATTCCTTGGTTAGGATCAACAAATACTGAAAGTCATCAGTTAAATTTTCAGAGTACCATATTAAATAAATAAAGTGTTATATCTTTAGGATTGGACATTAGTTGTAGAAAGGAAATGCTTAAACTCGGTTGATTTATGATGTCAGTAAGGAAAAGAATGTATTCTCAGGTTACAGAAATCAGTGACAAAAATTACTAAGCTCTTGTACGAATTGTTTTTTTTTTTTTTAATTTAATACCGAGTGTTAAGGTGCTTAACTGCTTAGTATTTTTAGATACGTGGTCTTCAGAAGACAAACCTGTACATTCATAGGAAACTTTTAGGTAAAGTTATACTTGAAAAATGTAAATATGCCATAAAGGTAATGACAAATGTTTCCCTTTGGCTGGTAAAGTCATTTAGTGTTATTTATACATACAGGTTTATAAACAAGAACAAGAGGAAGAACTAAAGAAAAAATTGGCAAATGACCCCAGATGGAAGAGATACAGGAGATGGATGAAGAATGAAGGGCCTGGACGGTTAACGTTTGTGGATGATTGAGGATTGCTGGAATGCTACTATGCCAAACCTTAATTGTGATATTTTCATAACTGAATTATTTTAGAAATGTATCAACAACTGCTCCCCAGCAGTACTTAAAATTCCTCAAATATTTGATTAAACAGAATAATGTAGAAATTTAAACTTTCCCTTAAAACTTTATACATAAGACATTTATGATTGTTCAATTTTTATAATCGATTTGTGGATTTTGTTAAATGATCTGACATGAAGATTTACTCGTTGCCATTTAAAATTTTTATATGTTTAGTTAAAAGATTTGACATGAAAATTTATTAGATACCATTTAAAATTTTTACGTGTTAAGTGTTTATTCTTTACAAGTGTTTCCTTATTCTTTGTTATAGTGCTACATTTTTCTGCTTCCATGGCCTCTAATATTTTCACAAAACATAAAAAATTCTAATTACATTGTGAGTGTCTTTAGACATGAACTTCTTCAGCAAAATGATTTCAACTGTCATGTCATCTCATTACAGTCATTCTAGGATTGAAATATGTTCAAAATATCTCTCTAGGAGAGTCTTCTGCCAGAATGTGCTTATACAATTTTTCCCGTCATAATATTCTTAATAAGATCAGAAACTCTCCAGGAGAGTGAATCAACCTTCATGTCCTTGTAGGATGATCTTGATTACAGTCATTATAGGACTATAACTGTATTCTCAAACATTTTTTCCAGAAGAGACCTTAAAAAGGTCTTTTGTACCACAGTATTGCTTTCCCAAACCCCTTCAGTTAAAAAAAAAAAAAAAAAGAGCAGAAATAGTGTACTGAAAAGTTGTTCATGTATTATGAAGTCCTTGAGCCATGAAAAATCCAGCGTACATGAGTGTATTTACATGCATTTAAACCAGAAAGAGGAGGTACGTGGCTGTGTGCTATTCTCTCAAACAATGAAATATATTTTTTATACATGTGGAAATGAAAGTAATTTACACATAAATTGACTGAAGCAAGTATGATACTGCATCAAGGTATTGATACACAATCATGATAGTGAATCAGTACTCCTGTTAAAGGATTTATCTCATTGCTTCATATTAATAAAATGGTTGCAATATATCACAAGTTTGTTGGTATGACATTTTAAATCAAGGATTAACATAATTGCTTTTGTATTATATAGTTTTAAAAGATTAATGTAGATAATAGATACAGAGAGTCTGTTTCTAACTAAAATAAACTAGTGCTTTCAGGAGCTCAGCCCAAATATGTGATATATACAAAGAGGCAGGAAGGAAGAGTTTTGACCTTGTGAGTCATTTTAGTCTGTGAGTGAGGACCTCAGTTACCTTAATAGATAGAAAGTTGGGGGAGAGCTTTAACTAGATTATCAGTAGGACTCTTTTGCTGTTATAAAATTCTGAAATAGTTACATTTTTCTAAGGCATTTGCCCCTCTGTTAAAATTTCAAACTTCTGGTATTCTGAGTATTTTTTTTTTACACCTAGTAATAAGGAATAATAAAAGGATGGGGTATGTAGCATTCATAAAGGTTGGCTGATACAAACAATGTGTGTTGGAAATTATTTTGCGTATCTGCTAGATTGTTGTATTTTTCCCTGGCTTTGTAGAAACCTCATTTCTGGAATCATCCCCAGCAGCCTTCTCACTTGGTAAAAGTTTGGTTGTTCTTTTGGAATCAGGGTCATTGCATGGGTCAAGATAAATGGACTCTCCTTAACAGAAGGACTTTGATTCTTCTCTTTCCTTCCCTCAACAAAATATGCTTCAAAAATCTCGAGTGAAGGAAGACCCATTAGTTGCAAGTGTCATTCAAGTACTATGAATAATCTTAATTCATACTCTGCCCATCCCCCACCAAAAAACCAAAAGCTTCTCAATTTTAGAACCATCTGGAGAAGAATCCTGAGTAGAGGATCCCACAACCTCACTAGTTATTTTTTCTTGTGCTTCTTTTTAATCAGATTCTTAGTATTTAAAGGACTCAGAGTATCCCTGACAATTATGTATGGAATGGATCACATGGTCTTAGGTCAATGACAAATGGGGTTTCTGAATAGACCCATACTCCTGGGTGTCATTAGGGATGGAGAAACTTCCGCCCATTTGACAGTTCTCCTTTATAACATCAGGAAGAGTGAGCCAGATGCAGTGGGAAAGGCTCAGGCTTTGCAGCCGGATAGACCCAAGATTTGGTTTCTGGCTCTGATCAGTAACTTGACTTTGGGCAGGTTAACTTGTGAACCTCATTTTCCTATTTTTAATAGTAGGGTTACTATTTCACAGGATTCTTGTGAGAATTAAACAAGACAGGGGTAAAGTATTGGCATATGTTATTAAGTGCTCAATAAATAAATGGGTTTTCTTGCTTTTAGAGGAAAGAGGGAAGAGGCATTTTCATTTGTTAAAATCCATGTTAATAGGAGTATGTTTAGTGATGACTACAAACCCCCTGTTTCTTTATTCTTTTAATAGGTATTTCAGTCCCTTACCTTGAGCAAGGTACTGTGCTAGAGTGGAAAAGTGATGCCCTTTAGGGCTGGCATTGTGTATTTTAGAGGCAGCTACCTGCCCCTTGTTGCCTTTGAGGTAGAAGTTGAAGCAGCTGAGATGACAACTCAAGAAAGACTGAACTTTTAGGGACAACAAACAACATCAGCTACTTGCTAGTTTATGGCCTCCATTTACTGCAGGGACACTGTCAGTGAGATAAAGAGGCAGGCTTGGAACAGCTGTTCAAAAGGACAAGTAGCCCTAAGTTCCACTGCCTCCCAAAGTCTCAAAAATGCCTGTGAAAATCTCCCTGGAGAAACTGCACCTACAAACCTGCTAGTGAGTCTTTAGCTCCTGATACATTATTCTAAGTTCTAAAAATAATGCAGGGAGTATAAGAAGTGAAATAGTTTTTTTATGGTATATTACACTGTGTGTCATACGAAATACAGCTGTAAATGTGTTTTCCTGTTTCTTTTAAATCATTTTAGAAAACTGAAGGTATATATTACTGTCATTTGACATAATGTGGGCAGAAAGACATGCCTTCCCATTATATATCATATATCATTATTTTTTTTTTAAGATTTTATTTATTTATTTGACAGAGAGAGAGAGATCACAAGTAGGCAGAGAGGCAGGCAGAGAGGGGAAAGCAAGCTCCCTGCTGAGCAGAGAGCCAGATGCAGGGCTCGATCCCAGGACCCTGAGATCATGACCTGAGCCGAAGGCAGAGGCTTTAACCCACTGAGCCACCCAGGTGCCCCTATATCATTATTTCTTTA
Organism: Potos flavus; assembly: GCA_028534135.1. Lineage (NCBI taxonomy): Eukaryota > Metazoa > Chordata > Mammalia > Carnivora > Procyonidae > Potos > Potos flavus. Next base: position 18,619,595 of record CM052892.1, on the reverse strand, counting down.
AAGATGTATTTATTTGCTTGAGAAAGAGAGGGAGAGCGAGTAAGTGGGGGTGGGGCAGAGAGAGGGAGAGAGAAAATGTCAAGCAGACTCCCCCCTGAGTGCAAAACCCTAGGTGGTCCTCAGTCTCATGACTCTGAGGTCATGGCCTGAGCCAAAATCAAGAGTTGGCTGCTTAACCAACTGAGCCACCCAGGTACTTCTTATTTTTATGGATAAGACTTATTTGAAGCCTCTTTTCTGGAAAAATAACCCACAGTTAGTAAAAAGGTGACAAAAACACAGGTCAGAGGAGTGAAGAATTGCATACATCATAACAGGGAAACAAAACTTTTCTCTTTACAAGGACACTGACATTTCTAAAAAGTACTGAGATTCTTAAAAACAGTGGAAATTAATAAGTTCTTATTTTTTCATTTCAACTTATTTAAATTCCAGTTGACATATATGGTAAAACTGGTTTTAGGTGTAGACTTTAGTGATTCATCACTTACATATAACACCCAGTGCTTATCATGTGTCCTCCTTTAACCCCATCACCCATTTAGCCCATCCTCCACCCACCTCCCTCTATCAACCCTCGGTTTGTTCTTTATAGTTAAGAGTCTCTTACGGTTTGCTTCCCTCTTTTTTTTCTTCCCTTCCCCTAAGTTCATCTGTTGTTTCTTAAATTCCACATATGAGTGAAATCATATGGTATTTGTCTTTCTGACTGACTTAGCATAATACCCTCTGGTTCCATCCACATCGTTGCAAGTGGCAAGATTTCATACTTTTTTTTTTTTAAAGATTTTATTTATTTATTTGACAGAGATCACAAGTAGGCAGAGAGGCAGGCAGAGAGAGAGGAGGAAGCAGGCTCCCCACTGAGCAGAGAGCCAGATGCGGGACTCGATCCCAGGATCCTGAGATCATGACCTGAGCCGAAGGCAGAGGCTTAACCCACTGAGCCACTCGGGCACCCCGGTTTCATTCTTTTTGATGGCTGAGTAATATTCCAGTGGATATATTTACCACATCTTCTTTATCTAGTTATCTGATGGACATTTGAGCTCTTTCCATAATTTGACTACTGTTGATAATGCTGCTATAAATATTGGGGTGCATGTGCCCCTTCGAGCCACCATGTTTGTATCCTTTGGATAAATACCCAGTAGTGCAATTGCTGGATCGTAGGGTGGCTCTATTTTTAACTTGTCGTGGAACCTCCATACTCTTTTCCAGAGTGGCTGCACCAGTTCACATTCCTACCAGCAGTGTAGGCGGGTTCCTCTTTCTCCGCATCCTTGCCAACACCTGCTGTTTCCTGAGTTGTTAATTTTAGCTATTCTTATAGGTAATAACTCACTGTGGTTTTGATTTGTATTGTAAATTCTTATTTTAACCAAGAAAAAAATGTGTAACAAATTTTTTAAATAATATATTGGTGATCTGTGCATTTTAGCTGGGATAAGGAGGAAGGGATTCTCTGTCCCTGGGCTTCACCTACTTTCAGAGCGCTAGAAATAACTACATCTGTGGGAACAGACTTTACTCCTCCAAATGAGCAGTGACTTCTCTTGGAAGCTAAAATGAAAGTTCTTTCCCTACTCCCACTTTGTGAGATATCACATAAGTCACTTTCCTTAGTGGCTCTTAGTTTCCTCATCTCTAAAATTGGGATGGATTACATTATACGAAGGTCTCTTCACTCTGAAGTTCCACGATGCAAAAATAATAGATGAGAATACATTTTGGTAAAGTATAAAGCAAAACACAGATGGGTCAGTGGCATCAAGCTTGCCTGTCCATGGATCACTGTGAGGATCTATGCTAGAACCTTGCTGTTTCTTTCCAAGTCAGACCACTCCTCTCCAAGAGTAGCACAATCAATCATACTGAAGTGGGCAGAAATGGTGGGTGTGTACAGCATGAAAGAGAGAGATGGGACACACCTCTGAACATTTTCTGCTACCTATGGCTGTCATACAAATATTACATCATGTGTCCCCTCACTGTGAGCAGCCCCAAAGCTGCCTTTTCTAATTGGAGATAATCTCACTGCTTCAGTTGTCATGGTGCTGTGCAGATGGCTCCCATATCAACATCTTTCCGCTTAACATTTCTAACAGCATTACAGCATTACAGCTGAAGACTTGGTTTCTCCTAAACCAAACTCATCTTTGTTCTTTATTCCTCCCTTTAAACCCAAGCCTGCTTCCTAACATCTGTCACAGGCACCAGTTCTAGCCTGCTCTCTGCTTCAGAACTTTTACCCTCTTTCCTTTGCATTTTATAACCACCATGGAATATGCCTGATTTAATCTTTTGAATTTATTCTCCATCCTACCTTCATAGTACTACCCAGGCCTCCTTTCAGCCACTCTCTCCACCAAAAAGACAAAACCATTATTCAAGTCATTTTGTTTCCGACTTTCAGTTCATTTCGTATCCTCATCCCAGATTAATATTCCTAAAATATGTTACCATATGGCTATGCCACTGTTTGCCACAAACTTTTCTGTTTCTTTTGAGGTTTTCTGTGACTTTGAGTCTGATAAGCTTTGTATCTTTTATTGCTCACTAGCGCCTTCTCCATTCTTTAATTCATTCATTTATTCTGTGTATACGTGGCCCGCTCTCCCCTTGTTGGAATCCTTTCCCCTGTCCTCTGTGTCATGTGCAGAACTCATTTTCAAAGTCTCGGTCCTGCCATTTATGAGGAGCTTTCCCTAACCTCCAGTCTGTATTTTTGCTCTGACTTCTTTGCCACACCTTTTTGACGCATGACCGTTCTACTATGCCTTACTTACCAATCTAGTAATGTTTCCAACATATAGTTTCATCTTTTGACTAGAATGTAATTTAAGTTCTTTGTGGTAAGGAAACTTGTCACTAGAGAGGCCACTAACATTTGCAAATCTGCTCGTCATAAAAACCTTAACGCCGCAAAGACTGAACACATGGCTCACAAAATAAAAAGAAATGTTCAGTCTCAACATTTAAGATACTTAAAAGACTTGAGATGCCATATTTCATCTATTAGGTGTGTAAAGATAAAGAACCACAACATAGAATTGTAAGGGTGCAGAGAAATAAGCAGTCTTCTGGTGGGAATAGCAATTGGTTGCTATCACCTTCTGGAGGATCAAGTTGGGAAAAGTGGAAGAAACTTTATATTTTTAGTCCGTCAATTCCACTTTTAAGAATGCGTCCCAAAAAAACCCAAAAACCCCCCAAAACCAAACATGCACAAAGCTGTATGTTTAAGGAGGTCATCATAGTGTTAAGTAATAGGGCAGTAGGTAAATTACGACCCAGTTTTACAATGGAATATCATACAGTAATTAAAAGTAATAGATGTCGGGGCGCCTGGGTGGCTCAGTGGGTTAAAGCCTCTGCCTTCGGCTCAGGTCTGATCTCAGGGTCCTGGGATCGAGCCCCACATCTGGCTCTCTGCTCAGCAGGGAGCCTGCTTCCCCCCACTCTCTCTCTGCCTGCCTCTCTGCCTACTTGTGATCTCTATCTGTCAAATAAATAAATAAAATCTTTAAAAAAAAAAGTAATAGCTGTAGGGTATATCTTTTCTGACTGCTACTGGCCCTCTTCTGGTATCAGTATCTTGGTTTTCCTTTGGGAAACCACTCTTCCCTTACCCTCTTCAGTCCATGTAGTTTGGCTGTCTTAGCTTGGGCTCCTAAGAGAAATAGACTCTAAAAGATTTTCATGCAGAAAGTTTACTGGGGGGAGTGTCAAAATCAACACCTGTGGGAGAGGCTAGGGAGTGGGGATTGGGCAGAGGGAGGAGTTGACCTGTGAAGTAGTTGCCATAAAGGCTTCAGATGATCCCAGTAAGGAGCTGTGGAGCTGGGATCGGGCAGAGGGAGGAGCTGACCTGTGAATTAGTTGCCATAAAGGCTTCAGATGATCCCAGTAAGGAGCTGTGGAGCTGGGATCATCTTTCAGTGTTGTTCCAACTTGAGGCAAGGGGGTTGGGTTCAGGTCTTATACATCCCACATCAATTTGGATGAGTGCTGACACCGGAAGGGATGGCTCTCAGCTAAGGGCAGTTCCCAGAGAGGGACTTAGCTGAGGCATCAGTTGCAGCTACTCCCAGGAGCTAGGGGAATGAGTGCCTCAGTCCTAAATGGGGAAGTTGGGTGGTGCATCTCTCATCCTCCTGGCCAGCCACAGCTAATCTGGGCATTCCAACTCTACATAACGCTTGCTTTCAAATAATGATCGATTCAGGGTGAGCACATGACTGAATAAAGTTGGTAAGATCCTGTATGGTGGTTTTTGTTGGAACAATGAGAAAGAAAAGAGGAGCTCTTGCTCCTGAGTTTGCTAGGTTGGGACAATGAAAGCATGGAATGAATCTCTTAGAGTCTATTTACCGCTGAAGAAAATGAGGCCAACACCCAGAAAAAGCAGAGCCAAAAGATAGCCCCAAAGCTACTATTTGGGCAACTAAATCCACTTCTTTAAAGTCTCTGGGCTTTTCAGTTGTGTAAGCTAATATATTACCTTTTTGCATTACTCTATTTAAACGAGTTCTGACATAAACAGTTGACCCTTGAACAATGGGGGAATAGGACATTGACCCCATGCAGTCAACAATCCGCATATAAATTTTGACTCCCCCAAAACTTAATTACTAATAGCCTACTGTTGACTGGAAGCCTTACCAATAACATAAACAGTTGATTAACACATTTTGTATGCTGTATGTAATTTTCACTGTACTATTCCAGTAAAGCTAGAGAAAAGAAAATGTTAAGAAAATCATAAGGAAGAGGAGCGCCTGGGTGGCTCAGTCGTAAAGCCGCTGCCTTCGACTCAGGTCAGGATCTCAGGATCCTGGGATCCAGCCCCCTCTCTTGGGGGAGTCTGCTTGAGAGTGTCTCCCTCTCCCCCTTCCTCCGATAAAATAAATAAAATCTTAAAAAAAAAAAAAAGAATGCAGCACAACAGAAACGATGCTAGTTAAATGGTGAGATGGGATGGGGAGGGGTGGGAGGCTGAATTTAATATTCTTCTATAGGTTCCCCAAAGGTGTCAAGGCCTGGGATTGGAGGCCGGCTTACCTTACTGACCTACCCACTCAACTGAAGGGATTCCCAGGAATCAGTAACAACTGACTCATAGACTGGTTACCGTTTCTTGGGGCTCCTACCAACCGTCCTCCCTCTCCCCGCACACCCATTACAGCAAGGCACAGAAGCCTTCACGAACTTACTTCAACTCCTTTGCCACCCGGGCAGGAGCCACCCCGAGTCACAGTTCCGATTTCTCAAGAGTGCGTCTCCACCTTCCCGAGCCCCCGAACCTCCGAGCCCCCAGCCCCGCAGGTCGCGCCCACTCCTCCAGAAGCGCCACCGCGCTGAGGAGATGCGCCACCGCGCTGAGGAGATGGGCCGCCGCGCGCCTCCGCGTCCAGGCGCAGGTGCGGGTACTATCCACGTTTAGAGAGCAGAGAGAGTTAAGTGTCAGGCTACTCGGGACCCCACGCGGTCGCTTACCTGCGGCTCCTGTCGTGCGGGAGACGGCCACCGGGAGAGGCGGGGCAGCCGGCGGCGGGGCGGGCGCAGCGGCTTCCCCGCCCCGGGGCGGTGCTCGCGCTCCGGGCCTCGCGGCTCCTGCAGCCCGGTTCCCCCGCCTTCGGAGCCCAGCGCCGCCGCCATGTCTTCCGGGGCCAGTGTGAACGCCCTGCAGCGCCTGGTGGAGCAGCTAAAGCTGGAGGCCGGCGTGGAGAGGATCAAGGTGAGGCGGGCGGCGGCGCCCTTTCCTCGGGGCGCGGTGAAGGCGCGCCCTCGCCGCCGCCAAGGACACGTGAGGGGAGAGGCCCGCTGCCCCTCTCCGCGGTTGGGTCGTGGTGGGCGGCCTTGAGGAAGGCGGCCCGGTTCCGGCCAGCTGCCCGGCCTCGGCGGGGATGCGGCCGGTGAGAGGAGTCTGGGCCTGCTGGGCCGGGGGAGACGGACGAGTCCTCCGGAGCTTGGCCCGGGCCGAGTGCGGTGGGGGCGTTTCCAGTCAGCGGTGAGGACCCGGACTCGGGGTGGGGGTGGGGTGGGGGCGGTGTAGCGGGGCGCACGCGCGCAGACCAGGGATGCGGGCGCCGTGCGGCCGGCGTGGCTGGGCTGTTGAGGGAGGATGCGGTCCGGGCCTGCGCCGGCGACGAGGATCGGCCTTACTGAAGGATAATGGGACGAGATCGAGAGCACGGAGGAAGACGGGGCTCAGGTTTCTGGCGTGGTGACAGGGTGTAGGGCGCTGCCCTTCGCCCCAGCAGAGAGGAGGGAGCGCGGGTTCGCGGCATGAGGAGCTCAGCATTGGACATGTGGACTTTGGCGAGATATCCAGGTTGGGCTGGAGGCTCAGGGAACAAGGCTGAAAGAAGTCATAAGAATGTATGGGAGTAAAAAAAGTGCATTAACGAAAAGACCAGAGTGTAGAACCCAGGACCAGCCAGAAGATAGATGAGAGGAGAGGAGAACCAAGAGAAAGCAAGGAAGGAGGGGTTTTCAAAAATTTGGGGCTTAGTTATTATGTCCAATGTTTAGTCAGTTGATTGAAAAACATCTGTTGTATATTGTGTTGAGCAACTTAGGTAGCATTATTTGTAGAATAATGTATGTTCGTGTGTATGAATGAACACTGCAGTGATATTCCATGTACTTCATAGTGCCTTTTCTCTGTAGTTGGCACTATTCTGGGTACTGAGAATATGGTGATCATAGTGGCGAAGATCATCAGTAAACACATTAACCAATAAGTAAAATAATTTCAGACCATAAGTGAAGATTATAAAACAAGGTAAAGAGTTATGGCATGCAGGGACGCCTAGGTGGCTCAGTTGGTTAAGCAGCTGCCTTCGGCTCGGGTCATGATCCCAGGGTCTTGGGATCGAGTCCCGCGTTGGGCTCTTCGCTGGGCAGGGAGCCTGCTTCTCTCTCTGCCTCTGCCTGCCACTCTGCCTGCTTGTGCTCTCTTTCTCTCTCTGACAAATAAATAAAATCTTAAAAAAAAAAAAAAGAGTTATGGCATGCAGAAGAGGTTTTAGTAACATAGGTAGTAGTAGAAGCAGAATCTAGGTTGTAAATGGGTAGGCAGGCCTTTTTAAAAACGAAATCTGGTTTTAAAGAGGAAACAGCTTTATTATTTTTTTTAATTTAGGAAATGCAAAGCTTTATTTTGAGATTGAGGGAAAGGAACAAACTATTTTTAGATTGAGGGGGACCAAATAGGGAAGGAGAATTGGAGGTAGAGGAGACAGGCAGTCTGCCTGTGGGGACATGGGATTGGAGGGGCACCTTCTGAGATAGGCGGAAGGGAGATCAGGGCGTGTGTGAAGATAGATGTTTTTAGATGTGTGGACTTAAGGACTTGTACGATGACATTTTTCTTCGTGAAATAGAAGGCCAAGTTTTCTTCTAGGGTAGGGGAGGGAGCTAATGGAGTCACAAGAGTGAGGATGGAGGAGAGGGTTGTTGGGAATGGGAGAGGAGCCCCTACCGGCACATCCATAGACACTCTACTTTGAGATTGGAGACTGATTGCCCTGCTGGTGGGTTTTGTTTTTTTTTCTCCACTAGCACTTAGCCACCCAGGAATCTGAGTGTCCAAGGTGAATGGTAGTTGATCCGAGTAGTGGGTTAGCAGAGGAGGTATACCAGAAAGATGAAAGTGGGGCAAAGGGCAAGGAGCTTGAGGGGTTGGCCAGAAGGAGGCTGAACACAGGCTGGGTACAGAAGGAACTGAGCCAGCCTCCTGGTGATGGGCTTGGCAAAAGGGGAAGAGGCATTCTCCTTGAGGTCAAAGAACGGATGTAGTGAGAAGGAAGTAGCATTCTGGATGGGTAGGAGAGATTGTGATTAGAAAGTAGGAAGTTGAAGTGTAAAATTTCAGATGTGGAGCAATTATAGGTGTTGGCTGTAACTGTTGGCATTGAGGAGAAGGCTGTCTGAGGAAAGGAGGTCAGGAAACTGAAACTAGGGTTGTTGAAACTGGTCAGGATGATGTTGGCCCCTGAGAGGGAAAGGAGAGCTGTGGGCCAGATGCCTGCCTACCCCTTGGAGTAGCTAGGCAAGGTATTTTCTACATTTAAAAAATAATTTTAGGTGATGAAACAGACCCAGAGAATTCAAGTGAATTGCTCAAGGTCACACAGATAATAACCTTATTTGTGGGGTCTTCTCATGGTAGTATGATTTCAGGTGTTTGGTGAGTTTCTCTCAGGCAGTACCCTAGGGAGTCACAACATTCCAGGGTATAGTTTGCCTTATTGTAGGGCTCAATAATGAATGGATGGTCTCAGCACATGCACAGATGCCTTCTCTTTAGCAGATTTGTAACTAGTAAATAAACTAGGACAACAGTTTTCAACTTCTAATGGAGGGCATCCCTTCCCAGTGATTGGAATGCTTAATATTCTTCCAAGGGCCCCTTCTCTGTTTTGGAGAAATCTCTGAGAAGTTACTGGGTGAGCATGGACTCAAACCAAGGAAAGCCATATAATTTGGGTATCCTACCTCCCATGACAAATGACACCTTCTAAGTGTTTGAGCTTGTACTCTACCTCTACCCCACCCCTAACGTTTTTTTCCTGTAAAAGTGCTAGAGAAATGCTGACCACTTTTATTCTTCTCTTATTTTTCTCTGCCTGTCCACTCAGCTTAACTTTTTGACCATGTTTTTTAGGCTAGGGTCCAGTTAGTCCAATTTCTCCAGGGGTCCTAGCGGATACCCATCATGTGTGAGTTCCTCTGTTACCTCTGATAGAGCAATAGTAAGCATGAGCATAATTGGTTCTAAATTCCTTGTGAATTAATAGTTGCTATATATAACCATTAATTCCAATTATAATACATAAAAATGTCAGAACTTCTTTTGAGGGAAAAGGAAGCTTAACCATTAGTTTGATAATATTTTATGTTTTTATATTTATATAATAAAAACTATTTTTACACTAATGAAACCAAAATTCCTAAAGCATTCTAGAAACTAGATGGTAACTATAACATAAGGAGTCGATTTTCCATTTATTTAGAAGCTCGAAAAATTAACACAAACTAGTAGTAATACTTGAACAGCAATTGGAACCAATTTTGTACGATAGTGAGATTTTATACAAAACACCTTCTCAGTGCAAATAAAATGGAATGTGAGGAAAACCGCGATGTACAAATCTGCATCAAATGGAGGCTAAGAAGAAAGGCAGAATAATATTTATCAGTGCTGCCTAATAAACTTCTGCAAAACTTAATGACTTAAAGCAACATTTATTAATTCGCAGTTTCTTAGGTCAACAATTTGAGCTGGGCTCCGCTGTGTAGTTCTGCTGGATGATCTAGGATGGCCTCACTTACATGTCTAGAAGTTGGTAGGCAGGTGGCAGGAGCTGGCTCACTGCTTCTTCTCCACAAGATCTCCAGTAGGTTAGGCTGGGCTCATTAGATGGTCTTACAGTTCCAACTACAAGAGAGGTAGCTACAAAGGCTCTTCAGACCTACGACTTAGAACTCGCCCATTATTTCTGCCACATTTTCCTGGTCAAACCAGGTCCCAAGGCCAACCCAGATTCAAGGGGTGTAAGATAAAGACTCTTCTTGGTGAGAGGAGCTGCAAAATACTGTGACTGTTTTTGTAGTCTGCCACAAATGTACTGCTGACTATGTGTCAACACTATTCTAAGTGTTTTACATGCATTTGGCTCATTTAATTGTCTCATCAATTCACTGAGTCAGGTACTATTACAAAATACATTTCACAGATGAGAAAACAAAAACTGAGAAATTAAGTTAACTTGCCCAAGATCATACAGGTAATGATGGAGCTGAATTTGAGTCCAGGCATTCTGGTTCCAGAAGCTTCACTTTTAACCAATAAACTATCCTGCCTCAAGCTTGGTGAAGAAAATTTGTCACTTGTTTTGGGCAGACTGGATAAGGCTCCAGCCTTGTAAACATTAAAACAGTCTCCTCACATGGCAAACCTGACTATATTAGTGCACACTTTATAAGTGAAAATTTGTAAAGGAAGTATTAGAATGAGCTATTTCTTTACCAGTTCAGTCTCAAAACTAGGATTCTAAATGGATCGAAGATACAGCTTTATTTTTCCTTTATTGAAGAAGCAACGGAATAAAAAAATACCCTAAATCATGAAAATTGAAACATTTCCTCTTTCGAGTCCAGTTATTAGAACTTTCAGCAAAAAAGAGACTTTTGGAGATCACAAGATGTGGGACCTTTATCAAGTTGTAGGATCATTTTTTTCAGAGTATCAAATGGCTCGGCTGTGAGCAGCACGTCAAGCTGGTGTCCCTTTGTTTCAGGTCTCACAGGCAGCTGCAGAGCTTCAGCAGTACTGCATGCAGAATGCCTGCAAGGATGCCTTGTTGGTAGGTGTTCCAGCTGGAAGCAACCCCTTCCGGGAGCCCAGATCCTGTGCTTTATTCTAAAGGCTGGTGAGTAATGATATACTGTGCTGTCTTGGGGTCATGGCATGATCACAGGGTTTCACGAGGGATTGGGCAACTGAGTTTTGAATATCCACTATCATTGGGGAAATTAAAGTAAGAAACAGTAAAATGCACCTGAGGGGTGACTCTAGTCAGCATGTCTGTGGAATATATCTCATTAAGCGAGTCTCAATCCTCTTGGGCACTAACTCATGAGATGTTAATATCCTTATGTACTTGAGGTCTTTTTTTTTTCCCCAAATACTTTTATTTTATTTTTTCAGTATTACAAGATTCATTGTTCATGTACCATACCCAGTGCTCCATGCAATAGATGCCCTCCTCAATACCCACCACCAGGCTCGCCCAACCCCCACCCCTCTCCCCTCCAAAACCTCCAGTTTGTTGCTCAGAATCCACAGTCTCTCATGGTTCGTCTGCCCCCCGAATTCCCCCAATTCACCTATCCTTTCCTTCTCACAATGTCCTCCATATTTTTCCTTATGCTCCACACGTAAGTGAGACCATATGATAATTGACTCTGCTTGACTTATTTCACTCAGCATAATCTCTTCCAGTCCCGTCCATGTTGATACAAAAGTTGGGTATTCATCCTTTCTGATGGAGGCATAATATTCCATTGTATATATGGACCATATATTTTTTATCCATTCATCTGTTGAGGGGCATCTTGGCTCTTTCCACAGTTTGGCGGTTGTGGCCATTGCTGCTGGTCTTTAACTAAGTTGGCCGATACTAATTTCATGACCTCAGTCCCACCATCTCTGTCCTAACACCATTCCAGAGTTGTGATTTGCTGCTGGGTGCTATCAGTAGACTTGCTGCCCTCTGGACCAAGGACATCCCAGCGGAGACTTGTTCCTACCACCAGCTATGATTTCTTTCCTAGAGGCTTTCAGAATATATGTTTTAATAAAGGAAGAAATGTAACTACTAGGGAAAAGCGTGGGTAGAGTTAAAAGAGCTTTACAAATTGATGAGTGAAATGAAAAACATCTCTTTGGTGGCATATTAGGAATTTCATGGGTCCTAATGTGTATTTCCTTCATTTACATTTTTACTTTATTTTCCCCTTTTTTTGGAAGAGGTCAGGGCATAGATTACTGTAGTCTTTTGGGGCCAACGTTTTTCAAATTATGTGTTCTGAGGGATTTTCATACAGTAAGTAATCATCTTAGGTCCTTTTTCATATATTTGCAAAAGGAAATTACTCATATTAACAGAAGAAAGTAATCATGCTATCAGGTACTATTGTACCTTTTAATGGAAAATATCCACATTTATGGTATTAAAATAATAGTCTTATGCTGGCATAGCATTTTCCTTTTTACAAAGCAGCTTAATGGGTGTTACTCATTCAACAATGTAGCTTATTTGTTTTTTATATTGTTACTTTCTACTTTGAGAACACTAAAGTGACCTGAATTGATGACTAGTTAATTATATGTATAAATCTAAGGTGATAAACCTACCTAATTCTCTTTTCAGTAAGGAAGAAGTTCACTGAGGAATGCTTTTAAGCGCAAAGTGATGAATAACTAACTGCCTCCAAGTCTCGAGAAAACACTTTTCTCCAGCCAAATGACACTTAGATATTTCAGACTTTTCCTTGGCCTGGTCCTATAGCCAAAATTCCATAGAAATTGATGAGTTTCTACTTAGATAAGGAAACTGGGTGGGGGAGAAGACTTTAGATAATAATGGCCAGACTCTTTTGGTAAAGTGCTTTTATATTTAAGACAAACAAAAATGTTACCACCAAGTACACCTCTTTCGTAAGCGAATTACTGGTGTTTCTATTCCTGGAATATTGTTTGTTTTATTTACTGGATGTTTACATTTTGGGAAGGCAAACATTTTTGTTTGTTAAAAAATTGAATATTTGTAATTTGTTGTTCCTAAG
>CM052892.1:18583423-18606735 GCA_028534135.1 Potos flavus | reverse complement strand
AAGCAGATTTGGTCTTTGTCTTCTTAAGTTCCTCTACTTTATAGTTGTGGTTGTACTTAAAAAAACAAAACAAAATAAAAAAACTACATAATTTCATGTCTTTAAAAAAATGTTTAAATGTGTTCTTCAGAACATTGCAAATGAGTAAAAATAAAATAATGTGAAAATACTACAACCTAAATAAATTCTTAATGTCACAAGTGTTTTACTTTGATGATGTGCCTTTGATTTAATTTGGGACACTTTTAAAAGGATACTTTGTGTTTGTAATAATCTTTGATGAGCTTGGAAATAAAATTTCTGCTTAATTTGTCATTTTCTATGATAGCAACATTTTGTGTCTGATTTTGTTTTAAGGCGTTATGGATTTTTGTTTCCTTGTGAAATTGAGTGCTAGAAGTGGGAAGTGAGAATTTTGTTTATAAGTCCTTGTAGAACTTTGTAAAAAAATTATATATATATTTTAAAATATATATAATTCACAGAAACATCTCAATTTCTGGCAACATTTGCACTTTGAAATAGTTATGCGTAAATCCATAAATAAATAAATGAAAATATCTTTTAGCTTAATTAATGTTACCAAGTAGAGAAAATAGAAGCCATCATATGGCAACTCCCTTAACTTCTGGCCACTAAACTTCCAAATCTAAGTGATCTGAAACTCTCTGTTCAATCAAAATTCAGGTGTCCCTTTTCTAACCCTATTTGTTCTCTAGGTCTGTTTCACCTTCTCTGAAATCACACTATCAATTATCCTTTCACCTTTATCTTCATCTACTTTATTGGATCCTTTCTGTCAACATTTAAACATGTTCCAGTCTCCATCTTAACAACAATAAGCATTTTTTAAAATCTTCATTAAAAAACTCATTTTCATTTATAAAAGGTAAGTAAGTCCTAGAGATCTACTCTACAGCATAGTGCCCATGGTTAGCATATTGTATTTTATACTGAAAATTTAGTAAGAGGGTTGATCTTATGTTAGGTGTTACCACAAAAAATAATAAGAGGGTGGAAGGAAACTTTGGGACATGATGGATAAGTTTATGGTGTAGATTGTGATAATGGTTTCAGAGGTATATACTTACCTCCAAACTCCTTAAGTTGTATACATTTTTATGTACAGTCTTTTTTTTTTTTAAGATTTTATTTATTTATAAATAAATAAAGAGATCACAGAGATCACAAGTAGGCAGAGAGGCAGACAGAGAGAGAAGGAAGCAGGCTCCCTGCTGAGCAGAGAGCCCGATGCGGGGCTCGATCCCAGGACCCTGAGATCATGACCTGAGCTGAAGGCAGAGGCTTTAACCGACTGAGCCACCCAGGCGCCCCTGTACAGCCTTTTGTATGTAAAAAAATATACATATTTTCTTGATTCCAATTTCTCCTTTGGCAAAAACTTGGTAAGATAGTACAAGAAACTATAGGTATCTCACGAATATAGATATGTGTCCTAAATATAAGCAAATCAAATTCACTAGTATATCAAGAGAAGATACAACCTGACAAAACTATTCTGATAAAAGGAAATCTGTGTAATTCATTACATTAATGGTTTAAAGTGTAATTCATTACATGAATGGTTAAGGAATCTATGCCAATAAGTCATTTGACAAAATTCAAGGGCTGTTCTGAGTAAGAACTAAATAGCTTAGTGAAATTGGAAGAGAAAGATGATAAAGACTATCAAAAGCAACAGCAAATTTCATACTACATAGTGAAATGTGGACGCATTCAGCATGTTAGGAACAAAACAAGCATACTTTTTATCACTACTATTGTTCAACACTGCTTTCTTTTTTTCCCTTTTTTTAAAAGATTTATTTATTTGAGAGAGAGAGAGAGTGAGCTGGGGGAGGGGAAAAGGGAGAGAAGCAGACTCCCTGCTGAGTGCAGAGCCTGACAGGGGACTCCATCCCAGGACCCTGAGATCATGACCTGAACTGAAATCAAATGAGATGCTTAACCAACTGAGCCACCCAGGCGCCCCTATTCAGCATTGCTTTAGAGGTGTTAGCTAATGCAGTAAGATGAAAAAACCGAAAGGGGGTAAACATTTTAGGAGTATCTACTTATGGATTATATCATTGTACGCTTCGAAAACCGAGGAGAATATAGGAAAAGAAATACTCAAATTTGTAATAGAATTTGAGGGCCTGGCTAGATACAAAGTATATATGTAGAAAAATAAAAAGTATTTTCTACACTGGCAATAGCTAGTTAAAAATGGAAATGGAGGGGCTCCTGGGTGGCTCAGTCAGTTAAGCGTCTGCCTTCAGCTCTGGTCATTGCGATTAGGATGGCTCTGGGATTGAGCCCCACATCAGGCTTCCTGCTCGGTGGGGGGACCTGCTTCTCACTCTCCTTCTGCCTGCCACTCCCCCTGCCTGTGCTCTCTCTATCTCAAATAAATAAATAAATAAAAACATTCTCATTAAAAAAATGGAAATGGAAATTATATACCATTTCTACTTTAATGACAAAACTATAAAAAATTCTTAAGAATACATTTAGGTGCCCCCCTCCAAGAATAGTTTTTAAAACTCTGTGTGTATAAAACATGGGAGGGTGAAACCTGCCTTACTGGATATTAAAACTTACTTTGAATATGGGGCACCTGGGTGGCTCAGTCAGTCAAGCGTCCGACTCGGTTTCAGCTCAGGCCCATCTCAGGGTCATGAGATTGGCCCCGAGGGCTCTACACTCAGCATAGCATCTGCTTGAGATTCTCTCCCTATTCCTCCCCCTCTGCCCTTCCCCACGGCTCATACTGGAGCTCTCTCGCTCTCAAATAAATAAATAAAATCTTTTAAAAAATACCCTTATTTTGAAAATGCTGAATCAAAGCTATGATTTTTTATTTTTACTTATTTTTTTAAGATTTTATTTATTTTACAGAGAGACAGTGAGAGAGGGAATACAAGCAGGGGGAGTGGGAGAGGGAGAAACAGGCTCCCCACAGACGCCCCTATTTTTATTTTTATTTACTTTTTAAAGTTTTTATTTATTTATTTGACAGAGAGAGAGAGAGCACAAGCAGGCAGAGCGGCAGGCAGAGGGAGAGGGAGAAGCAGGCTCTTCACTGAGTAGGGAACCCGATGTGGGGCTCGATCCCAGGACCTTGGGATGATGACCTGAGCTGAAGGCAGATGCTCAACTGACTGAGCCACCTAGGCGCCCCTTTATTTATTTATTTTTTAAGATTTTATTTATTTATTTGAGAGAGAAAGCATGGGGGTGGCGGGAGGAGAGAGCAGAGAGCCCAATGGGAGACTTGATCCTGGGACTCAGGATCATGACCTGAGCTGAAGGCAGACACTTAACCGACTGAGCCACCTAGGCTCCCCTTTATATTTTTTTTAAGATTTTACTTATTTATTTGATAGAGCAAAAGCAGGGGGAGCAGCAGGCTCCCAGCTGAGAGGGGAGTGTGATACAGGGATCGATCCCAAGATCCTGGGGTCATGACCCAAGTCGAAGGCAGATGCTTCACCGACAGCCACCCAGGTGCCCCTAAAATTATGGTTTTTTAAAAAATTAAAAAGAAAACAATAAAATTATTGTGATACAGGAATAGGCAAATAAATGATTGGATCATAACAGTTCAGAAATAGACTTTTCTATTCAGTAGGAAAGTATGGTTTACTAATAAATGGTGCTGGCATTACTGGCCATCCATTTGAAAGGAAATAAAATTGGGCTTGTATTATGTAATAAAAAAATCCACATTGGTTAAAGAAAGGGAATACAAAAGCATTAGAAGAAAAATTAGGGGAATAGTTGATAACTAAGGTAAAAAGTTAAAAAACGTCTTCCTAAGCAAGGCAGGAAACCAGGAAATCAAAAAGAAGTGTATAACTTACTATGTAAAATTTTAATAAATAATTCAATTTAAATAAATATTAAGTTAAAAACTGTTGTATGATAAAATCATAAACTAAATAAAAGGGCAAAAGACAGAAAAATATGTACTTTTTTAGTCCTCATTTGGGATTGCTCTTTGCATTCCCCACCCCAACCTAGGCTGCTCTATTTATTAATAAAATTATTGGATCCCTTGTTTGAGGGTTGGCTTATTATGTAGGGGAGAATAACCAACCTATTACTGTGAGAGGCAGGGGGTGGGATGCCCTGATGTTGATTCCCATTTGTGCCCTGTATCTCAGTGGCAAGGGAAGAAGTATCTATGTCCATTCATAGTTGGAGGGGGCAGCTGATGTTCCAGTGAGGCCTACAAACTTAGGGATAGACCTAGAAACTTGGGAGTAGGATCTCTCAAAAGCTCTCAAAAATGAGCAGCACTATCACCAACAGTAGATCTAAGGGCAAGTAACTCTTTTTGGAACATGAAAAACCTCACAGGGAAATGCTCTCAGAGGAAAAAAATATCAAAGTTCCATGCCAAGAGCCTACCTGAGAAGTTGGGGCTGTTCCAAACAATTCTTTGTGATGGGTTGTTTGGAAGAGTATCTTGGGAGGCCAGACTAGACATATTTTGTCTTCTAACAAGGGCCCAACCAGACCCTTCAGGCTTTTATGGATCAGCCCAACCTGTCATGTGACAATGGCTCCCAGGGAGTGCTCTGCTAAAGCAAAGCTCACTTACTTTATCCATTGTTCCCAGACTCTTAACACAAGACTTGCTTCCCAATACCTCTGACAGAGGCCGTTCCATGCCCAGGAAGAATCTGTCCTTAAACAGCAAGTGCCATTGAGAAATGCTCACAGGAGGACTCAAATACTTACACTCCATTTGGTGAGGAACCAAGGACATGAGTGTTGATAGCCTAGCCTCAAGGCTTGCTACAGGTGATGGCCTATGAAGAAACTCCTCTCCAATGGAAGCAGATTAAAGGCAGGATAAAGGCGATCTGCAAGCTGAGAAGCCTTAGCCTTACCTTAGTTTAGAAGCTATCCTGCCAAAACTTTAAGTAGAACAGAAATTCCAATTAGATTTCCAGAAATAGTTTCTCTTTAAAGTCTCCACCCGCTACATAGCCAAGCAAAACCAAACATCCTATAAAGAAAAGTATAATAAAAATAAGAGAGTAGGAGGAAAGTGAGAGGTGGTGTTAAGCCTATTTCAGAAAGGAGGACATGATCAACAGTATCAAACGCTGAAGAGAGGTCAAGTAAGGTGATGTCTGCGTGTCTCTTGGATCTGAGAAGGTAGAGGTCAATTTTGGTAGTAATAGGGTGATAATTTCAGAAGCCAGGAAAGAGAGTATGCTTGTGGTCTTCAAACATTTTTGCTGGTGTACCACCTATAATAATGTTGAAAACTCATTACCTCCATTTTAGAGATGACATATAAAAGTTTTGTTAATAACCGAATATTGCAAAGAATATAACTTTATTAGAAATTCTGACATTTTAAAATAAAATTATTAATCTTTAAAAAAATGTACTCAATGGAATATAAATACCAGAGTGATTAGAAACCTACAATCATCCATTAAAAAATATACAAACTATCCTCCAAAAATGTTGAACCAACAGTACAGGAAACTGTTCTTTCTCCAATATGCTGACACAGAATATTATTAATTTTCAAAGATTTTGCCGATCCGATAGGTGATCTGTTTTCCTTTGCATTTGCCTGATGAGTAATAAAGCTACATATAATTTCAAATGTTTATTGGCTACTCTTGTTTCTTCAGTGTAACATTTATGCATACATTTTGCCCACTCTTCTATTAAGTTGTCTTTTTCCTATCAATTTGTGGGATTCTTTGTATATTAGGGATGTAAATCTTTTTTTTATTTTGTAGGTTGCAAATATTTTCTTAGTGATTTGTTTTAAATTTTTATTTATGAAGGCAACACTCTTTTTTTTAAGTATTTATTTATTTAAGTAATCTCTACACCCAGTGTGGGGCTCAAACTAATGACCCTGGAATCAAGAAGAGTTGCCCAGTCCTCTGACTGAGTGAGTCAGGCATCCCTGAAGGCAACACTTTAAATGGCAAGTTCTCTGGTGCCTGGTGGTTCAGTCAATTAAGGGTCTGTCTTTGGCTCAGGTCATGATCTCAGGGTTCTGGGATCAAGTCCCACATCAGGCTCTCTGCTCAGTGGGGAGTCGGCTTCTCTCTCTCCCTCTCCCTTTGTGCACTCTCTCTCTCCTTCTCTCTCAAATAAATAAATAAAATCTTAAAAAAAAAAAAAGGGAAGTTCTCTAATTTCAACTTTGCCTAGATTTTAATTTTCTTGGTGATGGAGGGTTGACTCTGGTAAACTTCACTTCTTGACTTAAAGGGTCAGACTGAGATGGAGGCTCATTTTAAAAGGCTTGCTGGAGGAAAGGTGGGAAGCAGTGAGCCCTTCAGAAGACAACTAAATAACCCTTTTATATATAGATACAATACTGTATATACTGCTGTTGCTCTAGATGTATATATTGTACCTACTGCTCTAAAAAAAAAGGCTTGCAGTGTTCAGATGAATCTAGAAGATATTTGGATCTTATGACAATTATGCCAATTTGAATATTTTACATACAAAGATGCAAACAATAGGGCAGAATCTATATTTTGAAAATTTAATATGGAAAAACCAAGAACATCTAACAAATTATTTTCTTTAATGAATGAGCAAATTAAATCATTTTGTTACTAGATTTTCATCAAAAACAAAGGAATGTGGCACAGAATACTGTCCTTTCCTTCAAAAAAACCTCAGACGAGTTTGTCCATCAACTCTACCAGGGACTTTTTCATACACCAGACGCCGTTTTTTGAATTGTGGTAGTTGTGAGCACATGAAATCTGTTAAAAGGAGAAAAAGGAAAACCATTATATTTCTGACAATAATAAAGTATAGCTATTTTTTCCAGCTATTCTGATGCATCCTATCTCTTCATCTATCTACAAAGTGTTAAAATTCCAAACTGAGATAAAATGACTATAAAAATTAATTTTTAGCAGAAATGCACCTGTACCTAATAGCCCAATACTAATTAGTGTCCTGTACACATATTTGTATGCTCATACTTTGCATAAATAATTAAATCTCCCTGGATTTAAGACCCTTTCATTTAAGTTTTCCCTCATTAATTACTTCTTATCTGTAATGTTGTGGAATTTATCCTGAGCTCTGATATATGATAGGTGGTGATCATGTATGGACTCACCTTCTATGACTGTATTATATATGACACATTAGCCTGGAATATCCTAGATTTGGGTTCTTATGGAGATTAATTAATTAAATCAATAAAAAAGGAGGCTAAAATATTTAAAACTCTTTTGGTAATTATTCCTGGGAATATAATCTCATAATTATAAGAGTTGGATGCCATTGTAAGCAAATTTAAAAAGCAGTATAATAGGTAATTTTTATCAGAGATCACAAATACACATCTATAAGACAGATGGAAAATTATCTTGAGATTATGCCAGTGGCTTTGGATAAATTGTCTAGGCCTGAATTAATATGAATTCTAAGTGTTTTATCTTAAACAGTGAAAGTAATAATGTGCTATGGGAAACCACAGTAAAAAAGTCAAAAGTTTCCATAGTGATAATGATACTAGTATCAAAGATTCATTTGAACTGTTTGAATAAAATTATTTTATGGAAGAAGTTTGAAAGTGAAAAAAGCAATATTTCTAAACTAATATTATTTATCTAATATATTTAAAAAGGTATTTATAATTAAGTTAATGAGTTAAAATATAAGTAGACATTTGACTATTCCATCCATATCCCCAAAAGCTTAAATATAAAAAGTTATTAGAAATAATTTCTGAGATCTTCTCATTGAGAAAATGGGAAGATTATCCTGTACATTGGGATGACCTATGTTCAAGAACATATAGTATTTCACATGCTTGATTTGGTTCAAGATGGGAAAAAAATGGAATTTTTAATTCAGTTCGTTTATGAAGCTGGAATAAACTTCATGTCAAAATGTGACACAGCAAAGTAAAGAACACAATAGATTAACTGCATTATGAATATAGATATGAAAATCATAAATAAATATTAGTAACCATATACAACAATTTGAAAGAATCACTCTTCAAAAGTCAATTAAGTTTATTACAGAATAATAAGAATGATTTAATATTAGTAAACCTGTTAATATAATCCTTGACATTAATGGATCAATGGAGAAGACATGTTTGATTTTCCCCAATAGGCACCAAAAAAATTTGGATAAAATTTGGCATCTATTCCTCACAAAAGTTCTTACAAAACTAAGGATAGAATACTTCCCATTGAGATCAGGAACAAAACAAATTATGACTATTAAATAGGGTCAAATCCAAGTTTTGTGAGTCCTGGGGTTTATAGAGTTGATCCTTGAACAGTGAGGGTATTAGTGATGCTGTCTCTCTTCCCCTACTCAAAAATCTGTATATAACTTTTTTTTTTAAGTAATCTCTGCATCCAACATGGGGCTCAAACTCATGACTCTGAGATCAAGAGTCACATGCTCCACCGACTGAGCCAGCCAGGCACCCCAAAATTCTATATATAACTTTTGATTTCTCTAATACTTAACTACTAAGAGCCTACTGGGGACTGGAAGCCTTACTGATAACATAAACAGTCAATTAACACATATTTTGTATGTTATATGTACTATACACTGTATTCTTACAAGGAACTAAGCTAGAGAAAAGAAATGCTATAAAGAAATCATAAGGAAGAGAAAATATATTTATAGTACCATATTGTATTTATCAAAAACTCCATGTAAAAGTGGACCCATGCAGTTCAAATCTGTGTTGCTCAAGAGTCAACTGTACAGGTTGGGAGGTCCTCTTTTATTTTATTTTATTCTTTACTTACTTTTTATTTATTATTATTATATAATCCCAGTATAGTTAATATGCAGTATTATATTAGTTTCAGGGGTACAATATAGTGATTCAAGAAATCTACATATTCAGTGCTCGTCGTGGCAAGTGAACTCTTTAATCCCCACCCCCTATTTCACCCATCCCCACCCACCTCCTCTCTGGTGACCATCAGTTTGTTTTCTAGAGCTAAGCGTATATTTCTTGGTTTGTCTTTTTTTTTCTTGTTCATTTGTTTTGTTTCTTAAATTCCACATATGGGTGAGATTATATGGTATTTGGGGAGGTCCTCTTTTAACAAAATAAAGAATACAAGATTTTCTGGGAGTCTCTCAAGCCTCACAAAAGGGCCTCTGCAAAAAAGGAGCTTTGAATCTTAAGCTTCTCCCCTTTTTATTATTATTTTTTCCCTATCATGGTAAGGCTACATTTGTATGGCCATCAGAACTTAATATTTTGTTCTAGATGTTCAAGCCAATGTAATAAGAAGTGACATAGAAAATAAAGGTACCAGAGGTATCATTACTGGAAAAGAGAAAATAAAATTGTCCTTTTAAAAATTGATATGATTAAATGTTCAGAAGCATCAATTATAAAGTAGAGCTAATAGCAGTATCTATTTAATAGTATTGTCAGAATTCAATAATCCACATAAAGGGCCTAGAAGAGCACCTGCCTATAATAAGCTCTTAATAAATGTTATCCATTAAATATTCCTGCCCAACAAAGAAGTTAATTTTCTAATTTACTGATTTCTCTGTTTAATCTTTGCTAATTTTAGTCTTCAGCTTTACTTAGACTTGTTCTGAGGTTTTATTTTTAACTTCTTAAATTGAACGCTTAGCTCATCTAAAGCTATAAGAATTTGACATATTTTGTTTGCATTTATTTTCTTAGATGTCTATAATTAGAATTTTTATTTTCTTTTTTATTCCAAAGTTATTGAAGATTCTTTAAGTATAGTAATTAAAACAAACATTTTTTTAAATTTAGAGATGGTTCTATCTTTTAAAATTACATCTGCAAGGTATGCCTGGTTGGCTCATGTTGGAAGGGCATGTGACTCTTGATCTTGGGGTCGTGAGTTTGGGTCCCACACTGGGTGTAGAGATTGCTAAAAGAATAAATAAACTTAAAAAAAATCACATCTGTGAATAGTTTTATTAACGTTAGATAGTGTTACCTGGTAAAGATTTCTTGTCTCCTGAGTTAGATGAGGAGTCAGAGTGCCTTTTTTGTCCTAAACGTTTTCCAGCTCTTTGGTGGAAATAAAGACTGCTGAATTCTTTTTGATTTACATTAGGATCAGAAGCACAAAATGAATCCAAACTGGGAACAGACGGTAATTCTTTCCAGAAAGTCCTTTTAGTCCTAGCATTTGAACTTTCACATATGAAGCCTTCTAACTCATCAGATAGACATTTTTGCTGATTAGTGAATAAATTATCTTTCTGAGAGTACCATTTGTCACATGTAGTCTGCTCTGCACCATATTTTAAGTTGAATGAGTGATTCTGTTGTTCCCATACATCTTTCTTAAAGTTCCAGCGAAGAGAAGATTGGGAGCCTTCTAGTGAAAAGCGAGGGGCAGACAATTCTTTATTTATAGGTCCTTTTGCATCGTGTGTTCCCTTTTTCTGGTAATTTATAAAATTAGGGGCAACTCTCTTCTGAGTGTCAATTGGTGATATTATGTTTTCACAGTTCATTTGTGTTAGATCCAAACAAAAGACATCTGACTCTGAATCATTTTGGTTTTGAAAGGAGTCATCAGCCACATTCCTTGATTCTGTATTAATCAGGAAAGGATTATGCACTACGTTAGGGTTACAACTGGAGTCTTTCCAGTAGCTGGCTTGATTGTAAGAAGTCACAGGTGGTAAAATGCATGGCATTTCTCTTAGTTCTATAAGGGAAGAGTTATAGTTTGAAGTACTGTTTGTGTCTCCATGCACTGTCTCTCCTATGTCTGAACAGTGGTAATATTCATTATGTTCTTGAAAGACAGAGTTTGAAGAGCCAGAAGCTGAACTCTGGGAGGTAAAGGTATTAGTCCGATTCCCATTTTCCTGAGGTGATGGACTTTGAGGTGAGTTTGTTATGGAAGAAGAACTAATCTTGAATAAGGAAGTGATGCTACAAAAATGCTAAAAAATTTTAAAAATTAATATAATACAAATGCAATATAAACATCAGTCAAGTAACATAAACAAATACAATATAAACATCAGTCAAGAAAATATAAATAACAGTGCTTATCTCTATGTAAAGAAAGCAAAATATAAATAAGTAGGGTATTATAATGATCCATGTCATAAGAACATAATTAGCTCCATTAAAAGAAAAACTTATTATAATTAGAAAATCCATTTTCTAATCCAATTTCTAATCAATTTCTAATCACAATTTAATAGAATTTTTAGTTATACAAGTTATACATGAATACCATCTGCTTGATAAAAATTTAAAATTTTTACCAATAAGGCTAAAGTTTTCTTTACTACTATAATGAAGGGCATCAGGATTGTAAGCACATATGAATAGAGTGTGTGATCACATACTTGTGGGCACAATAACATTTCTAAATAATTTAAAGTGTGATAAACTGTACTGAATTATCTATATAAGATAGCTTGAGAATTCTATGTGAAATTTAGTTCAAGTAAATTATTTCTTTGCTACATGAAGTCCAAAACAATTAAACTTGGATACTTTCATTTTGAAAACTGTTATAGTAAAAATCAGTACTCAAATGGAAAGGAAATAAACTCATGTAAGACTATGGAATTCAAATAACTAACCTTTAACACTTTTTCTGGAACTTCAGGTAAAAGCTCCTGAAGTTGACACAGAGTTGCTAATAATATCCAGTGCAGTGAAGGTCCTTTGTTTAACATGAGCTGAGCCACCAATGGGTTAATACATGGAAAATCAAGTAAGTACATTTCTTCCTAGAAACAAGTTTAAAGGAATAATCAGCCACTGGTCCTTTGAAAATGATCCATTTTTTTCTGCTCAATCTAGCATATTAAATTTTTTGTCATTGCATCTATCACTCAATTTGAGATGCCTGGAAAAAAGTATGGCTAGTAGGGAAAGGAATTTCTTTGGCAGTTAAGAGTCATATGCTCTCAGAATTGAGAAAGATCTTAAAGTTCATTCATTTAAATCACTCATCTAAAAAATTTTGTTACAGTACATCTCCTTTGAATGACAATTGTTTTACCTAATGGTAGATTTTCTAACGAGAAACATTTTAGGGGACTTTTATAACTCAAGATTTCTTTGGCTCTCCCTTTGCAGGCCATATACTACTATCACTATTTGATTAAGATGGACCATGTTTATGAGAAACCATGTTTATGATATTTTCAGGAAAGCCTTGCTGTGAAGAGTATAGGAAGAACTTCTGTCGACCAGAACTGACCTTGATGGTCTAAAAATGTGTGTTTTCAGAGAGATCTCATAAAAGTCTAGAAATATAGCAGCCATGTTTTACTATTACTGTATTTCCTTTTCTTTCTGGGTTATGTTGGCTTTTTGCACCCTCTTTGATTTCATCAAACGACAGACATGTGAGTAGATTAGACATACCTTGGTGAGAGGGAACCTGCACAGACATACATACATACCATAATTAATTATACCCATACTTGCTGATAGTACTATGTTCTGTTTAGGCATATAAAAATTCTATAATTTAATATATATGAATGTTTGATGAATATATGTGAATACATTAATATATTATTTAATTTATTTGCTTTATAATTTTATTTTTTAAATGGGTAAAATAGTCACATGTTTCAAAATTCAAAAGGTACTAAAAGGTGTGCAGTAAAAACTCTCATCCTTACCCCATTATCCCAGTTCTCTCTGGAGATAACTAATGTTATCATTTCTTGATATCCTTCCAGAGATGTTTTATTCATTTACAAACACTTATAAATATTAATTTCCCTTGTTTTACACAAGTGGTAGTATACAAGCTCTACACTGCAACTTCATTTTTCATGTAATATATCTTAAAGATCATTCCATGTTAGTATGTAAAAAGCTTCATTATTCTTTTTTTACATTTTCATGATTTGAATATATTAAAAAAATAAAAGTAACAGAGATCTTAGGTTGGTATGAGAATTCGGAAATATTTATGCTTAAACAAAAGGAATTTCTAAAAATTAACTAATTAATCTTACAAATATTTTACAACTCTACTTTCAGTTTCAATTATGTAACTGAATTACTGACAAAATGGAATGATGGAATTTTGCTGTACTCATATTTACTACTCTTAAATGTTTAAATTTAGGAACTAGAAAAAGTTATGTTTTGAAGTCATTATATCACCCTATAATACACTTGATTTGAAAGTTCATTATAAAAGATCTCATTAAAATACTTCTGTGAAGTTGAAAAATACCCATGATTCTAGAAAATGATCTAAATAAATGTTGTACGTTATGGTTACTGCTATATATGCTCATGCAAACATTATTGGACAAAAATAAGCTACCAAAAAGAGAATTCCAGTACATGTATTTATATTTGCTTTGCAAATATCTAATTTATATATTTAGGAAATGAACCTTAGATGGTGAAACTTCAAGCCAGGATTTATCCAACCATTCATGAGGATCTCTCTTCGAGGTCATTAAATTGTGATCAGCAATTTGCCGAATTATCAGTGCAGCCTCTTCCACTCCTGGGGCAATTATAAGCTAAAATATATTTTTTATATGTTAGATTATAGGAAATTTTAGGAAGTAAAATATATCATTCAAAAATTGTTTGTAATTAGAATAAAAACCCCCAGCAGATTTTAATCTTTGAATATAATTTCAGATATAATTTATTAAAATATGTGAAATCCAGCATATTTTATTTGTGAGGACAAGCAATTTTACTTTCTTCTTTAAATATGATATCCTTATAGTTTTGCAATTTTGGGAGCTAAATTTCTTCATTTCCATTTTGTATTCATTAATAAATTTATTTGCAATTTGGATGTCATTAATAATTTTTAATATTTTGTTTATTTCCGAGTTAAATCTAGTAGTTCTCAAAAATAAGAATTAAAGGGGCACCTGGGTGGCTCTGTTGATTAGGCGTTTGCCACCAGCTTAAGTCATGATCCCAGGGTCTTGGGATCGAGTTGGGCATTGGGCTCCCTGGTCCGTGGGGAGACTGCTTCTCCCTCTCTCTCTGCCTACCGCTCCCCCTGCTTGTGCTATCTCTTTCTCTGTCAAATAAATAAATAAAATCTTTAAAAAAAAATAAGAATTTAAGAAATATAGTGCAAGATTTATCAAAATGACATTAAAAGATAAAGGATATTTACAGATAAATTTGATGCTGTATTTAAAAAAAAAGTTTTTTTTTTGAAGATTTTATTTATTTATTTGACAGAGGGCACAAGCAGGGGGAGCAGCAGGCGGAGGGAAAGGGAGAAGCAGGGAGCCCAATGCAGAGCTCTATCCCAGGACCCTGGAATCATGACCTGAGCTGAAGGCAGATGCTTAACCAACTGAGCCACCCAGGCACCCCCAAAAAGGAAAAAGTTTTGATTTAGAATATTTTGGGAAGGGGTGCCTGGGTGGCTCAGTGGGTTAAAGCCTCTGCCTTTGGCTCAGGTCCTGATCTCAGGGTCCTGGGATCAAGCCCCGCTTCCCCCTCTCTCTCTGCCTGCCTCTGCCTACTTGTGATCTCTCTCTCTCTTTCTGTCAAATAAATAAATAAAATCCTTTAAAAAAATAGAATATTTTTGGAATTGTTCCATCCAATATTGGGTTATTTGATGCTAAGCTGTGTGTGTGTTAAACTTAACTCTAAAAAAAGTTTCTTAATATCTCCTACTTCCTATCACTTGTGTTTCCTCCATGCCCTTCTCTCTTTCGAAATGCCAGCCTTTTTCTTCTGCTTTCAGTTCCATTTTTATCTTCTTCATCTTTTAGATTCAGTTGAAGTAAATATAGTCCATGGGTTAGCAGGCTTTTTTTTTTTTTAAGATTTATTTATTTAATTTAGAGAGAGGGGGGTTGAGGAAGGGGCAGAGGGAGAGGGAGAGAAAGTCCTAAGCAGACTCCATGCTAAGCAAGGAGCCCAAAGGGGGGCTCAATCTCAAGACCCCGAGATCACAAGTGGAGTCCAAACCAAGAGTCAGTGGCTCAACCAACTATACCACTCAGGCACCCCAGCCCATGGGTTAGCAGTTTAATGTGAATAGGAAACATTGCCCTAAACAATCATATCTTAGAAATATAAACATCCTGTCCTGTAGTGAAAATTCAAGAAACAAAGACTGTACGAACCTCATAAAATAATTATGACAATATTTTCTTTCACAAGATAACAAATAAAAAACTATTAGCACACACCTGGGGAGTACATGTATTCTAAAGAAGAATTTTCTTTAAATTACATTAAATAGGTACATTTTTTTTTTTTTTTTTTTGAGAAAGAGAGTGAGCAGTGGGGGGAGCAGGGAGGAGGGGCAGAGTGAGAGGGAAAGAGAGAATCATAAGCAAGCTCCATCCACAGTGGACTGGGGAGCCTGACTAGGGCTCAACTCAGGCTCAATCTCACGAACCTGAGATCATGACCTGAGGTGAAATCAAGTCGGTTGCTTAACTGACTGAGTCACGCAGGCACCCCAAATATGTATAGTGTACAGAAATAACACTGTTTGATTCCAAATTAATTTTATTGCAGTTTTGGATGTTTCAAGAAGATCTGATGCTTTTTTTTTAATGCTTTTATTTAAATATAAAAAGGCATAATTTTATGGTGATGGTAATGAATATTACCTTAATTTATTAGGCAAGGATTCTGGAGTTCATGGCTAGACTTGGGGAGATTCAGGAACCCCAAACATTATTTTCAAAATTTTGCATATATTGTTTATCTATGCATTTTTCTGCAAAAAAGAGTTTATAAAAAATGTATAGAACTTTTTTGACATTAGAATAAAATATAACATAACACTACTAGCAGTATTTTCTTTTAGTTTAAGAAAATGTACTTAAACTTCCTAATGCTTCCTTTATGGCTAGGCTCTTCAGATGCTTGAAAAAAAATGTTTTTAAATCCATACTGATGTGCTCTAACAGGCCCAAAGCCATATTACTAAATACAGTAAAGTAAAGCAACAATATACTTAAAAATGACTCTAGGGAACCCCCTTTAATGTGGTAATGTCATCAAGTCAGGGGAATAGGAGCTTGAGTACTGGTGACATATTGATAATAGAGCAAATTGATATTTGTTTCTCAAATTCTATGGAAAAACTGACCTACTTTTAAGATTATTATGTATAACTTGAAAAGCTTTTGGAAGAGTTTGATCCAGGTGGGAGCAGACTTTTGTTTGGAATGGATTGTGCCTGGGCATACTTCCTGTATCATCCCTAAATGCCTTCCTTGGAACATGTCCTCTATGGGCCATGTCACTGTACCTGAATATAGTATTGCTCACTGGTATCATATAACCCATGTATAGAGGAATAAAATGATTCTCTGAAGTATATTTTGCATATAACAGCTTATCATTAGCTGAAAAGAGGCTGGTTAAGTAGTGAAACCACACTTAAATGGGTAAAGGAAACAAACTTACATTTGCCATTCATTGATAACTTTTCTAAGAATTTTATTTCAATGTTTAATATGCATCACAGGATCAAAATGATCAGGATTCTATTTCAAATAGATCATTTGTTAATTTTCTTAACAGGTTGTGCTTTGATTTAATTCTATTCAGTAGATGTTTGTTGAACATTTTTACTGTGTACAAAGCACTGTGCTGGATGCTATACATTTTTCAAAGAAAAAGGGTCTGGTTCTTACCCTCCAGGGTGGAAGGTATATGAATGAATACATCATGCTACAATAAAGGTATGAAGTGCTCTTGCGAGAACAGGAGATTTATCCTGAGAGGGCATACTTGGGGCACATTTCTTAAAGGAGGTAGTGTTTGAGCTGGGCAACAAAAGACAGAACTCCAAAGGCTAGCAGTAAGAGGAAGGGGGAGACAGGCTGGGATGACATGTTTGTGCATTGGCTGAACTGTGATAGTGTGGACATATTCAGGAAATAGTGAGTAGAATGACGCTTAAGGAAGAATTACTAGGGGCCAAATTATGAAGTTTGAATCCAGCTGAGTTCGATCTCTATTTTGAATGAATTAGGAAGCTACAGAAGGTCTTCTGAGCGAGAAAATTCGATTTAACAACACATATTTACCAAAAATCTGCTACATACTTAGCGCTGTGCTGGGTGCCAGGAATACGAAAACAAATAAACATGTTTCCTTTTTTTCAGGAGTTTACAGTTCAGGAAGTGAAATGTTCACAGCTGTATTTCAGAAATGTAATTGGTGTGAATCTATATCATGCACCAAAGGAGGATGACTAGAAATAAGGAGATTAGTCAGGAAGTTGCTTTAAAACTCCAAAAGAGAGGTGAAGGCCTGAATTTGGGGGAAAGCAGTAGGAGTAGAATGGAGACACGTATTCTAGAGACACTGCCCCACAGATTAGGTTACAGTAATAATACCATAAACTAAGTTTGGGGAGGATGAGAAGTTGTGTTTTGGACATGCAGAGTTTGAGGCACCTGTGGGATATTCATGTAGAGATTTCCAGTAGCATGCTAGAATATAGGTGCAGATCTTAAGTCAAGAAAATTTTAAGGATTATATTCAGAAATGAAAGCTAAATTTGTGGGAATTCTGAATTTATTAAGGAAAGAGTTAAAGTGGTAACAGAAGAGGACTGAGCCCTGAATTTGGGGGATTATCTAAATTTCATAATGGAACATTGAAAAGAGAACCAAGAAAGGACACTGGTTAGAGATCACTAGAGCAGATAAAAAGAGTGTATGTTTCCTAAGTGAACATTTTTGATCAATGGATATTTACTTTTACTCATATCCTGCCAAGTAGTAATTAAGAGATAAAATATGACTTTAAATTTATTAAGGCTTTTATTTATTTATTTATTTTTATTTATTTGAGAGAGAGAGAGAGCACAAGCAGGGGGAGCAGCAGAGGGAGAAGCAGGCTCCCCACTGAGCAAGGATCCCGACACAGGGCTCAATCCCAGGACCTGAGGATTATAACCTGAGCCAAAGGCAGACACTTAACTAACTGAGCCACCCAGGCACCTTTCTTTTATTTTTAATTTTTATTATTTTTTAATGATTTTATTTATTTATTTGACAGAGAGAGAGGGAGAGCACAAGTAGGGGGAACGGCAGAGTGAGAGGAGAAGCAGGCTCCCCACTGAGCAAGGAGGCCACACAGGGCTTGAACCCAGGATCCCCGGACCATGACCAGAGCCAAAGGCAGATGCTCAACGAACTGAGCTACCCAGGTGCCCCAAGGGACCCTTCTTCTAGAACAGAAGTTTAAGTGGAAAGAATATTTATTAATTTGAAAACTGTTCTTTAAAAAGCTTTTGAGCATTTTTTAGTTTACTAATTTAATGTTTCTTTGCACTGGGCACTTGAGTTTGAGTATAATTTTGGTTTATGAAAAATACTTATAAACAAACATTTAAGAAAAGAATACCTTTACATCCAGTTCTTCTGATTTTAGCCCACACGATACCAAAACTGCATAAATCAGTGCTAGATGATGAAGTGTTTTTTCAGTAAGATGGTACCTAAAAAAAATTATATTACTATACTTATACTCATTTGATATCAGATTGTACCTATTAGAAGTTCAATTAATTTTGAGAATAATGTGGCTAAGATAAAGCTGTGTTGCAGACTCTGCACTCTTTTAAGAAGATGGTTCCACCTCCATTCTTTAACAATCCAGTTCAATCTAGGGGATGCTGAGAGTGTGTTTGAAGGGAGAAGTTTAACTCATCCCCTTACTGGCTCTCCAGGGATGGTTATCTGACTGATGCCAACTAAAATACTCTATCCCCCCTGGCCAAAATAACATTCAAAGTAATGTTCAGATATGAACATGTGACCAGAACCAGGATAATCAGAATCTTCCCTGAGTCTTTTCCTTGAACTGTTAGAAAAAACACTTTTTAAAATGATCATTATGTGATGTGATAGAGGTGTTAGCTAACCCTACAGTGGTAATCATATTATAATATATAAGTGTATCAAATCAGCATGTTGTAGACCTTAAACTTACACAATCTGGTATGTTAATTGTATCTCAATTAAAATAACACTTTTTTTTTTCCCCTATGGTTATTAAGCAGATGTGAGTCTTGAGCTATCTGCCTTGAGCTACTGCCTTTATCCACTTTAAGTACCCTAAGCAGCAAAAAGGAAATTT
The DNA here is from genome assembly GCA_028534135.1 of Potos flavus. NCBI lineage: Eukaryota > Metazoa > Chordata > Mammalia > Carnivora > Procyonidae > Potos > Potos flavus. Next base: position 18,587,630 of record CM052892.1, on the reverse strand, counting down.
ATTGGCTCATATTACTAGAAAGTCCAGGAGAAGACATTTATGGATCCAGGGACTCAAACCAGGTCATCAAGACATGGGCTCCTTAATTTCTTGGCTCTCCTTTACCCTGCTAGTTTTTTTCTCAGGTTAGCTTTTTCTGTAAGAGTGGCTGACAAGAGTGGCTTACAGTGCTTAAACTGTTTGTACAAACAATGTGGTTTCTGCTGAACACCTGCTTTTCTTCTTGGGAGTCTAGAATTTTAATATGTGCTAGGCAGAGGGTGTGTACACGATCAATCCTTAGTGAAAGCCCTGGGCATTGAGTCTCTAGTGAGTTTCCCTGGTACACAAAATTTTACAAGTGTTGTCACAACTCTTTCCGGTGGAAATTAAGCACATTCTGTGTGATTCTATTAAGAGAAGATTCCTGGAAGCTTCCTTCTAGCTTCCTCTGGATTTTGTTCCATGCACTTTTTCCCTTTGCTGATTTTGCTTGGTAACCACTTACAATAATAAATCATAGACATGAGTACAAGTATAGGCTGAATCCAGTGAATCCTCTTATCAAATCATCAAACCTAGGGGTAGTCTTGGGGACTCCTAACACATATTCTTAAACAGGAACTAATGGCATGAACTATGAAGGTAATTCAAGCAATTTTATTTTGTATGTTGAATTTTCTTCATTTGGTCAGTTAATTAAGATACCTCTTAAATGTTTTATACATCTAAAAATATAGAACTGAGATACCTAGAAGTCTGAAAATAACTACATTTTATAATAATATCTTATTGTAAATAAATAATTCTTCATATCCTGAACATTAAACTATCTCAGACTATTACATAATCGTTTTTTTTTTTTCATGAAAATCTGGGTAAAAATAAGTGTGAATCCCCTCTTTTTTGTTGTTCAATTATACCTCTGGAATACAGGTGACTAGCAATCTAAAAGCAACTTAAATTTTTTTCCTAAACAGTTTTATCTATAAGAGACTTCCAAGAACTTGATAAAGTTAAATGCTTTACAAGCAAGTTCCAAGCTTAAAATGCTAGACAGCCTTTACTAATATTCAAAATGAAGATTTCAGACCTAAATTATTATTTTTATTTTTCAATTTTGGTAGAAAGGAAAAGCAAGGTTAAATGATTTGGTAGAGGTTATTGTTTATAGAAAAAGAAATAAGAACCAAGGTGTTTGGACTCTTAAATTTTAACTTATACTTATCCCTTCATAATAATAATTGTATACAAAGAGCTTGGTTCAATAGGTAAACAAAAATGGAATCAAACTGGAAAGTCAGTAAAGGAAAAAAAATCACATATGCAATGTCAAATAAGGAAAGATCTCTATACCTTCTCTAGTAACTAAATAATATATTCTTAAAGATTTTATTTATTTGAGAGAAAGAGAGAGCACAAGCAGGAGGAGGGGCAGAGGGAGAAGGAGAAGCAGATTCCATGCTGAGCAGGGAGCCTGACACAGGGCTTGATCCCAGGACCTCAGGATGGTGACCTGAGCGGAAAGAAGATGCTTAATCAGCTGAGCTACCCAAGGCATGGCAGAATAGATAATATTTTAAAAACTTATACTATGAGTGATGTGTTTGTGTTATGTGATAGTGTAGAGATTAAAAAAAAGAAAGGAGACAGTTTGCAATTTAGTAGGAAAGATTCATTCATTCAATCAAGGAATATTTACCAAGCATCTATTATACGAAACAATGTGCAGTACCATGGGGCAAGTACTCCAAAATGATAATACAAAGCAAAATGTGATAAATATCAAAGATGAGGAAAAGATAGAGAGCTAAGGAGTTCAAAGGATGAAGAGATCACAATTAACTATCTATTCGTGTGCATGAGATGGGGGTATTAAGGAAAGATAGAATAGAAAAAGAAACATTTGGGGATAGGTTTTGAAAAATAGGCACGATTTCACCAGATCAAATAGTTGGATGAAATAGAGAATTTTTTTTTTAAGATTTTATTTATTTATTTATTTGACAGAGAGAGAGAGAGAGATCACAAGTAGGCAGAGAGGCAGACAGAGAGAGAGGGGGAAGCAGGCTCTCTGCTGAGCAGAGAGCCCGATGCGGGGCTCGATCCCAGGACTCTGAGATCATGACCTGAGCCGAAGGCAAAGGCTTTAACCCACTGAGCCACCCAGGCGCCCGGAAATAGAGAATATTGTAGAAAGAGAGAAATGTATCAGCAAAAGTAGAAGTGACAAAGGACCATATTTTCGAACCACTGAGCAATCCTTCTGGCTGAAATGGAAAACAGTGAAAATTAAGCCTGAAAATATAGGTCGGGATTATATTCTGAAGACTTTGAGTATTAGGGTGAATAGTATGTATGTATTCAGTAGATAATAGGGAAGTCTGTGAAGGCTTTTTATCAGAGTGAAACAGTAAGAGCCTGGTTTTTGAAATATTAATCGAATGTATGACAGATTATGGAGAGTAACATGGAGAGCCATGAGGTGGGAAAACAGTTTGGTATTCTATTTTAACAGTCCACATAAGATCTGAACTAAGATGTTGGTAGTATAAATGGAGAGAGGGGATAGATAAAAAAGAGACTAGTGGTTATATCCATAAGATATGTTTTCTAATTTTGGTGATTAAAAGAAAGGCAATAGTCATAAATAGCCAAAGGGCAGAAAAGAGGAGATACTGTTTCAGAGAGGGTAGAGAATATAATGAATTCACCCTGGAACATGTTAAGTTTGAGAGTCTATAAAATATCAGGGTGGAAATATTTAATAGAAAATTAGAGATAAATGTCAGGAATTTCAAAGAGAGATTGCAGCTGCAGATATAAATATAATAATTATAGGCAGAAAGATGCTGATTGAAGTTATGGCAGTGGGTAAGGTTTCTAATGGATTGAATAGAAGAAAAAGAAAATTCAGATGTATCTGGAGACTGTGTCAAGGAAGAAGAAGAGGTAAAGACAGAGAAAGAGTAGTTAGAGAGAAGATCAAAACTGTGAAGTGTCATAGAACTGAAGAGCTTCAGGTAAGGAAACACTGACAACAGTCTTCAACACTTCAGAGCAGTGAAAGATAAAAATACTTTTGGAGGTGGAAATGATCCTGACAGACAGATTAGTACAGATGTAGGAAGAAAAGCCAGACTGCAGAGAATAAAAAAAGGAGGAAGCTGTGGTTCATAAAATTTTGAGATGAAGGAAAGAAGGGACATATAATGATAACTTGAGCCAGTGTCTTGGCATGGATTTTTTGTAATTTTTAAGTTAAGAATGTCAATGAAAGAAAGAATAGCAAGTTGGTAAACTTAATAAGCTTTTAGAAAGAAGTGATTTAAGAATGGCATCTTTTAACAGACAAGTCAGAACTAAAAAGTAATAAAAAGTGAAATACTTAAAGCAGCAACTCTTAGTGGACTAGAGGAGGATGATTTGCACAATGTCCAGGCGAAATATATCATCTCCAAAATCCTGATTTGTTTTCCTATGGGCATGCCTCCACCTCGAAGATCCCTGACTCTGCAAACTAGATGAGCAAGTGGAAGATTTGCATAGCTACTTTTATTCAAAGAAGAGGGCCAAATAACTTAAGAAATATAAACGTGACTTTGGATGAAGAAATGTTTACTTACTCTGAGTTTAATGTTTTTTTGGTATATAAGATTATCCAACAATAGCTGTACTGGAATGATAATGCCATCAGTCTCATAATGATATTGTCTGCTGCCTTCTCACAATTCAATTCTTCTAGGTCCTACCAGAAAATAAATAAAATAAAAAGATTCACTAGGTTGAATAGTTGTTATGAAATTATTACCATATTTCAATAATCTTATTATATAATTTTATTATATAAATTATATAATTATTATATAATTATATAACTTATATAATCTTAATCTATAATCTATTATATATAATTATATAATCTTACCTATAATTTTAATATAATATTTAATATATAATATAATATATTATATTATATACACAATATATATAATTATATATAATTATATTGGGGCACCCAGGCACCCCAATCTTTTTTTTTAACATCTTATTTTATTTTTTTAGTGTTCCAAGATTCATTGTTTATGCAGCACATCGACTGCTCCATGCAATACGTGCCCTCCTTAATACCCACAACCGGGCTCACACATCCCCCCTCCCCATCCCTTCCAAAACCCTCAGTTTGTTTCTCAGAGTCCACAGTCTCTCATGCTTTGTCTCCCCCTTC
>CM052892.1:18572218-18582923 GCA_028534135.1 Potos flavus | reverse complement strand
GTAAATACCCAGTAGTGCAATTGCAGGGTCATAGGGTAGCTCTATTTTTAATTTTTTGAGGAATCTCCACACTGTTTTCCAAAGTGGCTGCACCAACTTGCATTCTCACCAACAGTGTAAGAGGATTCCCCTTTTTCCGCATCCTCTCCAACACTTGTTATTTCCTGTCCTGTTGATTTTGTAGGCACCCCTATCTTAGAGAATCTTAAGCAGGCTGCATGGAGCCCAACTTGGGTCTACAATTAATTTTTGATAGAGTGAATGATTCAGAAACTGTCTTACTCTAACATTAAATCATGTAACTATGAATTAAAATTAAAAGTTCTCCCAAATGATATTTTGCCCTAAATAATTGTTTTTTTAAAAACTTTAGGGGCACCTGGGTGGCTCAGCTGGTTAAACATATGCCTTTGGCTCAGGTCATGATCCCAGGGTCCTGGGACAGGGCCCCACATTGGGCTCCCTGCTCAGGTGGGCACCTGCTTCTCACTCTCCCTCTACCACTCCCCCTGCTTGTGCTCTCTTGTTCCCACTCTCTCTCTCTCAAATAAATAAAATCTTTTTAAAAAGCTTTAAATATGTAAGACATGGTAGCTCTTAAGAAACCCTCTAACAGAGCTTTGTGTTTCCATTATATAATTCTTACACTGTTAACATTTGCTCATGACCAGACTTCTACCTTACCATATTTGCCATTAATTTATATTCTATCCTATCAAACTTGGTTTCTGCTCCCCACTTCCACCCTACAGAATTAATTTCTTTGTAATTTGTACTCCAATTAAGCAAACACATCAAGGAGATTTAGTCAAGAATTTGTACATGTTAAATTCCAAACTATAGGGATTTTTTAAAGAGAATTTTTCTTTTTCCTTTTTTTTTTTAACTGGCTTACTTATAGGCAATCCCCACTTACCTTAGAGAAAATCCCATATTACTAAACACGGATTAATTTACTACCACCTTTTAAGAAACATAGTGGCTAGGATTTGATTTTTAAGGTTTTCAACACTGTAATTATTCTATAAATATATTTTAAAATAGGTCAATATTATAACATTAAAGATTCCATATTTGCTTTGTCTTCTTAAAGTATGCTAAAAATAAGGCATTAAAGAAGTTTGATAATAGTCATTTTCCATAGTGATGATTTTAATACTTGTTGTCCATTTGCAAAGTTTTGGAAGAAAACACTAATAGATTATAGTTAAGCTCTCTATAGTAAAACTAATAATAAATTACATGGTTATATATACTGTACTATATTTAATTTATATTTTTTGCTGTATAATTTTACCTGCAAAATTATGGCAGTGTGTTCATCAATTGTCACCACTACATAACACTCTGTACCTCCAAAGAGTTTCAATGACTCACTGCAGCATCTCTCCACTAGTGTGATATTATACCTGTAAAATACCATATTTTGGGGTGACATAATGCAATGGCTAAGAAAAATTCTTTAAGAAAAGTTGTATTGTCCCCCTGCATATTAAATTATTTGAACTACTGTGCTTTTTCATACATCAATTTATTCCACTTTATAAATTTGAGGAATAAAATTAAGACTTATTCAGTATACATGATAAATTAGTTGAGATGTGCATTGCTTTAGGTATTCATTTAGAACATCATAGTCCTGGGCGCCTGGGTGGCTCAGCGACCATGGTTAAGCGACTGCCTCCGGCTCAGGTCGTGATCCTGGAGTCCCGGGATCGAGTCTCACATCGGGCTCCCAGCTCCATGGGGAGTCTGCTTCTCCCTCTGACCTTCTCCTCTCTCATTCTCTCTCTCTCAAATAAATAAAATCTTATTTAAAAAAAAAAAAGAACATCATAGTCCTATTTCCCATGCAATATTTAAAGCCCTCTAAATAGGAATACTCATTTTCAATATTATCAATGACCCCAAAATATGATCATAAAATTTGCAGGGAAAAAACACATAAAGTGTTCATATTTGCTGGTAACAAAAGAAATTAAATTAAGATATAAATTTAGACAATAATGAAATATTTTTTCTTTACAAGATTGATATATATCGCTAAAAAAAGATAATATTCAGTAATTATGATGGTGTACTATAGGGAGAGAAGTGTGACTTGACATAAACTCTCTGGAAAACTATTTCTATGTGATATAACTGTACACTTCAGAGAGAAATATGCCACATATATAGCACAATGTTTAGCCATTTAGGATATATATACCTTTGCTAAAGTTATGAAATCAATAACTTACTTGGATTCTAGCAGCTGAAGTATTTCTTGAGTATTAAGAAGTCCTTCAGATGCAAAAAACACATATGGAACCTGAATTTCCAAAAGAAATCCACCAAAACTATCCAGCGAGGTGCTTCCTAAATAAGAGAAAGTTTATAAATACATCTCTCTTTTCTCATCCTTCATCTCTTTCTCTTTTTTACTAAACATGAGAATAGCAAGGGTATGTTCAAGGAGTAGTACAAAAATAAAACATAGTCATTGTAAAAAATCAGAAATCAGAATAAAGATCTGAAAAATAAAATAAAAACCACATGTTATCCTACTACCTAAAAATAAAACAGCATTAACAGAATTTACTAAAACTACTTTATGATATGTTAATAGGAAAATAATAAATACATCAATAGACAAATGGACAAAGAACATTAATAGGCAATTTACAAATGAATGGCTATACAAGATCAATTCACATCTGAAAAGACATGGATAATCAAAGACATTATCTGTAATTAATTAACTATAAAATATTTTATGCCTATAATTCTGTCAAAGATTTAAAAGAATAATTATACCTACTTACAAGGATTCTCTTATACTTTCTGCACAAATATGAATTGAGATAGCATTTCTGGAAGGATATTTGGCAATATATAAATGTGTGTATACCTTTGACCCGGCAACTCATTTTACTTCTTAGAACAAGTATATTAAAATAAATAAGATATATAAGCTACTATAAATCTTATAGTACAATAGTTGAAAATTGAAGCATTATAAATGCTCCAAATAAGGAATTGGTTGAATCATTTAAGTTCATCTTTGAGAGAGTGGAAGAAGCCTCCACGTATAAACTGGGATATGTATCTTTTATCTTTTGGTGGGCCCTTAGTTAATCAATTTAACATTTAATTCTATCTATCAAAGATTCCAAACTAATCATTATGGTGACTCTATTTTTAGCATTGAATTGGAATATCTCAGAATTCAAACTTCCCACTCAGACTTGAGGTGGACAGAAAATAACTTACGGCAAGTATTGAAAGGGATGCACTGGGACTAAAAGTGTAAAGCTTTTTAATTTAATGGATGTGAGAATTCACAACCTGAGTCATGTGAAGTGTTGCTGAGTAATACAAAGAAACCAAATGATATACAAAGTGGATTTAAACTCTTTTTGAAGTGTTTGTGTATATATATATATTTTTTGCACATGAGGTTTTCTGAATCAGTCAACCTACTACAACAGAATTTCCCCTAAAATTCAATAAAAAATACTATTGCATGGAAGTATCGGGTGAAATTAGATATAATCGTAACAAATTGTGCTATTTTAAGTAAAATTTAGAAGGTAAAGGGATGAAGACAAATATAACCAAGATACAAATATAACAAATATTACTTTACAAATAAGGAATATACGGTAAGGGGTAAAGAACTGGCCCAAGGTCACAGGGAGTGATGAGGTTAGAGCTTGAACTCAAGTCCGCTAATGCCATTGCTCATTATTTTTCCACAGATCAGAAGCAGAAAACAGACAATTTCCATTCTACTACAACAAAAGGATTTTAGTTTAAATCCTTACTCTTTAAAACTGTGTCTGGAAGAATCACTTTGAAGACCTTGTGAGGAATATTCAATTTCTTGCAGTGTTTAGTCCAACAAGAGTTTTCTACAAAATTGTATTCCACCACAAATGAGAAGTTACTCCAGGGGAAATCTGATCCAATATATTGATTATGTACAACTACACAGGAACTTGTACTGAAGACAAAATAAAGCCAAGAAAATGGAATTATATTTGTGTCATTATTTACTTGGAAGGCCAAAAGATGACTGTTTTGGCTATTTTATTCTTCTCTAGTGTATACTTGCTTATCTTGGAAAGGCACTGGTGTATTTTCTGTTGATTTGTTCTCCAATTGTGCTAATTCCTTTTTCTCTTTCTTTTTGATGATCATACATTTAAAAAAATTTTTTTAAGATTTTTAAAAAAGATTTTATTTATTTATTCTAGAGATAGAGCCAGCCCAAGTGGGGGAGGGACAGAGGGAAAAGCAGGCTCCCCAATGACCAGGGAGCCCTACAATGAGAATGATGATGATGATGTGATGATGATGACAATGAGCATGATGATGACGATGGCAATGATGACGATGATGACAATGATGATGTGGAACTTGATCCCAGGACCCTGGAATCACAACCTGAGCCAAAGGCAGCCGTTTAACTGACTGAGCCACCCAGGTGCCCCTTTTGGGGCTCAATCCCAGGACCCTGGGATCATCACTGAGCCAAAGGCAGACGTTTAACTGACTGAGCCACCCAAGTGCCCCTTGTAAGATTTTATTTTTTAAGTAATCTCTACACCCAACGTGGGGCTCAAACTCATAACCCAGAGATCAAGAGTTGTATGCTCTTCCAACTAAGCCAGCCAGGTGCCCCTATGGTCATACATTTTTTTTAAAAAAAAACAAGATCTAAAAAACTGTGGACTACTTCACATTCTCAAATGCAAGAGACCCTAATTTTATTAACCGAGTCCTATCAATAACAGACAAGTCACTATGAAATTCATTTTCTTACACACGTGAGGTTTCATCTTTGAGGATCTACATAATAGAATATTATCTGACAACTTTGAAATGATTTTTCTTTTTCTCAATGAGCTTCATAGGTGATTTAGCAACAACAAAAAAACAGATACTTAAATGTCATAAGTTTATCTTTCCTATCTTCAAATTCCATATAATAGCACTTATTGTAATGAAAATTCTCTACTGCTGTTTTCTCTCTAGAGCAATCTAGATAGATAACAGACATAAGTTAAATGCTTTTATGGGCTTCTATTTGATTTACAACTTCTTTTGTTATCTGGATCCCAATATTAGCAATAAAGATTTCTACATAAAATAAGCAAAATAAAAACATTTTAGACAAGTCAACACTAAATTTTATTATTAGCATGCTCTCACCAAAAGAATTTCTAAAGGACATACTTCAGGAAGAAGGAGAACTCGAAAGAAAGGAAGAAGATATAAGAAACAATGCTGAGCAAAAAAAACCCAAACCGGTATAAACAAGGGTAAATCTAAATGGGTACTTCCTGTACTAACAGTAACACTGATAATGATAAGTTGGGGATATTATAGCAAGATTAAACTAAAATTCTGGACAACAATAATATATAATACACAAAGCAATGACCTGAGTTGAAGTATCCTAATGTAAAACATTTTTCAGGAAGAGGAGAGATACATTGATTCTGAACCTTTTAAAAAGTTAAATTCCAAGAGAAATTATGCTTTTCCTGTGGAACTGGTATGCCTATTCCCCATAGGTGAAGAAATACATTTTTACCCATTTAAGACACTTTCAGATTCCAGAAAATCTTTCCTTTTGTTTGAATGTAAGACAGTCAATGTTAAACCTGTTGGGAAAAAAAGAGTAATATAAAAAAGTGTTTTTCAGTTTTGTTCATACATAATTTTTAGATGTTATAGATTGCACTACTATAAAAAATTAATTAAAGACCTTGAACAAGGAAACTGCTTAAAATACAATTTGCTGAATTCTTCTTCTGTCTCTGGGTATCAGAAAGTTTCAAGCAGAGTCAATTATCATATGGTTTCACTTATGTGTGGAGCATAAGGAAAAACATGGAGGGCATTGTGAGAAGGAAAGGAAGGGTGAATGGGGGGAAATCGGAGGGGGAGATGAACCATGAGAGACTGTGGACTCTGAGCAACAAACTGAAGGTTTTGGAGGGGAGGGGGTTGGGGGGTTGGGCGAGCCTGGTGGTGGGTATTGAGGAGGGCATGTACTGCATGGAGCACTGGGTGTGGTACATGAACAATGAATCTTGGAACACTGAAAAAATAAAATAAAAGTAATTGGGAAAAAAAAACAAACAGAAAGTTTGAAGCGTGGGCAATATTTCTGTTGTGTGTGCATGTTTTGTATGTAGAAGCATGGAAATTCTGAATTTATTGTGTAAAATAATAAAATGTATCAAAATCTTAATTATAAAGTAGCCAAATTAAACACTCACCCATTTTGTGCATTTAAATTTACTTTGCTAAAAATCATGGTTGATTTTACCTTTTTACTCTAGTCAAAAATTTAAGTAAGTAACTAAATAGCAAGAGATTACATTTTGATGTCGTTTTTTCCTTTCTGTTGGCTGTATAAGAAGAAGAAGACCTGTTAGGTGCCATCTGCTCCTTAGATTCACTTCCGCTTCTTAATCATAATTTAAGTTTCTTATGTTACTGATTTTTTAACAAAAATAAAATAAATTTCAAAAAATTCTGTAGCCACACATACAGTTTATTTTTGGTAGACATCACTGGTTTAAGAATAGCTAATTCTAGTTAAAATAAATTTTACACTCTATTGGTGTATTTTTGTCCGTTGTAAAGTTGACAAAGGCATGATGTGATAATGACAGTAATGCTTAATAATTTTATGTTTACTTGGCTTGCTATGACAATAGTTTTGGTAGCAATAAGAAAAGGATGAGTAGTATTTCTCTTTTGTATATAAATTTATAAAGTCATATCATTATTATTATTATTATTTTAAAAGATTTTATTTTTAAGCAATCTCTACAACCAACGTGGGGCCCAAACTCACAATGCTGAGATCAAGAGTTGCATGGTCCACCAACTGAGCGATCCAGGCACCCCAAGCTCAAACTATTTTTTTTAATTTAATTTTATTTTTTCAGTGTTCCAAGATTCATTGTTCATGCACCACACCCAGTGCTCCACGCAAAGCTCAGACTATTTAAAACCTAATCTCTTTAGCTAATTTGTTTTAGCTATAATCTTAAAGGAGATTACTTGCTAAATGCATTTCTAGGATCTTACAAGCACAGAGAAGATGAAACTATATTTCTACTTTCTAACACTAGATAGAAAAAGAAGGCCTCACTTCTAGACACAGAGGATAGCAGCTTGTTAGAAAGGTAGGAAAAACATTTTTTCAGCTTAGAGGGTCAAATATTTTTGTGTCAGTAAACCTTGTTGAAAGAAAATAGCAGAGTAGTGATGATATAATCCCCAAAGCCAAAAGAAATAGAATGTTCAGCATGAAGCCTAGATAAGAAGTGATATATACAATAATAATTTGTCCATATGTCTTAAGTACATCAAAAGAAAAGGTGCCCCATTAAGTAGGTTTAAGTATTCTCTGTGGGGCAGGAATATTTCCTCAGCCTCTTTACATAAGTATTACCTCAGTTCCCCAAATCCCTTTGTCTCAATGCTACATTGCTCAGCACTTTTCTTTTTTTTTTTATTTATTTGTCAGAGAGAGAGTGAGAGAGAGATCACAAGTAGGCAGAGAGGCAGGCAGAGGCAGAGGGAGAAGCAGGCTCCCCACCAAGCAAGAAGCCCGGTGTGGGACTTGATCCCAGGACCCTGGGATCATGACCAGTCGAAGGCAGCCCCTTAACCAACTGAGCCACCCAGGCGTCCCAGCACTTTCCTAATTAATTAAAAAAAATGTTTTCAGTTACCCTGATTCCAGACAGGTGTGGCAGGTTCAAACCTCACAATTGTCAACTACTACTTTAACATTTTGATACTAGTAAAATATTATGTATTTGGTGGATAAGACCTCATCTTCCCAGGACAGGAAACCTGGATGAAATAATAAGATCCAAGCTTGCAAATTTGGACTCTAAACACATGATAATGTCTAGAAATAGCACCTTATAAATTTCTACTGGAAAGAGACTTCCATTCTCACATTACTATAATTTAATAGTTAATTTTACTAAGTGCACCGATAAGCTGACATTTGTAATATTTGTATATAATTCAGTTCAATCTTTTTCACTAGTCTCAGTCTACTAGGTATATAGAGAGGCATTCATAAGTTCAGTTATTCAATTCATTTTTATTAAGTTCCTTCTATATTCCAGACATTTTTGTGGGTGCTACAAATTAGGGCATGGTCCTTAACCTCCAGAAGGTGACATGCTAGTGAGGAAAAGAGACAATAGAATCAGTTGTTACAGCCTAAGATGGTAAGTAGTGCCTTAGAAGTATGCACATAATACACTAAGAACACAAGGGAAAGCATTTAAATCAAGGCTTCCTGAACAAATGTTTTAACTAATTTTTAAAGGATGTGTAAGAGTTAGCTGCTAAAGAAGGGAGAAGAGCACTCCGATAGCAGGAACAGGAAGCATAATATAGGAAACAGCATGATAAATAGCTTGGTAGGGTTACAGCAAAGATATATTTGGAGATAGCCAAAGATGCAATTTATGGAGGGAAGAGAAATAGTAAACAAAGGTTGAAGGTGGTATTTTATTTTTAATACTGGAGGACTTAAAGATTAAGGGAGAGCCTTTAGAGAGGAAGATTGGGCGAGGAAATAACTGATGGGAACACACTGATGCGGGAAGAGATGGGATCCAAAACAGAAGTGGAAAATTGGTTTTCAAAGGGAGAAGGTTCACCTCCTTTATAAAGAAAGGAAGAAAAGGTAAACAAATAGAAGAAATGAAGGTAAGCTTGTAGACAGTAAGGTTGTAAGATGAAAGGTTGTTAAGAAGTATTAAGAGCCCATTCAAGGTCAGAGAAGTTAAGTTTGTAGTGGTACTAAACTATCTGATTTTCTCTAATAACACTCAGGAGCTCAGGTATAGGAACAGAGGGGTTAAATGTCTTGATGGATTCAGAGCTGAGATTAAATGGAAGGTACAGCAGAAGGACAAGACTGATTAAAGTCATGGGCATTCACCAAGTATGGAAAGAGAAAAATGCTGAGGAATTGACTGATTACAAGAAAGGAGTTGACTGATTACAGATCTCTAAGTTGCTGAACATCATGGAAGAGGTAGGATAGCTGTGGACAGAGAGCAATGTATCAGAGTTTAAAGATCAGAAGTAGCACAGTTCTGCATTATTACAAGGTCGATGGCATAACCAAAGAGTGAATATCATTTCTCCTGTGGAGGTCAATGAAACTACAAGGTCAGGGTGTTGAATGGGCCATTCACATTAAAGACACCTAGGATAATGGCAGGACTAGGAGTGAAAAGAATACTATGAACCATGTGCACAACTGTCTATGGATGATGGGGAATGTTTGGGTGGTTACTAGATGATGGCAAGAGAATGGTGTGGCAATATGGCATAGCCTCAGAAGACAGAGAAATAATGTTATTGTTTTTTAAGATTTTATTTATTTATTTGACAGAGAGAGAGAGAGACAGTGAGAGAGGGAGCACAAGCAGGGGGAGTGGGAGAAGGAGAAGCAGGCTTCCCGCGAGCAGGAAGCCTGATGTGGGGCTTGATCCCAGGACCCTGGGGATCATGGCCTGAGCTGAAAGCAGATGCTTAACAGCTGAGCCACCCAGGAGTCCCAAGAAATAATGTTTTGGAAAGCAAGAAATGGCCCTCCCTTTCAATCCTATTTTATATATATATATATATATATATATATACACACACACACACACACACACATACATCTCATATATAAGAGGGAGAGAATTATCGGCTTCTATATGAAAGGGATTCAGGGGAAGCTGTATCATCTGCGGAAAGCTGAGTTCACTTAAGACAAAGAGATAAAAAAGGAAAAGGGTTTACATATAAGCAGTGGGTTCCATGGCACAAAGTGGAAAGGGTTGGCAGAGAGGGCAATAGTTGGTATAAGAGTTGAAGAATGACACTAGAATAAGACAGACCTTGGTTTAAATCCTGATTCCCTTACTACCTGTGATGTGCGTCATGTTACAATACCTCTATGAACTTTAGTTTCTTTATTTGTAAAACTGATTTATAGAGTTGTTTTAAGTATACAGAATCATTTAGCAACTAGTAGATAATCAATAAAAGGTGTCAACTGATAATAATAATATACACAAAAGTACATATCATGTACATATAAGTACATTATAGTATATTTACATTGCAGACTTAAAGTCCAGATATATTTAAAAACTGGTCAGATTCCATTGAGTTATATACTTTTAATGAATGAATTTTATGTTATTATATCTTAATTGAAAAACTTACATCACTACATTTTTGTATGTTCCAAACATTTGTTATCAAATGAAGCATAATTTAAAACTCCCTACCTTCCATTTTGTTAAGGATTTTAATGAGTAAATGTTTTTCACCATCTGAGTCCATTCTTATTATAATCAGCACCTGATCAAAAATAAGAATTTCATATATCTCTGAATAATTATTCTTTTTCATAGTTTTGCTACTGTGACAAAATAACAAGCTTCAATGGTTACATGAAACTATTGACAAAAAGATCAAGTAAATATTTGTGTTGTAAAAGATATCAGTGCTTAAACACAAAGGAATAAATTCTGGTAGGATCAAATATCAATGAGGAAAATATTCTGGAGTGGGGCATTCTTAGCATTCATGTACTCCCATAAGGGTGACTGTATACACAAATTGTCTCTACCTGCATTGTTAGTGTTAAATTCAACCCAGACAAGTT
>CM052892.1:18544615-18572118 GCA_028534135.1 Potos flavus | reverse complement strand
TTTTTTTTTTTTTTGGTTGGGTAGGGGGAGAGTACAACAAATAAATTTCAATTTTTAAATTTCTTACTGATTATTTTACTTTATTAATTTTTTAAATTTAATTTTATTTTTTCAGTGTTCCAAGATTCATTGTTCATGCACCACACCCAGTGCTCCATGCGATACGTGCCCTCCTCAATACCCACCACCAAGCTCACCCAACCCCCCACCTCCCTTCCCTCCAAAACCCTCAGTTTGTTTCTCAGAGTCCACAGTCTCTCATGGTTCATCTCCCACTCTGATTTCCCCCAATTCACTTCCTTTCCTTCTCCCAATGTCCTCCATGTTTTACTTTATGCTCCACATGTAAGTGAAACCATATGATAACTGATATTTTACTTTATTTTAATGACAAGCAAGTTATCTAAGTAACCACAGAGTTGGAGATAAAGACACAGGAGGGACAAAGAAAAAAAAGAAGAAAAAGGCCAAATTTGTATTCAGATTTAGCATAAAGCATTTGAAATGTTTTTCAGCTTGAAAACATTTAAGAAAGTCTTTCCTCTTAAATCTTTATCAATGTAATCTTCATATGCTTGAGGTAGGGTAGACAAAAATTTCCAATATAATCCAAAGCATAAGCTAAATGCTTTTTTAATAGAATCATATAAGATAAGCTTCTGGCTCAACATCTAAAAATAAATTATTGTAGTTCTGTTATTTGGTATATGTTCATGAACTTAGATGTACCAGACAACAGTTTTGAGATTTGGAGAGCCAATCCATAGAAAACTGCATATAATAAAAATTAAAGTATTTTTAAATTCAAGATACATGAACAATGATGCAAATCATCCTTTCTCTGGGTCTGATTCTGTTTTGTTAACTTACTTAAGGAGAAAACTATCAAGGTACCAAATAGTCTAGACTATTTCATCATTTCAGAGTTAAATGCAAAGTTGATCTGACATCCAATTCTGAGCTGAAGGCAAATGCTTAACGGCTGAGCCACCCAGGCTTCCCCAAGAAATAATGTTTTGGAAAGGATAATACCGTTATCTGCTTTATTCCAGCACTTACCTTAATCTGTTGTTCACTTTGCATCCAATTTAGTATCTGACATTGTAGTTCTTGTATCTTATAGTTGGTTTCAGGCTTTTTTTCCCTAATAAACTGTACAATCTCCAGCTGTCTCCAAATGTCATCCAAATAGGAGCCTAAAATGCTTTTGTAGATATCTTTTGCATTTGACAAATATCCTGTTAAAAACAAAAGTGGGGGTGGTTGGGGAAGGCATATCTTTTTGTTCTTTGAGAAACTCCATGAATCATAACAGAGTTAAAATTTCCTTTAATCCTTTTTCGATTTTGATTAAAGATATTAACTAATGAAAACCTTAAAACTGAGGGAAGCTGAAAAATACGTACCAAATGTCTCCTTTTAGGCTACATAATGACATACTCTATATATCCTCTGAATATACCCCTTCTTTTCCTGCCTTCTGGCTTGATCTACACTTACATGCAAGTCCTATGGAAATGCTACTTCATTGGAATTTTCTTGGTATTTTATCTATAGAGCTTTTGTACTTGATTTCTTATTTATATATATGACAATCTCATTAGTCTATAAACTCTTGGGATATAATCCATGACATTTACGCATAATTCACTTATACAGCTGCTAAAAGAGCAGAGCCTAAATTCAGACTCACTAAAACAGTTTCTAAACAGAATCCTGACCAATCTCTGAAAGTTCATATTCAGTAAATCTAGACTCTTTCCCTGGGATTTCTGCCTAAAAGCTCTTCCTGATTCTCTAGACCTAATCTTCTGAAAGAGAAGCCTAAGCCAGCAGTATCCCTGTTTCAATGGCTCCCTATCATCTACAGAATAAGGTCTCAACTCTTTTGCGCAGCCTAAAAGGCTATTCATGATTTATCTCTTTGTTATGTCTTCAGGCTTAGTTCCTATTCCTTTCTACCTTATTCTCCTTGATTTAGCTACATGCAGCACACCCACTGGGTCATTCTTCTGGGCTCTCGATTCTGCCTATAATACCGTTTCATACTTTCTTTACTTGGCAAACTCCTACTTGTTTTTAAACAAACATTCAGCTTTAAGGGTAACAGTCTTGATCCTTTGTGCCATTAGTACATATTGCTGCTGTAATACCCATTACACAATACTGAATTTATTTCTGGGTTAAAACTCAGGAGTGAAACTCTATGCCTTTAGTCTTGAAACTCATTAACTTGCTAGCTTGGGAGAGGGAGCAAACTAGAAGCTAGGAGAAAAATAAAGAATTCTGGAAGGCAGCAGGGCAGACAGCTAGACCCCTCTGGACCTTTCTTTCTCTGCCATTATGCAGAGTAGAAGAAAAGAAGACAATCTAATTCACTCTGATTTTGAGAGGTTTAGAGGAGTCAGAAATCTCTCCACTAAAAATGTCCAAGGTGGCTAGGTTATTCCTTATGGCTTGGTACGTAGGGCTTAAGAAGTTTGTTTTCCAACAAGGATTTTACTTTCATAGTATTCCACAAGGTAACCAAACAGCAATTCCCAGGTTTGATTTGGTGAAAGTATTTCTTTAAGAAGCAAAAATAATTCAGCTAAAGTACATAGTTCTTAACTGTCTCACCTAATCCTAGGGTAGATTGTAAGAGTACTTACAGGTGAATATACCTCAAATATTATTTCTCTAATTCTAGCTCTCTAATACTAATAAGTATTGAGCAACAGTGAGTCAAAATTGCACTCTCTTTATAGCACTGGGAGCTCAGATATTCTAGATTCTGACATTCTGCCTTATGTTATGCTTTAACAATCAGCCTAGCTTTTGATAGAACTAATGATCTTTTACAGAAGCTGAAAAGTATAATGAAGACAGGTGACTAAACAGAAGGCATGTAATACTATGCCCCTATACCAATTTCAGGTACTGTAAACTAGGGTGAGAGCCCCCAGTCCATACTTGTCTGGGGATGGAGGTGAAACAACCGAATCTAGCATCCACACCCAAGTGGTTTAATTGGAGAGAAAAGGAAGAGCACCATGTTTGGCTTTCTAAAGATAGCTGTAATTTAGCTATAATACTTGGCCAGATAATACTAATATAATACTTGGCCAAATATTATAACTCCCAGTGCCGTAGAGGGAGTACAGTTGTGATTCACTGCTGCTCAGTACTTATCGAAACCTTGGATTAGAGAAATACTTGTCTGGGTCACAGATAAAACCTCTGGGTCACAGATCAGAGTAAAATTATTTTCACTTTATATTTCAAATAGGTTCTAGAAATTCTAAATTATAAAACAATTCTATAAGTATACCATTATTAAACAAGTCTAAATAATCCTGCAATAAGGAGTCTCAAGTAGTAGGGTATTAAGACAGATACTTAAATGATTTTGACGGTTTAGAAAAAATTTCTAAAATCTTTAAATTTTCCAATGTATTCAAAATAGCTTGATTTTTATTCCTCCAGTAATTCATATCCTAATTTACAGACAAAACTAAAAAAAGAAATTGCAAAATATCATACTACTAATAATTTGGTTATATTAGTTATATATATTCACCTAGCAAAGATTCAAAGTCACAAACATTCAATGAAGACCTAAAATGTACATAGCAAAATATCATCTTATGTTAAAAAGTAGTACATGATAATGATTATACAATCAAGTATGTTTAAGGCATTATGACTCTGTAATTCAGGCCTAGATTAGAGAATCATAAAACTATTTTTCTAAGTGATATTTATTACAAATGATTTCTTTTAAAGAATACAGGCAGAATAAAAATATATATTCTATTATAATTATGTCAAAATGTATATAATGTTTAATGTGGAAGTAAAAGAGGCTACATAATTTCTTATTATAAGGTGCATCTTTTCCAGAAAAGTAAAAGTTATTTCAGACGAAATATTTCAATAGGAAGAAAAGGGGAAATAAAAATTTCCCCCACTAACCCAATGCTGTGTCCAGGCTACATGTTAAAAGGACATCTCTAATTGTTACCAGAAGATGTAAGAGAGCAGCATGCTTGAACGTCATTTCTTTTTCATCATTTGTACCTAAGCAAGCAGAAACATATTTAAAAACATAAGATACACATCAGAATTTTAGAATGTGTATCAGAATGCTTAACAATAATAACTAACATTCATTATCAGGTGCTTGCTATGTACCAAGCTATATGTAAGCTGGTTATTTCACTGAATCTATAATGATAACCCTGTCAGACAAGTTTATCGTGAGCCTCATTTTTTGGATGAGGAAATAGTCTGATCGAGGTTAAGTAACTGTCCAAGGTCAATATGTGAATAAATGGTGGAGTTGGCATTCAAACCCAGATGGCTAACGTTAGTGTTCATACTCTTGTTGCTTTCCCACTTTTGGTAGGAAAAAAGATCAGTGATTCCCAGTTATAAAACAAAAAGAAAATTAAACTCATAACTTGCCAGATAAAGATACGAAGATAAAGATGGGTAATCATAACATAAAACAATATCTTGAAATGGAGGTAGAGATACCTGGGAATAACTGTTCAAAGATATTACTCGAAGAAGAGATGTATTCACAGGGATAGGCCAGTTGTCTACTTAATGTGCTCCATGTAGTTTTAGAGCTTTTTGATGATAGATTGGATTTTACTGTGTGCAAAAGTGAAATCAAGAAGGTAAGGAATCTAGGCCCACTGCCCCAATTCAACCAGAAAAGCTCTACTTTTCTCTACTTTTCTCTGTTTTATATAGTGGGATCCCATGAAATATTTATTTGCACAAAAAGTTCTGCTAAAAAGTTTGAAAACTACTCATCTAATCAATCAAAAAAGATCAAGGTAAATATGAAGTAGTCACTGGGAACCAAGAGGCAACAGGAGAACCATTTATGGGTAGTATATCCAGCCCCTATAAGGACTTGTGGAAACAAGTCAATCATGACCTGGAAGGGATGAGAACGCAGAGAAACCAGATTTGGTATCATTTTTCTTCTCTAGGAGAATATTTCTTGAACATCTCATATAGTGCAGGCCTGCAGCTGATGAATTCTTTTAGCTTTTGTATGTATGAAAACATCTTTATTTCATCTTTGCTTTCGTAATATATTTTTGCCTAGTTTTATACTAGGATTTTTTCTTTCAGTATTTCATTTTATTTTTTAAAGATTTATTTATTTGAGAGAGAAAGATAGAGTGGGGGGAGGGGCAGAGGGCGAGGGAGAGAGGGAACCCTCAAGGAGACTCCCAGCTGAGTGTGGAGCTGAACCCCGAGCTCAATCGCAGGACCCTGAGATCACGACCTGAGTTAGTTCTGTTGCCTCAACACAGACTGTCCACTGGGCTCTGTCCCTACTATCTCTCCCTGTGCTATGGCCTGGTGACTTTTTCAAGGCAGTAAGCTAGGGCAATGGTAGGGCTCACCTTACTTGTTTCCCATATCTCGGGAATCACCGTGCTTCACTGCCTGATGTCTAGGGTCTTAAAACCTGGTTTCATGTATTTTGTCTTTGTCTTTTCTTTTTTCCTGAAAACTCCATCTTGGCCGGAAGGAAAGTCCAGGATTAACTTTAATTAATCTATTTTTAACCTCCCCCCTACTTTAGAAGGCAACAGGTGGTTCAGATGTTAATAGTAGAGTTAATTTGGTTTTTGCAATAGGAATCTATCAAGTAATATATGTCAATTAGGAGCATTATTGAGAAGCAAAGCCAGATGATATTGTTACCTTTTTCTCCTTAGCTGACCCTCCAGTATTACTTTATGGTTGCCATATTCTGAATTAAAGTTATGCCTTCATCCATGACTAATTTCTATACCTTCTATATTCAATTTTTACTTATTTGATACAATAACCCATACATTTTTATCCTTTTAAATAATATGATTTTATTTGTACTCACCTTGCTGAATAGCATCACTTATTACTTTTTCTTGTTCCTTTAGGAGGAACCTTGTTTGGTCAAAAATGACAGTGGCAAATGTCCAATTAGCAGCAGGGAGAGTACAGAGGCATACAAGTTTTTTTAAGATAGGAGTAGCTGCTGCTTCTAGGAGACAGAATGCTTGGCACTGGCTATCTGTGAAAATAAAAGCATTAAAGATAGTGTTTTATAAGGATGGCACACTGGGCACCTGGGTGGCTCAGTTGATTAAGCAACTGCCTTTGGCTCAGGTCATGATCCTGAAGTCCCAGGGTCAAGTCCCACATCAGGCTCCCCGCTCAGCAGGGAGTCTGCTTTTCCTTCTGACCCTCGCCCCTCTCATGCTCTTTCTCATTCTCTCTCAAATAAGTAAATAAAATCTTAAAAAAAAAAAAAAGGATGACATGCTCTTTTTGACAAACCAATTAAACATGTCACTTCATGGAAAACTGAACTACATCCAAATTATTTTCTGAGTTAAAAATCATGAGATTAAAAAAAATCATGAGATTATATAGAGATTCATTTAGGATATTTATTCTAAATAAACTCATAACGACAAAACAAAACAAAAACCCTCTGTAGAATTTGCATAATTTAATGGGTATCCTGCTTATTAGAAAATGTGCATTCAGTAACTAATTTGGCATAGTAAGCGTGAGGAGCCATACAAAGAGAATTACATATTTTTTTTCTTTTCCTTCCACAATCAGCTTACAACCTTAAGCTGAACAAATTTACCACAATGACAAATTGTTTCTAGTTTTCACTAGAATAGCAACACTTTAAGATTTGCATTATCATCTAAAGGTCATAAATAAAACTGAACCAAAAAATGAAAAGATAGTAAAAACTAGTGTCATATTTCCTTATTGATTTTAATAACGAGCATGATGTTCTTAAGCAGGCTATTCTTTAGTAGGAGTCAAGGAATATTCTTCTTCACAGCAGAAGCAAAAATTTTAATCAGTATAGCAAACAATAATAGCTTTTTTAACATCACCCTGACAGTGGGTAAGAGAACAGAGGGAGTAACCCTAAGCAGTTCATTTTTCCTGACTGGGCAGAAGAGTCTGAGCAGCAGCAGTTTGCTGTTCTCTTATGAATGTAGGGAAGCAGCAGTTTACATGAAGGAAGAAATAACAGTGAGTGGACTGGAGTAGAGCAATGGAAAGGAGAAGAGGCAGTGAATGGGGTGTTCAGGTGTGGGAATATCTTAAAAGTAGGAATGGAAGGAAGAAACGTCTGAAACAAGTGAAAAAAATTACATGGAAAATTAGGTATGTCCTGATTCATACTCAGGAAAGGGCTTTCAAATTTACTTAATTTAAATATATTTTAAAAGCATACAGCATACCTGATGCTTGAATTTCAATGACATTATCCACTCTCCTTTCCTGATTTGTTTTCTCTGCAGTTTTATTAGTACAAACAGGAGGACTTTCTTCCTGAGGAGTCAAAGAATGTTCTTTACCTTGAAATCCTAATAAAAATATTAATTTGAATTATTCAGGGAAACTCAACATTGCTTTACTTAAAATGCTTTCATGTAATATGATCACAATTGTTAAAGTTCTTCCTTAAAACATGTCAGTATTAAATTGAACAACTATTCAAGTCAACAGATATAACACCGTGCTGAATGGCAATAGCAGAAAGAATCTTGACATTGAATCACTGTTTCAATCTCAGTTCTGACACTAGCTTCAGTCTCCCCATATGTAAAATATAGATAAATATACCTATTTTAAACACTGTTATAAAGATTAAATACCAAGTACAGTTCCTGACACCTAAAAGGCACAAACAGCTCAATTTCATTTCTTATGACTTTCCACATACCCCTTCCTTCTGCTACTAATTCTCTCCTATGCCCCAAGTCCTCCCTGGCTCCATCCTTTCTTAATTAGGTCAATTCTTACCACTCACCTTTCAGCTCTCAGGAATTTTTCTATAAGCCTACTCTACTATATTGTAAGCTTCTCGAGGTCAGCAATGGTGTCATCTTTATCTCTAATATGTATTTTAGTGCCTGGCATACAACATTCAACAAATGTCAGTTTTCTTCCTTCTTTCCTAAGTATTGTAGAGGATTACAAATATATATATATATAAAACTAATTTATTTATAGTTACTTATATTAACTAGATAGTAATGTTATCTATTAATAATACAATTACAGGATAATTTTAGAAACAGAATGCCATCTTAAAACATTTTAATATATGAGCTTTAAATACATGGTGAAAAATAATGGAGTAAAAATATCCTAAACTAGATTATGCTATTATTTTCAAGTATACTTTTTATTTTTTAAAGATTTTATTTATTTATTTGACAGAGAGAGAGAGATCACAAGTAGGCAGAGAGGCGGGGGTGGGGGGAAGCAGGCTCCCCGCTGAGCAGAGAGCCCGATGTGGGGCTCGATCCCAGGACCCTGAGATCATGACCTGAGCTGAAGGCAGAGGCTTTAACCCACTGAGCCACCCAGGTGTCCCTCAAGTATACTTTTAATTAACTGTAAATAATTGGAATAGTTAGGATTAAATAATATGAAGTACTAGAGTTTTTGAGGGGGCCCAATAAGTTGTAACATTCTTTCTTGCCCCTGAATTAACTATAAAATAAGGCAAGAAGTAAAATATATATCAAAATACTACCTCTGTTACTAATAAAGGCTAAGTTGGAGAAAGGAGCTTAGTTTGAGAGTCAAGTGGGCTTACTAACTAAACAGCAGAGTTGTATGTTAATAATAATACGAGACCGTAAGACCTAACTATGCTGTAACTCTCACGCATAAATATTTTTGTACTTAATTCTTCTGGGTAATGTACGTCAAACGTATTCTAGAATACTTATTGTTTCTTTACCAGAAGTGAAATGATATAACACGTACTACCTTTGATATGGTCATAAGCAGTGAACGTAAAATAATTACAACTTACACAGAACTCTTTGGTATGTTTAAAAGAGTAATAAGCAATCAAATGGGCAAAGTGTTTTTAAGTACACATTAAAATGTAATACTGAGAACTGTCAGCTAAAAGAGAAAAAAGAATGGCAGAATGAGCAATAAAAGTTAGAAATACTGACTCTGTGTGGCCAAGTTGCAGAAAGCAAGTTTTACAAATAGTGGCTTCTCTTACAAGTTCAAATGCACTTTTAAATTTTTTGGAAAATATGTATCCACATCTATATCTAAATAGCCACATCTATCTCCATACTCAATAAGTATCATGAATTAATGACATTTTCTTTGACTTTGAGAAAGAATATATTCTATTTGAAAGAGCTTTAAATTTTCTTACCTTCTGTAATAAATTATACATTTAGTCCTTAAAGCTATTATATCTGTGCCAAAATATTACTAAATTACCCACCATCATTTTCTTTACCGCCTGTGACTTCAGTCTTTGACATGCAAGTCTTATATTTATTTCGCAGTGTAATAAAGTCACTCAAAAGGTCCAAATCATTCTCCCCTTTTTTACCATGTTTAAAAGATGCTTTTTCAATTTTTGGAGAGGAAGATGATTCAATAGATGGTACTGTGCAGTCAAGTTCTAAGTAATCTTCATTCTCTTTATTTTGGCTTATTCTATCAACTAGTTCTAGATCATTCTTTGGCTTTTCTTCTTTTGTTGGTTGTTTAACAGATAAATTGTCATCAGAAAAACACAGGTCTGATATTTCTTCTGCCGGAGATGAAATTTTTTGTGGAAGTAATAAATGATCATTTGTAGATGTCTTATTAATAAGTACAATAGGTGAGGAACAACTTTTTTGTTCTAGTGATGCTGAAAACAGAAAATGAAAATATCTAAATGACTTCCATGCATAAATGAGTGTTCTCCTAGGGTATTAAAATAACTTTTATTTGTAAATTCTTATTAATATAATTTGATCCTTAGAAGTACTTTATCTATTGCTTTGAAAATCAATTTTGGGCTGTGAAATGTGTAAGCCTGATGATTCACAGACATGTACCCTGGGGCAAATAGTACATTATATGTCAATATAAAAAAATAACATGACTTAAACATAATTAAAAAAAATCAATTTTGGCCTGAATAAAATAAATTTTTAAAAAGGGCAAAAATTCAGCACCTCTTATTCTTAATCTTGGAGCTAGGTTACCAAGCAAAGGAAGAATTCCAGAAAAGCCCTATTGCCAATAGGCTTGCAATTAAGTCTAAAGGTCAAAACCTTAGGTACCAAGTAATCCACAGACCAGCAGAATATACTTGCAATACATACACTTGAAAAAGGACTGTATCCAATATATCCAAAGAACTCTTATAGCTTAATATTTAAAAAGAAAGCCAATTTAAAATTTGACAAAATATTCAAACAATACTTCACATAAGATATGTACATGCTGCAACATGGATGAATCTTGAAAACATTCTAAATGAAAGAAGCCAGTAACAAAAGACCACATATTGTATGATTCCACTGATAAGAAACATCCAGAGAAAACAAATCTATAGAGACAGAAAATATATTAGTGGTTCCACAGCTGGGGAAAATGGGGAGTGACTGCTAATGGGTACAGGATTTCTTCTGGGGGATGAGAAAAATATTCTAAAATCGATTGTGGTGATGTTTACAACTCTGTGAATACACTAAAACCATTGAATGTATACTTTAAATGGATAAATTGTATGGTATGTGAATTATATTTCAATAAAGCTATTTTATATATATATATTAAAAGTTCATTTATTTTAGAGAGAGTACATGTGCAAGTAGGGGGAGAGGCAGAAGGAGAGAATATTCAAGCAGACTGCTTGCTGAGCACGGAGGCCACTCCCTGGGGCTTGATCTCACGACCCATGAGATCATGACCTGAGTTTATCCTTGGATAAAGAAGATATGGTGTATGTATATATATATATATACACACACACATACATTCACACACACACACACATATATATACAATGGAATATTACACAGCCATCAAAAAATGTTCTTGCCATTTGCAATGACATGGATGGAACTAGAGGGTATTATGCTAAATGAAATAAGTCAATCAGAGAAAGACAATTAATATATGATCTCACTGGGGCACCTGGGTGGCTCAGTCAGTTAAATGTCTGCCTTTGGCTCAGGTCATGATCCCAGGGTCCTGGGATGCAGCCCCGTGTTAGGCTCCCTGCTCAGCAGGGAGTCTGCTTCTCCCTCTCCCACTCCCCCTGCTTGTGTTTCCTCTATCACTATGTCTCTCTCTGTCAAATAAATATTTAAAATCTTAAATATATACATATATTTATAAATAAAACATATAAATATATAAAATATATAAAATATAAAAATATATTTATAAAATATAAAAATATATTTATAAATAAATATATATATAGTCTCACTGATATGTAGAATTTAAGAAACAAAACAGATGATCATAGGGGAAGAGAAGGAAAAAATAAAACAAGACGAAACCAGAGAGAAAGGAACCAGAGAGAGGAACACAAACCATAAGAGACTCTTAATTATAGGAAACAGGGTTGCTGGGGTGGGGGAGGGTGGAGGGATAGGGTAACTGGGTGATGGACATTAAGGAGGGCATGTGATATAATGAGCACTGGGTATTATAGAAGACCAATGAATCACAGGCCTGGACCTCCGAAACCAATAGTACATTATATATTAGTTAATTGAATTTAAATAAAAACATGTAAAAAAAAAAGAAATATTCTGTATTTTAATTGTGGTGGGTTGTTTCATTGGTATGCACATTTGTCAAAATGCATAAAACTGTACAGTTAGATTGGGTGCATTTTATTATATGTAAATTATACCTTAAAATGTTTGAGAAAAACTTAAATGTCTATAGGGCCAGATAAATAAGGTATGTAAATGAATGAAGTATATGGCCAGTGCTTAAATCATAATCTTTAGGAAGATAAATTTTGAATTTTTTCTTCCAAATGTAGTCTGTAATTTTTTTGTTTTTGCTTTTATTAGAGATATTGGTTTAAGAAACATTTTACTTTCCTCCTAACTATACTAAATGTAAGACAAAAGTGCAAGAGTAATGCTAAATGCCAACTAACACGTGGCCTCAATTTATGAGTGCTAGGAACTATAGTGAACTGGAGGTGGGTGAGCTATTAATGGCCTGTCTAAAATGGTGAGCTGTTATTGGTTCCAACCAATGGTTGCCTTACAAGAGTATGGGTCTGGTTTTTGGAACTTTTAAAGACAATCTCAAAATACAGATCATTTATCTGCAACCCTCCAAACTGTAAATGTTGGTAACTAATTAAAACACTATATGGGTCAATAATACGTGGGCTGACTAGGACCAGAGGCTACCAATTTGCAACCTCTGAGATACTTTCTAAAGATATCCTGGTATTTTTAGCAGGCAAATATGAACTATTTATTATTTTCCTTTTCTGATTATTTTCTTCTACTTCTCTCTGTTTAATCACCCCTATCCTGACAACTTGGCAATGAGCTCCTGATACATAGTTCTTGCCTTTTATTTTTATTGTTTTTTTCAGTTATTGCTTCTTAAACTTTATAATTAAACTATCGTCATAATTCTGTTGGATGTCAAGGTGAATTATATGTTTTATTTTAACCTCAAAATAGTTACATATCATAATAAAGACTATACATAGTCTTATGTATTTCATACATTATTCTGGATATTTGAAGACCTCATAAAATCTTCCTCTCCCTTTTCTTTGTCTAGCAATCTGACTTAATCTCTTTTAAAATTCTTCTTCTACCCTGAGTACCCACCTATGCTTTAGGATAGATAGACTGGTGTACATTTCCTTGACATAGTCTATTTTCCTTTCTACCAAAGCCCTCTGTCTTCTTCTTTGAAACATCTCTTGCTGATAACAATTCTTGCTCCAGTTCCTATCTCCTTAGAGCAGTCTCCCAACACACACAATAATTTCTAAAATGCATTTTTAAATATATTTATTTATAATAAACTAAAAGTGAACTTTCTCAACTTCTTTAAGATCTAAAGCTATTGCACAAACTGATTTAAAAACAATCCATATATATTTCAAAAAGGTGTAATTCAGACTAAGTATGTTCCATTTATTATAATGGCATATATAACAACCAAAATAACTCAAAAGATACTCAAAAGATATTTCTGCCACCTTAAATTGTATAAGTAAAAATGTTAACTCTTTGGAAACAAAGGAAGATTATCTACCTTTAAAAAGAGTTTACTAGATATTATTGAACGCCCAGAGTTCACCTGTCAGATCGAAAAATAACAGTGCTGCTTTGAGTCTAGTCTAATGTAAATAAACACTGGGATAGCAATCAATCAATATAAAAAGAAACAAAGTCACTTTACCTGAAAATGGCTAGAAATTTAAAAACTGAGACTATACAATTTTAGGACAACAAAGGACTTCAGGATGAGCAAGTCAACTTCCTTATTTTTTTCAAGAATGAGAATGGGGCTTAGTGGAGCTCAAAGTTATAAATTCTGGCAAAGCCAGGGCTAATACTGAATGCTGGAATGTAGTTTTATTTTCTCAGTCACCTAGTGGAAAGCCAGCATCTAACATTTTCTCCTTCTGAAAAATTCACACAAGTGATATTTACTATTGCGTACTTACATTCTAAATGAAGCACTTTTGTTGGCAAAAATATCTCCATTTTAGTATCATCAGACGATAGATTATCATGACACAAATTTGTATTCAGATGTTCCAAAGTTTCTGCCTCTTTCAGATTTAGTCCTCCTTTTTCCCACCACTCTGTGCTTACAGGATTAACTACAAGGCTTTCTTCTTCAACAGAAAATATCTTTTTCAAATCCATAACTGAATACTGACTGTTGGGCTCTTCGGTTCTTGGCACTTAAAAAACAATAACAAACCAAAAATAGAAACAGTTCATAGAGCAAAAGAGATGAAAAACACAATAAATAGAACCACACTGAAAATTCCTTATGAAATAGATTTTCACACATTGGAAAAAAAAAGTGAAACCTGAAGTTATACAGCTAGTATTTTGTCTTCAAGATACTAATACTTGTAAAAGTCCAGAATAATACAGCAATAGAAGTCACATAAGGGATTTATTTCAATCTGTGGAACTATCATAAAGTTAAAATTATTCTAATATTTACTAGGAGACAAAACCATTATTTTGTTTGAACATTTTGGTAATTACTAAATTAATACATTTGATAATATTTTGAGGAATTAAAGTAGGATTTACTAAATTTGAAATTCTATTTTATTATAATGAACCTTAACTAGAAGATATAGTTGATCAGATTTTATGATGACTATCATCTTAGATACTGTGGCACAGAGCTTTTCACCTCATTACTTTTAATCTAAATAATAACAAATCATAATGTATGGAGGAGCTGAAGTAGCACAACTACTTAAATTATTACCTGCACTATATGCATCAACCCAAAATTAAGATGAAAAATTTTGAAATCCTAATTTTGGAACTGTGTTTTTTATAATGACAGTAACAATAATAATAAAAAAATAAAGCTGACAATGCATTTCTACTAACTACACCTTCTCACCTTTATTTTTTGTTTAGCATTCAAAATCAATTAATCTTTACCTGTAAGCAAAAACGGTTTTAATGAGCTTCTGCAGCTTTCTAACTGCCACACCATCTGATTTTTGTTAGCTGATTCTTCAGCGGTAAGCAAACTACTGAAAAAGAAAAGTTAAAGCCTAATATATTAATAATATTGTGCCCTTTTGTATAATAAAACTTTATTTTTTCTTTTTTTAATTTAAATTCAATTAGCCAATATGTAATAGTACATCATCAGTTTTTGATGTAGTGTTCAATGATCCATTAGTTGCGTATAACACCCAGTGCTCATCACATCAAGTAATAAAATTTTATTTTAAGAAAATTATTTTTCTAAGTATTTTTTTACATTCAAAAGCAAGTGAAAAATTTACTCTATAAGTGTGTAAACTGAAGTATAGATTTTCATAGACCAAATTTCATATACTTACTTTTCCTCCCCTTGGAAGTTTTGGCAATTTGTTAGCTCTTAATTGCTCCTGCTTGCCTATACCTTAACTCCTCTATCTCCCTCAATGAAACCTGGAGCCAAAGGAGGCTGACTTAGGAGGGTTTTAGCACTTCCTTCCATGAAGTGTGCCAGCACTAACCCTATAAGCCACCCAAATTAAAAATATAATTTAAGTAAAATTACTGTGCTTTCCATACAAAACAGTAGTTTTAACATAAGTTTTTTACAAAATTGCTGTCCCCAAGTCCGTTCTAAACAAATTCTGGAGCCTCTACTAGTTGAGGGTTAGAATTATGAAAAAGTTCTGCCTGCTCTACCTTCTTAGGAAGGTAAAAGTTTAGTGCTGAAGTTTAGTTCAGGTCCTTTAATCTTGGTGGGTGTGTGAATGAGTGATGTATGTCTGTTTACCCATTTTGGAGTGCTAGGAAGAGAAAGGAAGAAAGATGCATGACTATAAGTGTAAATCACAGCTTATCAGTAGCTATGAAGTTACTAGCCTTGGTAGGGAAGATAACATTAACCCACGAACCCCTTAATCTGTGCTCCCAAACCTCTCACTCCAAGGCAAGAATTGATTGTGTTCTGGTTCTCTGTTCATATGGAACATATGTGAGCGCACTCATTATAAGTATTGCTAGTTGAGTTGACAGTCCTGGGCAGCAGAAAGCTGTTTTATGTCTAAGCTATCCAATTTACCTATCTAATCCAAAATCTAGGATAAGGTGGCAAACTGAGATTCTAGATAATTCTTGAACCTTACCAAGATCTCTTTGACAGACACCTCATTACAGGCAATCGCTTTAAAGCAAACGGAAGGCAAGCCAAGTCCAACAGAAGGCCATAATATAAACAAATATTCTCACCCTTAATGGAACTTTCTGCAGACATGTCTGAATTTGATATATTGTTTGGTTATATATAAAAATATGTTCACAATTCAGTAATCAGTGTGGAAATAAAGTCTGGTGCTACACAGACTTTTCTTTTTAGCTTCATAAAATCTAGCATAGAGTTTGACATGTGGTAAGCACCCAAAATATTTGTTAACTGGATATATTTCCAGCCAAAATGTTGTGTTCTGAAATAAAAGTAACTGGGGACATAAAAGCAAATTAAGAGTACAGTAACATTACACGTTATTTTTCCCTTGTTTTTTTTTTTTTAATTTTAACACTTTTTCTTTGTTTTCAGATTCACAGATGAGGTGAAAATCCATTTTTAAAATAGGAATTTTAAGGTTTTTATATTCATAAACCAAATGGAAGTGATTTACCTCTTGCTAATGAAAATAGCAGTGATGAGATGACCTCTTTGTTTCAAATGGCCTTAGAACCTTTGGCTAATTTTAAAAAACCTCTGTTCTAACTTAGGCAAATCACAATACATAGGTAAGACTTAAGTTTCATAAATTCTAATTAGGTAGTTGAGTTACAACAATAAGTAGATATATAAATTGTGTGATTAACAGGAGTTTATGACAATTAAGTAACTGCTTTTATTATCAGATTGAAATTCAAGATTGTATTAATTTCTTCTAGTTTCTGTTTCTGATTGCCAATCTGCCTTAACAGATGGATTCGGATATGTGGAGTAAAAGAGCACTAAAAAAGACAGTACAGACACTACAGATAAACATCTGCACCTCAGCAAAGGGACTAAAAGTATTTAAGCAAATTATAAGTAGTTTCTGTACTTGTTCCATGAGATTTTTTAGAGTTCATATCTGATATGGGCAGTTCCGGTTCATGGTAGAGTTTTGTATATCACAGATTTATCCCCCAAATGACACTATTCTTTGACAGAAGATGAAGGTAATTGGAGCCCTCAATACTGAGCTCCTCCATTGTGTGCTATGACACCTTTCTGAGACCATTAATAGAAAACTAAGCAGCCAGTGATGAGTTGTTCTAATTGCTCCCAAATATCCAACAGAATTCTCCTTTGACAGATCATAGCTAAAAACTCAAAACTCAGTACTCAGCTCCCACAGCATTCATTCTGGGAACAATTCATTAGAGACTTCTAGACTTTCCTGTAATTTTCCTGAAGATGTATTATTTTAAAACTCCTTTAGTTTCAGGACTACAGTGGGAAAGAAAGAGCTATATTGGTTATGCTCCTAGTTTTGTAACTGGTATAAGAGCAGGGGAATGGAGTGTCAATTCCAAGATAGCAGACTAATCTAACTTAGAACACATTAAGTTACATATATGCCACACGGTAGAAGATAGCAACCAAAGCTATCTCAGACTCCACTGGAGGGCAAATATGCTGGATCATTAAGCTATACAATTTTGGCTCAAACTAGAATACAATGATCCAGCCCTGCAATGTCAATTCTGAGATTATAGACCATTCTGTGCAGTAACAACAGGGTATTGAACAGATATGCGATCAATACTTGGTTCTACATGTCTAGTTCCCCGACACCAATACCACATCGACAGAGGTAAACAAGGTCAGTGGATGCCCTCTGTTAGATATGGGATATGATCCCTAGTACTCCTAGGAAAGTAATTTGATAGACAAATCTATTGATTGACCCCTATCCACACTGCCCTGTGATCCTTGGGTATTCCTGGTCAGAGAGCTATGATAATCTTTTAGAAGACCTCATAACAACCCTGAAAGGTGTATATACTATTAATATCCCAATATTACAGATAAAGAAATAGGCACAGGGCAATTAAGGTCTGAGCTAGTAA
The DNA here is from genome assembly GCA_028534135.1 of Potos flavus. Taxonomy (NCBI): domain Eukaryota; kingdom Metazoa; phylum Chordata; class Mammalia; order Carnivora; family Procyonidae; genus Potos; species Potos flavus. Next base: position 18,554,497 of record CM052892.1, on the reverse strand, counting down.
GTGATACAGCCAGGCAATCTGGCTGTAGTTTGGGGCTCTTAACTACTTATTATGGGCTAAATTTCAATCGTATATTGAAACTTTAACTCTCAGTGCCTCAGAATGTGACTGTATTTAGAGACAGGGCCTTTAAAGAGGTAATTAAGTTAAAATGGGGTGGTTAAGATGGCTGTTAATTCAATATGAATAGGAAATTAGGACACAGACAGGCATGGAGGAAAGATTGTAAGAAGAGAAAGGTAGATGGGGTGCCTGGATGGCTTATGACTCAGGTCATGATTTTGGGGTCCTGGGATGGGGCCCTGCATCAGTCCCCACGTTGGGCTCCATGCTCAGCAGGGAGTCTATTTCTCTCTCTCCCTCAGCCCCTACCCTGCTCATGCTCTCTCTCTCTAATAAATAAATAAAATCAGAGATAGTCCAAGATGATGAAGGAGTAGGAGACCTTAGTTTCATCTGGTCCCAGGAATTGAGCTAGATAGCTATCAAATCATCCTGAATACCTGCAAACTCAAGTGGAAATCTAAGAAAAGAATAGCTGCAAATCTACAAATAGAAAAGTGATCACTTTTTGCAAGGTAGGAGGAGCAGAGAAGTGAATCTGAGGTGATATATGGAGAAGATAAACCACAAGGGGAGGAAGCCTCCATAAGCCGGCAGTGGAAGGTGATAAAGCAGTGGAATGCAAAATCAGTACTTTTAGAAGTCTACTCTGGTGAGGGACATCCCTGCCTGAAAGGTGATCCGGTGGCAAAGTGGGGGTGGAATCTTAGGTGGGACTGTATGGTCTCAGGATCCCTAGGGTCATAGGAAGACTGGGGATGCCTGAGTATGGAAGAGCTTCCAAGCATCAGAGCAGGAAAGCCAGCTGCAATCAGTGTGCCCAGAAGTGAGCTCTCAGCTCAGGGTTGCCATATACTGTGAACCACTGCCTGGTTGGGTGACTTCTCTCTGAGCAGGGACCCAGCAAGCAGCAGAACCATGGCGAGACCCCTTCTTTCTCCCCTGGCTTAGAGACTCGAAATGGGGTCACATGCCTGAGATAGAAAAACTTGGTCACAGGCTAGGTGAGCACTAAGTGTGGACGGAGACCAGTGAAACAGGAGTGATTGACTGCTTTTCTCTAAGGGCACAATGAGGAGTAGGGCCTGGAGCTTTTGGCTCTGGGGATGGAGATTAGGAGGCTGTCATTTTCTCTTTTTCTTTTTTTTAAAGATTTTATTTATTTATTTGACATAGAGAGAGAGATCACAAGTAGGCAGAGAGGCAGGCGGAGAAGAGAGGGGGAAGCAGGCTCCCTGCTAAGCAGAGAGCCTGATGTGGGGCTCGATCCCAGGACCCTGAGATCATGACCTGAGCCAAAGGCAGAGGCTTTAACCCACTGAGCCACCCAGGCACCCCCAGGCTGCCATTTTCATTCTCATCCTCTAAAGCAGCACAGAAAACCTTCAGGGAACAAAAGCCACATAGAACAATCCAGAGCAATTACTTAGCCGGGCCTCCTGGCAAGGGCAGTGCAAATTCCACCCAGGGCAAAGACACCTGAGAATCAATGCAACAGGTCTCTCCCCCAGAAGATCAGCAAGATCATCTGGCTAAGACCAAGTTTATCGATCATACAGAACTGTAAAACTCCAGCACTAGGGGAATATAGTATATAGAATTCATGTTTTTTTTCCCCCATGATACTTTACTCTTTCAATTTTAATTTTTTTCTCTCCTTTTTCAACCAATTTCTTATTTCATCAACTCTTTTTAAAAATCGTTTTTAACTTTCACTTTTACAGTTACATTCTATCCTTTCATTGCATTTTATTTTATTTTTGTATATATATAAGTTATTCTTTCTTTACAATTTTGGAAATCTTTACCTGTCTGATCATATTCTCTCTTTTTTCTTCTTCTTTTTTTTGTTAAAGTCTTTTTAAATTTTCATCTTTATATCATATTCTATGCTTTCAATGTATTTGATTTTATTTTTGTACATATATAAGTTTTTCTTTCTTTACAATTTTGTGATGTAGTTTCTCCTAACAAACTGACCAAAATACATTCAGAATATAGTGTATTGTTCCGTTCTGTTCACCTATATATATTTCTTCTTTTTTTTCTTTTCTTTTAATTTTCATTTTTATAGTTAAATTCTATTCTTTCATTGTATTTAATTTTATTTTTGTATATATATATAAGTTTTTCTTTCTTTACAATTTTGGGATCTAATTTTCTGACAGACCAAAATACACACAGGATACAGTGTATTGCTCTGTTCTGTTCACCTGATTATATTCTTTTTTTTTTATTTTAATTTTTTTTCTTGGTTTCAGGTCTCTTCTGATTTGCTTAGTGTATATTTGTCTGGGGTCATTTTTGCCATCTTAGTATTTTGTTCTCTTGTTCATCTATTCTTCCCTGGACAAAATGACAAGATGGAAAAGTCACCTCAAAAAAGAGAACAAGAGAGAACTGACTTCCAGGGACCTAGTCACTATGGACGTAAGTGAGATGTTGGAACTAGAGTTCAGAATAACGATACTAGCTGGGCTTGAAAAAAGCATAGAACATACTAGAGAATCCCTTTCTGGAGAAGTAAAAGAACTAAAATCTAATCACGTTAAAATCAAAAGGCTATTAAAGAATGCAGCCAAAAATGGAGGCTCTGACTGCTAGGATAAATGAGGCAAAACAGAGAATTAGTGATATAGAAGACAAAATGATGGAGAGTAAAGAAGCAGAGAAAAAGAGAGATAAACAACTACTGGATCATGAGGGGGAGAATCTGAGAGATAAGTGATACCATAAAGCAAAACAATATTAGAATAATTGGGATCCCAGAAGAAGAGGAAAGAGAGGAGGGAAGGTATATTGGAGCAAATTATGGCAGAGAACGTCCCTAATCTGGGGAAGGAAATAGGCATTCAAATAGAGGAGGCACAAGAACCCCCTCAAAATCAATAAAAATAGGTCAACACCCTGATGTATAATAGTGAAACTCACAAACCTCAGAGACAGAAAATTCTGAAAGTAGTTGGGGACAAGAGGTCTGTAACCTACAAAGGTAGAAACATCAGACTGGCAGAAGACTTATCCACAGAGACCTGGCAGGCCAGAAAGGATTGGCATGATATATTCAGGGTGCTAAATGAGAAAAACATGCAGCCAAGAATACCTTATTCAGCTAGGCTGTCATTCAAAATAGGAGAGATAAAGAGCTTCCAGGACAAACAGAAACTAAAAGAATTTGTGATCACTAAACCAGCCCTGCAAGAAATATTAAAAAAGATTCTTTAAGTGAAGAGAGGGCCCAAAAGTAACAAAGACCAGAAGGGAACAAAGACAATATACAGAAACAGTGGCTTTATAGGTAATACAATGGCACTAAATTCACATTTTTCAATAGTTACTCTGAATGTAAATGAGCTAAATGTCCCAATCAAAAGAAACAGGGTATCAGATTGGATAAAAAAAAGCAAGACCAATTGATATGCTGCCTGCAAGAGACCCATTTTAGACCCAAAGATACTTCCAGATTGAAAGTGAGGGGGTAGAAAACAATTTATCATGTTAATGGACATCAAAAGAAAGCTGGCGTGGCAATCTTTATATCAGACAAATTAGATTTTAAACCAAAGACTATAATAAGAGATGAGGAAGGACACCATATCATAATTAAAGGGTCTATCCAACAAGAAGATCTAACAATTGTAAGTATTTATGCCCCTAACATGTGAGTAGCCAATTATATAAACTAACTAATAACAAAATTAAAGAATCACATTGATAATAATATGATAATCATAGAGGACTTTAACACCCCTCTCACTGCAATAAACAGATCATCTAAGCATAGGATCAACGGGGAAACAAGGGTTTTGAATGACACATTGGACTAGATGGGCTTCACAGATATATTCAGAGAATTCCATTCTAAAGCACCAGAATACACATTTTTCTTGACTACACATGGAACATTCACCAGAATAGATCACATCTGGGTCACAAATCAAGTCTCAACCAGTACCAAGAGATTGGGATCATTTCCTGCATATTTTCAGACCACAATGCTTTGAAACTTGAACTCACTCACAAGAGGAAATTTGGAAAGAACTCAAATACATGGAGGCTAAAGAGAATCCTACTAAAGAATGAATGGGTCAACCAGGAAATCAAAGAAGAATCTAAAAAATTCATGGAAACATGAAAATGAAAACACAACTGTTCAAATCTTTGGGATGCAGCAAAGGCGGTAAGTGTATAGCAATACAAGTCTTTCCCAAGAAACAAGAAAGATCTCAAATATACAACCTAAACTTACACCCTAAAGGAGCTGGAGAAAGGACAGCAAATAAAGCCTAAACCCAGCAGGAGAAGAGAATAAATATTAGAGCAGAAATCAATGAAATAGAAACCAAAAGAACAGTAGAATAGATCAATGAAACTAGAAGTGGTTCTTTGAAAGAATTAAAAAGATTAATAACCCCCTGGCCAGAATTAACAAAAGAAAAGAAAAAAGACCCAAATAAATAAAATCATGAATGAAAGAGGGGAGATCAAAACCGACACCAAAGAAATACTAACAATTATAAGAACATATTAAGAACAACTATATGCCAGCAAATAAGGCAATGAATCATTGAACACTATATCAAAAACTAATGATGTACTTATGTACATATGTTGGCTAACTGAACATAATAAAAAAAAAAAAGAAATGAAAGAAAAAAAAGAAAAAAGAAAAAGAAATAAATTAAATAAGCTATGACATTTGAAACAACTGGAAAAAAAGAAGAGATGGTGTATATATATATACAATGGAATACTACTCAGCCATCAAAAAATGAAATCTTGCTATTTGCAATGACATGGATGGAACTAGAGGAAATTATGCTAAGCTAAATAAGCCAATCAGAAAAAGACAAATATCATATGATCTTACTCCTATGTTGAATTTAAGAAACAAAACAAGATTATAGCAGAAGAGAGGAAAAAATAAAACAAGACAAAATCAGAGAGGGAGACAAACCATAAGAAACTCCTAATCATAGGAAACAGACTGGGGGTTGCTGGAGGGGAGGGGGTAAGGGAATGGGGTAACTGGGTGCTGGACATTAAGGAGGGCATGTGATAGAATGAGCACTGTGTATCATATAAGACTGATGAATCACTGACCTCTACCTCTGAAACTAATAATACATTGTATGTTAATTAAGTGAATTTAAATTAAAAATTAAAAAAAAGAAAATAAATAAAAGCTCGAATAAATAAATAAAATCTTAGGGAAAAAAAAGAAGAAAAAGGTAGAAGACAGCTACCTAAGATGAAGCCAACAAAAGACATCTCATAATGAATCCAACCCTGCTAGTACCTTAATCTTAGACTTCTAGCCTCCAGACTGTGAATAAATAAATTTAAATTTATTTACCATAGACTGGGTGTTTAAGTCATTCAGTCTCTGGTATTTGTTAAGGCAGCCTGAGCAAATGAATATATACTACACTGTCTTTCGTAACAGTGAGTGTCAATAGAGGCAGTACCATTGGCAGGTATTCAATGGGACTATCCTAATGGATTGTTCTAGTGCCAGAATCTTTACAACTTTTCAAGTTGTTTATTTTTATAGGTAATATGTTCACATTCAAAATACTAAAAATATAAAAGAAGCTGTTCTATCACAACAGATGTTGGCAAGGATGTGGAGAAAGGGAACCCTCCTACACTGCTGGTGGGAATGCAAGCTGGTACAGCCTCTCTGGAAAACAGTATGGAGGTTTCTCAAAAGTTGAAAATAGAGCTACCCTACGACCCAGCAATTGCATTACTGGGTATTTACCCCAAAGATACAAATGTAGTGATCCGAAGGAGCACATGCACCTCAGTATTTATAACAGCAATGTCCACAAAAGCCAAACTATGGAAAGAGCCTAGATGTCCATCGACAGATGAATAGATAAAGAAGATGTGGTATATATACAATAGAATACTACTCAGCCATCAAAAAATTGAAATCTTGGGGCTCCTGGGTGGCTCAGTGGGTTAAAGCCTCTGCCTTTGGATCAGGTCATGATCTCAGGGTCCTGAGATCGAGTCCTGCATCGGGCTCTCTGCTCAGCAGGGAGCCTGCTTCCCCCTCTCTCTCTCTGCCTGCCTCTCTGCCTACTTGTGATCTCTCTCTCTCTCTCTCTGTCAAATAAATAAATAAAAAATCTTATTTGCAATGACGTGGATGGAACTAGAAGGCATTATGCTAAGCGAAATAAGTCAGTCAGAAAGACAATTATCATATGATTTTACTCCTATGTGGAATTTAGGAAACAAAACAGAGGAGCATAGGGGCAGGGAGGGAAAAATAAAGCAAGATGAAATCAGAGAGAGAGACAAACCATAAGAAACTCTTAATCATAGGAAACAAATTGAAGGTTGCTGGAGGGGAGGCAGATGAAGGGATGGGGTGGCTGGGTGCTGGACACTAAGGAGGGCACATGATGTAAGAGCACTGTGTATTATATAAGACTGACGAATCACTGACCTCTACCTCTGAAACTAATAATATGCTATATGTTAATTAATTGAATTTAAATTTAAAAGATAGCATTAAGAAATTTTTTAAAGTATGTACATATATATTCATATATTCTATTTGATTACTATAGACACTCTCTTACATTTTTTTCACAGAAGTTTCTTGTAAATTGCCTTTATATGGAGGGATTTGAATAAGGACTGGTTATTCTGAATTGTAATTTGAGTTCTAGCTATAATCTTTACTTACATTTCACAAATAGGAGAAAATGGAAATGTCTGAAGTCCTGTACATAATGAAGTCATGGAAGAATGTTGTTTTGTTAGATGTAGATGAGTTAATGGCATTTCTAACTCTACTAGAATACAAAAATTTAAAAAATAATTAATTACATAAACATGGAATAAAATTAAGTATAGTTTAGAACTTTCTGTAAGCAATTATTATGTTAATCATTCTACTACAACAAAAATTTTCAATAAAAAGACACTTGGGTTACTTGAAATAAAAAATAACAGTTTTAAATTTCCATCCATAAGGAATATATCATATATCACATGCTATCTCAACAGTGATAGTGGTGATTTTAAAAAAATACATTGACAACTAAACTTTATTGTTTGCTGTATGAGACAAATTCTAAGAGTTTTATGTGTAATAATGTTTTCAATTCTGACAACTTATGCTGTCAGTACTTAGAAGACAGTACTATTTTTATCTTCATACTAAATATTAGTGATGTTAAGTAAACAGTATTAATGGAGACTAATTCTTCACCTTAGTAAGTCTAGAGTCTGGGTGGCCAAGCATAGGGTGGGCTTGAGAAACTGAAACTCATTTATTCATAAGTAGTCAGTGTGTTTTTATCACTTTCATAAATAGAGCAAAAAGCTTCCAAATAGATGATTAATGTGATTCAATTATAAATGTAACTAAAGGAGCACCTGGGTGGCTCAGTCAGTTAAGCATCGGACTCTTGATTTTGGCTCACATCATGATCTCAGGGTTGTGAGATTAGGCTCCACACTGGGTGTTAGAGTGTAAGATTCTCTCTGTCACTCCCTCTACCTACCTTCCCCCACCCCTGCTAAAATAAATAAATAAACAAACAAATAAAATAAATAAATAAATAAATAAATAAATAAATAAATAAAATACATGAAACTAAATAATAGTATCATCAGCATAGTTAAGAAGCAACATAACTTGGCATTACAGTGGAACAAAAGATGATTCAGAGTCCAAATCTGGTATGATAATAATAGTAACAGTAATGATAGGATTGCTTTGGGTGATTAAAAAGTTAAATTTACAAAAGTGTAACAAGGTTCAGCAAGATTACTAATACTGAGATAAAATATAAAATTTTATTTACCGAACTATAATATCATAAGATTTCTGATTTTAATATTAATGCTATTTCCTCCATTCCTCTTCCTCAATCTTTGTAACTCTCTGTACATTATTCAGTTTTGATGCTAGGATAATGAGTTAATGATAGTAACAAATGTAAATGGACAGATGAGAGAAAAAAATGACAAGTTGGATTACAATAATGAAATTTTAAACATGAAAACTGTCTCACAGTAGACCGTACATGTGAATGTATTGTACTTTTATATCAGATATAGGTAACTGGTGATAAACCCAATGATTTATCCAAAATTTCTACCTGGTTCACTGTACTCTGGTTCACAATGGCTTTGAATGGCCAAAATCTCTGTGGAGCTGCATTTTATATCCTCAATGTCAATTCCATGCTTGGTAGTAAGATCTGAAAAGTAAGAAAGTCTGTCAGTATAAGTACTACTATTAGTTTTTTTGTAATGTTGTCCATTCCTCTGTGGCAATGACTGTTTTTCTTAGTATACCATCAGAGCCAACTGAAGGCTGGGAGTGTACCACCACAGGCCTTCAGTAAAGTCACTTGTCCTTTACATTGGCATTCATGGATCTGTGTCCTGCTATTAAGCCAATGGGTCACCCTGCAATTTTAAGCTCTGCTATATTTTCAAGTTCTGGTATGAATTTGATCAACTTACTCAGGTTGACTTTGACTTTTCATTCCCTTGCTTTGATCTGTAGGCTAATCAGTAATTCACTTGATTTAGTCTTGTCTACAAGAATTCCTTCAAGTTTGTGGTCTAGTAATGGCAAGCATCCCTGTTCTCAATGGATATCATAAATCTCCCTTCGCTCCTCCCTAATATTATGTATCTTTGATGATTCAACTGGAATTTATAAAAGGGTAGTTAAATATTTGGGCTTAAATTGTCATTAGAAAGAATTCAACAATATTTACTAAGTCTAACTGGGATAAAAGCATCTATGTTTTAGGTTATGATTCTCCCAGTCATCTGATTCCATGAATCAAAACTTTACTCTGAGCTTCTGCAATCTAACTAAAGTCAGCATAGAAGTTGTTGGTGCTTTGTCATTGTTTATAAGAAAAAACTTTAAAAAATTAGTGTAGTCATAGGTGATTTAGCTTTATTTGTATAATTATCTTAAATTGGTTAATTTCAGAGACGTTTTAAGTTTGTAGTTATAAAAGTTAACTTATACGTACATATATATATATATATATATGTTAAGTTATAAAGAGAAAGACAATGAGAAGAGTCTCGTCAACAATAATTCTGAGATTTCACCATATAACCTAAAGAGTATTTCTTAAAAATCTGGAGGTTCAGAAAACAGTTTAATCAACATATTTTTTTAAATTTTTTTAAAGATTTTAAAGATTTAAAATTTAAAGATTAAAAATCTGGAGGTTCAGAAAACAGTTTAATCAACGTGTTTTTTAAAAAACTTTTCTTAAAGATTTTATTTATTTATTTGACAGTGAGAGAGAGAGATCACAAGTAGGCAGAGAGGCAGGCAGCGAGAGAGGGAGAAACAGGCTGAGCAGAGAGGCCGATGCGGGGCTCGATCCCAGGACCCTGAGATCATGACCTGAGCCGAAGGCAGAGGCTTTAACCCACTGAGCCACCGAGGCGCCCCTAATCAACATATTTTTATAACAAACATTATTAAGTAGTTTTTACAAGTAATAGATTTTTAAATTTATTCTCACCTATTTTGAAAAGCTTTTCATTTTCATCTGCATAATTTATTATTTCTGGCATTAAGTTTAAGGATTCCTTCAGTTCAGAGAGTGATGGAATATCAACTTCTTGTTCGAGGCTTGTATGTATTAAGAATTCACACTCAGGCAAAATTGATGGCTGAAATAGTATAAGTAAAAGAGGCTTTTCGGAAGATTTTCCAAATATTTCTAAACTCATAAACATATGTAATTTGTTTAATTGGTGTATCAAATTTTAAATTAAACATTCCAAATTTTTAATGTTACAAAAACATTT
>CM052892.1:18519017-18544115 GCA_028534135.1 Potos flavus | reverse complement strand
AAGACAGAGGCTTTAACCCACTGAGCCACCTAGGCGCCCCTCAAATAAATAAAATCTTTAAAAAAAATTAAAAAATAACAATTTTGTGTGCTTTGGAACCGTATGCTAAAAAAGAGGGGCTGCCTTTGAGAAATTTGATCTTTAATATGCAAAGATGCTATGTTCTTTATTAACCACTGGCAGCACCTAAAATGAAGTCTCAGACCATCTTTACTCTTACTACTTCAATGAGATCCCTTCTCTTACATAGTGTAAGTGCTGTTTTGTGTATAACTCACAAATCAAAATCAACATTTTTAGCTCTGGTTTCCAATTTTTTAACTAGAATATGACCACTTAATATCCTATACCAGGTAGATTTATTAAAATCATTAAGAGCCATTTTTAAATTCACTATACCTGTGCTGCAGAACAGACCACTTCAATCAGAATATATCTGAGTAGGACCCAGGCTTCAGTATTTTATTAAAACTCTCCAAGTAATACTAATGTGTAGCCAAGGTTTAGAACCACTATCTTAAAGTAAATTTGACTTCATTATAGATATATTCAACCCATTACCAAGTCTTTTTTAACTTGACATTAGATGGTCAATGCAGATTACTAAAATTATAAAAGTGTACTTTACTTTTGTAAAAATATTACTGAAAGCAAGTATTATAGTTTGATGTAAACCTACTGTATCTTCTAGCTTTTCCTGACAAAAGTTCTCTTTATCCGTGTAAAAATCTTCTTTCACTAGACCTTTCAAATCTTCTTGAAAAGAGAAACACTCCCTTAACAAAAAATAAAACATTAGTGTTTAACTAAAAGCAAGGTACATACTAAATGTAGCTAATCAAATTAAATAATAATTTAATACAATTATTAAAACTGGAATTGATGTAAAGCAATGATAATATATTATTATTGATAATGTCTAGACTTGTGAACATACAAAAATATTTTCTCCTTTAAAAACATTTACATCAGATGATTAAGTACCTGAAGAAATTAGCTTCTGTGACGATCTGTCCTTTGAAATCTAAAATGGGGTCCTTTACCAAAAATAGTTTTAGCCTACTCAATAAAGTATGCAAAGTTGGTAGTTGACTTTTATAGGTCATCAAGTTATTTAAAAAAATTATTTCCTCGTCAATAAACAAATCTGAAAAAAAAAAAGAAATGTAAAGGAATAAGAAAAAAATCTAAAAGTTACACAAAGGGATCTAGATAGTTACTGCAGTCAGACATTCAAACACACTTTAATTTTTTAGTTCCTCATTGTATTGTGCATATAAAGCATGCATCATAGGATTAGCATATAGGTAGAAGCTCAATAAATTTTAGTAGTACTTAGTACACTGACTAGTAACCAAATATCCTGAAAGAGTTGTAATGCTTCATTTTCTTTTAAACAAAGATTAGTTTAATCAATGGAGGAAAATATCTTGCAGCCTTATTCTTCAAAACAGCCGGGGGTAGTCTAAGCAAAGTTGTAAAGAGATAGAAGCATTTGACTTTTGTGGAACCTAGTCTTTTCTCTGCATCATTTTACCTCTTAAAGTCTCTAATTCATCCCTAGAGACTCTGAGATGTAGGGAAAGGAGATGGTCTACAAAACCTTTCAATGAGATCAAGTCAGATTCTATCATTGTAATGACAAAATTTGTTTCTATTGTAAAATAGAAATAAAATTTTCATTGTAAAATTGATTACAATGAAAGTTATATGGCAAAATATCTACTTGAGAAGTGTGATACATTTTATATATTAGGAAACACTACTGCTAACAGTTAATTGCTGGAATAAATTTCTCCTGTCTATCCCCACCCTACTATGTTCAGGTTACTTTAGAATCGTAGCCAACTGTGTTAGTGCTTTAACAGTTTCTGAGCCATGGGAGGGAACATAAAACCTGCTCCCATTCTTCAATAAGCTCCTGAGTGGAAAGAAGAAAAGGAAAATGTACGTTCAGATGAGGAACTGCTCAGAAAGCCAAACTCCCCAAAGCGAAAGCTACATTGAAGAGGGAGCAACAATTTCTTGTTCTGGGTAGTGACCTGTCAGTTAAGTAAATTTAGAATAACATGAGAGAGGAATAGCCTGGAGTGAAGTCTCCCATGACCAGTTACATCACTGGTATGCATATGTTTAATAAATATGTGGTGTTAAACAGGCAACCAGGAAACACTCCTTTGCCTAGTGCCACCTTGAAATGCCGAAAGAGAACTTGTTCTATAAACAAGCCTCCTAAGAGATTACTTATCTGAACCTGCTAAGTTCCTGATAATTTTGTGGCCAAGAGCTTCTCATGACAAATTTGGCATAGTTCTTTTATATACCAAAGAGAGCTAGCCAATCAATTCCATATCTAAACAGGGCTTAGGTGAGACAGTTAAAGATGGTTCATATTTGTACATCCACACTGAAAGTATCAATTAAGTCATGTTATTGTAAAAACCCAAACAGCATTTATTTATATCCCTGTCTCCACCTTCAACTCCCAAACACAGGCCCTCTAGCCATCTTCCCTTCTTATAGGCTCATCCTAGTATTTCTGCAAGTCCAAGGAAAGAAACATCTATTAGTTATGAGATCTTGTTTTCCAGCCACCCGTTTTTGATAGAGCCACTTGAGGGCAGCATCACACCACAACCAATGTTCTTTGTAACTACACAAAAGTTGTTTTAGGAGGGTGCTACTTCCTTATATTCTTAAGGTTATACAACATTTCCTGGAGTTCTTACTTTATTACAGCTCTTCTATTACCAAAACAGATATGAGGAGATGGTTCTCCTCTATTGTAAAGAAAGAAGCAAAATTTTAGCTAGTTAACTATGAAAAGAAACAGAAAATAGAGGTCTACTGATAAGACAAGTTTATTCTTGGCAGCAGATTCCTTTGTCTACCTAGATAACCCAAGGTAACTAAATGAAAACAAATGAAGGAGTTCACTAGGTGTCTGATAAGAAAAAATTATAAAATCTCTGATTTTCAAGCATACATAAAAACCCCCAAAATTAATGGAAAAATTCATTCATAATGGTAACAAGTATACAAACATGAAGGAATCAACATAACAAAAATGTACAGAGAGTATATGCAGGAAACTACAAAACTTTAATGAGGACCACTTAAAAAAACTGAATAAAAGGCAAGATAAACCATTTTCTTGGCTAGTAAGACTATGGTAAAAAAAAAAATGTGAAAAAACACAATGACATCTCAATTTCTCAAGAGATCTGTTTTGAAACTTGAAAAACTGATTTACTGAAAGTAAATCTAGAAGAATAAAAACGTGAGACTAGGAAAGAAATTTAATAACAAAAAAGAAGAGACTATTAGTACATGTTATAATTACATATTAAATAGTTAAAACTTTTTGATACGATAATAGACAAATCAACAGAACAAAATAGAAAATCCAGACACACTCTAATGTGGGCAAGGATTTAGCATATTTTGTAAGTGGCTTTTCTAATCAGTAGAGAGAGGAAAGACTATTCCATAAATGATACTGAGATGACTGCCAAAACATTTGGAAAAAATATTTTTTACCCTTACTTTTAAACATATACCGAAATCTTAAGGAAAACTTTATAGAAAATATGAATAAATATTTATCTAATTTAAGGAAGAATTTTCTAAGTATAAAAGCAATGAAAGAAACCTTTACAGGGAAACATTGATGGGACTGGTTAGTTCTAAATTAAAGATGTATTAAATGTATCTTTGACATACACAGATAAAAGAATAGAAAAATACATAAAAGAATCATTTCACAAAATAAAAATATGCAAATGGCCAGTAAACATGAATAATTTTTTAAAAGATTTTATTTATTTATTACTTAGAGAGTGTACGAGGGCACACGAGTGCAAGGCGGCGGGGAGGGCAGAGGGAGAGGGAGAGTGAGAATCTCCTCCAGACTCCCTACCCAGCATGGAGCCCCATTCAGGGCTTGGTCCCATGACCCTGAGATCATGACCCAAGCCAAAATCAAGAGTTGGATGTTCAACCAACTGAGCCAGCCAAGCGCCCCAAACATGATAATTTTTAAAATCCAAGTAAAACATAATTTTTGTCCATCACATTGGTTAAAATGTATTAATACAATATCAGTAATAATATATCCAATGATGATAAGGCTGGTATGAACAGGATATTCTCATATCATGCTTGTGGACGTATAGCTAAAAGAAATACTTATATCGAATAATTCCATTTCCATGAATTTACTCTATGGAAAGACCTGGAAATGGAAGCATATATTTATGTCCGTATTACTGTTCTCAAATTGGGAAATGTATGATACATACATAAGATTTAAAACTGCAGTCATTAAAAGCCCTGCTTTTGAAGACAAGTATATAGTAAGATATTCCCAAGATAATGTTAACATTTAAAAATAATATAATGCAGACACAATATGATCTCAATAGTAAAATGATTTATGTTTAGATTATAGGTTTGGAAGTTTTTAATAAAGGGACATTCTATATATTTAGGATGTAGATATCTTAATAGATGCAGAAAACATTAATAAAATTCAGTCTTCATTCATGATCAAAAACTCTTAGCAAACTCAGAACAGAAAGAGTTCCTCAACCCAACAAATTCTTCCATTTAACCATTGAAAATGACATAAATGTAAATGATTCACCATTGAAATAATATTTACATCATTTTTAATGATGAAATTTTGAAGTATTTCCTTTACTATCAAGAACAAGATGAAGATGGCAACATCACTGCTTCTGTTAAACAATGTACTGTAGGTCCTAGTTAGCACAATAAGACAAAAAAAAAAAAGATATAAATGTGAAGGAAGAAACAGACGGCCAACAAAATCACTGTCTTAAAGAGATATTTGTACTCCCACTGCAGCATTATTCACAAAAGCCAAGGTGTGGAAACCATGTAAGTGTCTGTCCACAGATAAATGGATAAAAAAATGTGTTTTAAGGAAAATATGTTTTATACACACAGACATAAGAAAATATTGTTCAACCTTAAAAAAGAAAGAAATCCTGCCATTTGCAATATGGATGAACATGGAGGACATTTTGCTAAGTAAAATAAACCAGGCAGAGAACAACAAATACTGCATGGTATTACTTTTACGTGGAATCTTGAAAAGAAAAAAGAAAAGAAAAAAGTAGAACTAATGAAAACAGAGAGTAGAATGGTGGCTGCCAGGGATTGGAGCTGGGCTATAGGGAAAGAGGGAGAGGTTGGTGAAACAGTACAAACCTCCAGTTATAAGGTGAATAAGGTGTGAGAATCTGATCTATAAAATGGTGACTATCGTTGATACTACTGCAGCGTATAACTGAAATTTGCTAAGAAAATAGAACTTAAGTGTTCTTACCAAAAAAAAAAAAAAAAGAAGGTAAATAAATATGTGAAGTGATGGATGTATTAATTCAATGATGGAAATCTTTTACAACATATACGTATGTTAAGCCACCACATTGCACTCCTTAAATATATTTAAAAAAAGGAAAAAACATGGGTGGTTGAAGTCAGAGGACTGCTACTTTTTATTATAAATTTTGAGTAATTATTTGATTCTCTAAACTGTCTGCATGTACAATTTTTTTTTAAATTAAAAATAAAGGGATGCCTGGGTGGTGCAGTCAGTTAAGCATCCAACTCATTTCGGCTCATTTCGTGATCTCAGGGTGGTGGGATCAAGTCTTGCGATGGGTTCTATGCTCAGCGCAGAGTCTGCTTAAGACTCTCTCTGGCCCTCTCCTCTCTCTGTCTCTCTGAAATAAATAAATCTTTAAAAAATAATAAAAATTAAATTAAATTAAAAATAAAGGTACATTTGCATTTGCTTATATATATTCCTTGGACATCTGAATGGATATTCATAAAATAATTACATTTATTAATAAATATGTGAATGTTGTAGCAATATTAGTTCATAGCAACAAACCAATAAACAATAAAAGAAAAAAATTTTAAAGATTTGATTGATTTACTTGAGAGAGAGTAAGCAAAAGAGAGAGCACGAGCACTGGGGGAGAAGCAGAGGGAGAAGGAGAAGCAGAGTCCCAATAGAGCAGGGAGCCTGACATGGGGCTCAATTCCGGGATTACAAGATCATGACCTGAGCTGAAGGCAGACACTCAACTGACTGAGCCACCCAGACACCCCACAATAAAAGAAAATTAATCACTGTTTTTATGTCTTAAAGAAATATAGGTTTTGAAATGAAGTTATAACTTAGTAATTGACTGAATTTCTTTTAAGACAGAAAATTTACAGTATCGACTGAATTTCAAAACGTAATGCATTCCTTTAGATTTAGACATTGAGACCAAAGTATCAATAAATCTGGCAGCAATCAACATAGCTGCAAAGACAATAAATGAAATTGCAAATCTAAATTTATAGAATGATGTCTAATGACAGAGGACCCCTAAGGCAATACAAGATACAGACAATTTACATCTATTTAGGAAACCCAAGCATATTTTCATTCGGTGAATAGTAGTTAAGGAAGCTTCTGACTCTGGTTTATGATAGATATTATCAAGTTTGCCAGTAACAGCTTCTAGTTTTCCACATTAATAATAATAGCTATGTTTGGATATGTTATTTTTATAAACTATCTCATTATATGTACAAATATATTAGTTGATCCCCACAAACATTTTTATAAGAAATTAGAAGAATAGGTTAAAAAATTAAAGAAGAAAATTGAAAACCATAAAATTTTTAATAACTGTCCTCAAATTGCACCACTTTTTAAAAGTAGATTTGGACTATGATCAAATCTTCCAACTCTTTAAGAGTAGATTTGGACTATGATCAAATTTTCATTTGGACTATGATCAAATTCAGATTATTTGTAATATAACATGTTCTCAAGTTTAGTCTTTATTTTTTCTTAAAGATTTTATTTAATTTGAGAGAGAGAGAGAGAGAGAGAACATGTGCAGGAGTGAGCAGGGGAAGGGGCAGAGGGGGAGGAAGAAGGAGAGAAGCAGACTCCCCGCTGAGTGCAGAGCCAGACCTGGGGTTCCATCTCACAACCCCAAGATCATGACCTGAGCTGAAGTCAAGAGTGAGATGCTCAACCAACTGAGCCCTCCGGGTGTCGTTCAAGTTTAGTCTTGAATCTCTCACTCTCTTTCATTTCAAACTGAGAGGGATCTAACTCTACATCATCACACACCTATTTGCCAACACTGAAAATTTAAACACAATTTATGTATTTACATAAAAATAGCCGTTTAAGAACCAAATTATTATATATTTTACATCTATTAGATTATTATAGCTCAAGCTACAGCATATCTCAAACTTTTTATTTTAAAAGGGAACAGGCTATTCTACATACAAGAAAGGTAGTTCTCAGCAAGTTTTACACAACTGGAAGGATTCAGCACCCTCTAGTAAGATGAAAATTTGGAATACAGTTTGGATAAAATGTACTTTAATTATTAATTACGGTAAATTTGTAAAAATGAGGTGAATTTCCTGATCTAATACTGCAATGATTCCATCTCTACTTTGATTTATGGTTTCACATCAAATAGATGAGATTGAAAATCTTGAGCATTTTTTGAAAATAAAATACAGCCATCATTCAGTAATCTACTGTTTTAATGTTATCCCAGATTGCTATGTCATCAAATGTGGTTATAGTAATATGGTGTGAGCACACTATGATCAAATCCCTGAGGTTATTTTGATGCCCACCACACATAAACCCCCAAAACAACCTAATTCACAAAAAGGGGATTAATATGAAAGAGAAAATATTTCCCTAACATGGCAAAGCTTAGAATTATAATTTTGCAGGTGGATACCTTTAATAAAATAGAAAAATTAAAAATCCAATAAAACAGAAAAACACAAAAATGAAAATCTGTATGTTAATAAGAAATGTTTTATAACAATAGAAATAATAAATGTTTACCTTCATTCTGCGTTTGAAGTGCTGGACATTTTTCTAAACCGCTGACAAGTGTAAAGACTTCAGTGTAGTCCTTATGGGTATATAAACTGGTTTCCTCTACTTCAGTTTGGGAGTTTGGGTTTGAACTTGGAACAATTTCCTCCAACCCACAGTCAATCTGAGTCACCATTCCTGTAATTGTTTTTCTATGACATAAGAAAATTACTGATTTTATGTATGTCCTATTTTAAAAATCTTTATTAACAAATAGTATATGTTCATTGCAGAAAAATTACAAAATTCCAACAGATATAAAGAAAAGTTACCTATAGGCCCAACACTCAAGAGATGAATTCAAAAATTATGTATTTACTCAATTACTTTTGGATATTTTCAAAGAAAAGTGGATTCATGTACATAGTATTATGAAACTTGCCTTTTCTGATAAACAATAAACATGAGTACATTCATATGTCAATGTACATTCACTTCATTTTTTTTTAAGATTTTATTTACTTATTTGACAGAGAGAGAGAGATCACAAGTAGGCAGAGAGGCAGGCAGAGGGAGAGGGTGGGAAGCAGGCTCCCTGCTGAGCAGAGAGCCCGATGCAGGGCCTTGATCCCAGGACCCTGAGATCATGACCTGAGCTGAAGGCAGAGGCTTAACCACTGAGCCACCCAGGCACCCCATTCACTTCATTTTTGATGAACAGGATCCCATTGTATTGGTAGGCCATAATTTACTCAAATAGTTCCTTATTGCTGACAATTTAAATTTGTTGTAATCATTTGCTATTATAACGCAAGGAACATCTTTGTGTACTTGCCTGTTTTCAAAATACGTTTCCTAAAAACGGAAATGATCAGATTAAATGTATACAGATTTTTAGACTTTGCCATGCATTGCCAAGTTGCCCTTGTATTGGATGTTCAATGTTTGTTTTTCCACATCATTATCCAACCTTTTATACTCTGTTTTTCAACCTGGGAGGCTCATCTCCATGACTGAACTAAGCTCCCTTGCTCTCTGGCTTCCGGTTAGATTCAGCCAATAGGAAGAATTGTCAGGAGATCAAAGGTGGGAAGAGAGACAAGTTGGGATATTATTGTTCCCAAATGCTTCTCTCCTGGGCCACCGTTTGGAAGTGGCTGCATTCTACCAAGAGTTACATCTCTTGTCAGACAGCCCCTCTCCTACAGCTAGCTGTAGTTCTTACTGGGCTGATTACTGCTCAGTCCCCTTGCTCCTACAAGCTTAAGAGTGTTAATTTCCTGCTGTTTGGGGGCACTGTTTTTGTTTTGTTTTGTTTTGTTTTTTTGGCTCCCTTGACCTTGCCAGACCTTGCCTATTTCCTGATTCATCCAGGTATATCTGCCACCATCTGCAACATTAGGAGATTTGGACTTATAAGAGATCTTTTTAATGAATTTTCTGACAAATAAATATATTACTGGCAATTTAACTACATATTCTAATATACCTTTTCCCCCCTGATATCCTAAAATATTTTAGTCTCAATAATTCTCTACACAGACTGAGAGAACCAAAATCAATATAATTCCCTATGTAATTGGAGAAAAATGAATATGCTGTATCTTCAAATCATACATAGAAAAATCTCTAAAGTTTCTCCCTAACTCTTTAAGAAAATACAAGGCACAAGAAAAAAATATTTCAACTTATCCAGGTCCATATTACTCATAAGACCACTGATTCCTATGGGAATCTTTACAGACTTCTAAATTTAGCATTTATAGCGCAATTATCTTTTTTGTTTTAAATACTAATAGGGTCAGCACTTTGTAATACTCCTTGGTACTAGAGTTTTGAGAAAAACCAGTCAATTCTCTTTCTCTAGATATAAATGTTCTATGAAGAAAAGTATTCCCTGGATCTCCTCCTACCTCCATGTCCAATATTACCTATTCTTTGTTCACTGGTGTCTCCTTTCCACCTAACCTGTAGTACTGATATTTCCCAGGATTCCAGTTTAGATGGTGTTTGCTTTCTTTCCATATCATTCTATCTGGGTAAGCTCATCCTAATTCACTAATTCTTTAACTTAAAAGAAATATTTACTGAGTGTCCACAGTGTGCTAATACCATTTTAGGCACTGAGAATAGAGTGATAGAGCAAAACAAAGTTCTTACCCTCATGAAGCTTACTTGTTAATAGAATGATAGACAAACAAATAACATAATGTCAGGTGGCGAAAAACTGTTATGAATAAAATAAAATATTAGGACTTCAAGTAACAGCCAGAGAGTTGGTAAGAGGTCTATTTTAGAGAGTGACCAGCTGAGAGCTGATAATTCCACAGCTACCTGAATAATGGTAGGGAGTGACCCATACAAAGGCCTAAAGTGGGGGAACAGGTTTGGCATGGTCTCAGAAAAGCAGAAAGGTCAGGGTTACTGGAAAAGAGTAAGGTTAGATAGGTAGGAAGGGACCAGATCATGTTGGGTATTATAGCACCTGGTAAGAACTTTGAGTTTTATTCTATGTGCAATGGGATATTGTCAGTAGGTTATAACAGAGACAGTTCATGATCTGATTTGTGTCTTTAAAAAAAAAAATTCCAGGAAAACTCTTAGAAGAAAATAGAGGAGTAAATCCTTGTGACTTTGGATTAGGCAAAGCCTTCTCAGATAGGATGCCAAGAGCCCAAGTGACAAAAGAAAAAATAGATAAATTGGACTTCATCAAAAATTTTTAAAAACTATGCTTCAAAGGATACTATTAAGTAAGTGGATGGGACGCCTGAGTGGCTCAGTTGGTTAAGCAGCTGCCTTCGGCTCAGGTCATGATCCCAGCATTCTGGGATCGAGTCCCGCATCGGGCTCCTTGCTCGGCAGGGAGCCTGCTTCTCCCTCTGCCTCTGCCTGCCTCTCTGCCTGCTTGTGCTCTCTCTCTCTCTGACAAATAAATAAATAAAATCTTAAAAAAAAAAAAAGTGGAAAGATAATCTACAGAAGAAAATATTTGCAAATCATGTGTCTGATAAGGGACTTGTATCTAGACTATCTAACAAACTCTTAAAATTCAATTATAAAAAGACACATAAACCAACTGGAAAATGGGCAAAGAACTTAAACATTTTCTTGAAGAAGATGAACTAAAGGCCAATAATCACATAAAAAGATGCTAAACATCATTAGCCATGAGGGAAATGCAAATCAAAACTACAATGACATAAAATAAGCCACCCATTAGGATAGCTATAATCAAAAAGACAGATAATAACAAGTGTTGGCAAGGATGTAAATAAATTATAACCTTCATACACTGCTGGTGGAAATGCAAGATGGTAAAACTGCTTGGAAAATAATTTGGCAATTCTTCGTATAGTTTAACACTGAGTTACCATATGGTCTAGTAATTCTACTACTAGAGAAATGAAATCATACGTATGCAAAAAAACTTATCTACAAATATTTATAGAAGCATTACTCATACTAGCTGAAACATGAAAACAACCTAAATGTCCATCAACTAATGAATAGATAAATAAAATGTGCTATGTCCACACAATGGAATATTATTTGGCCATTAAAAAAAAAGGGCTGATCCATGCTACAACACAGATGAACCGTGAATAAATTATGCTAAATGAAAGAAGCCAGTCACAAAAGATCCCATCTTGTATGTGTCATATTGTTTTATAATAAGAAATGTATATTTGGTCTTCATCCCCATTTCTGGCAAGGAACTCCTAAAGCCCTTGGAATTTCCTAAGTGTTGAGAATGATAAAGGTATATTTGGTTATGTTAATGAGGTGACTTTCGGAAAACCTCTCTGTTGCCTAGAGAAACAACCATGTGATCAGAGAGCTGGAATTTCAGCCCCATCCCTCTGACCTCCAGGGAGAAGGGCTGGAGGTTGAATCAACTGCCAATGGCCTATGATCAAATCACGTGTATGCAATGAATGCTTCGTAAGAACACAAAAGGATGGGGTTCAGAGAGCTTCGGGGTTAGTGAACACACGGAAATGCTGGGAGAGTGGCGCGAAGGCAGAGGGTATGGAAACTGTGCCCCTTTCCCATACCTTGCTCTATGCATCTCTTCCATCTGGCTGTTCCTGAGTTATATCCTTTTATAATAATCTGGTAATCCAGTAAGTAAAATGTTTCTGTGACTTCTATGAGTCTGTCTAGCAAATTGATCAAATCCAAGGAGGAGGTTGCTGGAACCTCCAATTTATAGCCAGTGGGTCAGAAGCACAGGTTATAACCTGGACTTGCAAGTGGAGTCTGAAGTGGCAGGAGAGGGGAGGCAGTCTTGTACGACTGAGCCCTCAACAGGTGGTATCTGATACTATCTCTGGGTAGATAGTGTCAGAATTGAGTTGAATTGTAGGATACTGAGCTGGTATCAGAGCATTGCTTGTTGGTTTGGGGAAACTACACCCTCTCTCTATGTTGGAATTGGTGTATGATTTTACTTTGATTCCATTTATATGAAACGCCCAGAATAGGCAAGTCTAGAGAGGCAGAAAGAAGACCAGTAGTCGTCTGTCCGGAGGAGGGGGAGAAACGAGGAGTGGATCCTAATAAGTATAAGATTTCTTTTTGTTTTGATGAAAATGCACTAAAATTGATTGTGGTGATAACTGCGCAACTCTGTGAATATACTAAAAACCACTGAATTAGACATTTTAAATGGATGAATTATACAGATATGAATCATATTTCAATAAAGCTGTAATATAAACCAAACCAAACCGAAGAGTATAGGGTTTGAAGACAGACAGACTAGGGTTTGAATATTTGAATAGCTCCAACTATTGACTGTGGGCAAGTTATTTAATCTGAGTCTCAGTTTCTCATATATAATATTTGGATAGTAATACCCACCTCACATAATAGTTATGAGGTACACAGGAAATAAATATATGTGCAATGTCCTGTGTTCAATTGCATTCATGTGAATATAGCGAGCCACAGAGGAATAGGGGATATTGTTATACATTCTTCCTCTTACTTTACTTGGCCATGTGCTCTCTCTTGGAAGCTAGGAAGTTTATTGCATGGTTCTCCCTGATGTTTTTGCATTTTGCCCTTGTCACCATGATTTGATAGCCTCAACCCCTTCTTTATCCTGTGTGTTGAGCTAAAAAAAAGTGTTATACTTACTCTAATACATATTTATTTATTGGGAGCTTAATACGTCTTTTAAACTATGCTTTTTTTCTGGTGGTTTTCTAAAAATTAGTATAGTTATTATTTTTGTTAGTGCTCTGTTGCAAGTTGCAGCTTTGATTACAGAAGCCAATTTTCTTGTATGTTCTGTTATTTTTAGTGTGTAATTTTGCAGAACATAAGATTTCTTAGGAACACATGGCAGAAAATGCCCACATATGTTAAAACACAGTACACCAACAAGTTAGTAAAAGAATTGAGGCCTTAGAATCAATATTAAGAAGTAAGAAAAATAAGGATGCCTGGGTGGCTCAGTTGGTTAAGTGGCTGCCTTCGGCTCAGGTCATGATCGCAGGGTCCTGGGGTCGAGTTCCGCATCCGGCTCCTTGCTCAGCAGGGAGCCTGCTTCTCTCTCTGCCTCTGCCTGCCACTCTGCCTGCTTGTGCTCTCTCTCTCTGACAAATAAATAAATAAAAATCTCTAAAAAGAAGTAACAAAAATAGAAACAAGGAACAAAGAGGGGGAGAAAAAGAGGAAAAGCAAGATTTAGGAACTCTAGGTAGTGCTAATGGTCAGAATGTTTATTCCTAATATCCATAGGTAACAAAACTGCAGTAGCAGAATTCTTTAAAATTAAAGATGGGAAATCTCTATACTTCCTGCTCAATTCTGCTGTAAACCAAACTTCTCTAAAAATAAAGTCTATTAAAAATTAAATCTTACTATATGAGACAAAATTGAAATTAATGGCTTAAACACACATAAAAAGTGGAGTTTAGAAGTTCATGGCTAGTAAAGCAGTTTGTAATGTGTCAGAGACTAATGCTCCTTTGTTCCACTCTTTCACTCCTACGTTTAGTTCTTGTCAATATAGCTGAAGCTGGTTGCTAGAGTCAGTCATTACATATCTATTCCAGCACTGGGAAGGAGAAAAGTGAGGGAGAAAAACATGCTGCTTCCTTTTTAAGGACATTCCCCAGAAATTGCGTAAGCCTCATTTGCTTAATATTCTATTGGGAAGAAATTAGTCGCATGGCTATGTGTAGTTACAGAGAGGCTGAGAAATGTAAATGTGATTCTAGGTGGTGCCACAGGTCCACCTACTTTGCCATGGACTCTATTTTGGTACCAAAAAATGAACGGATGGTGAGATAAGATCAGGCATCCATTCTTTCGGGGCCTCCCATTTCTCCCATACATGAATCTTGTTTGAGTCAAAGTAGCTAGATCACTGCCTTCACTGAGGACTTACTGTGTATTCTTGCTCTATGCCTTCAGACTTGCTGTTCCTTTGCCTGAAAAACTTTCTCTCAAGTTAAGTTTCTCTTTTAATGTCCAGCTCAAGCTCAATTCCTACTTCTTTGTAAAGCTGATCTCTCCTGCTTATAAATGCACAGCCTTACCAATCTAACTCATAAAGTGAAGAGATCTTAAAGATCGTCTTGTTTCTTGTTACTTTAAGTAGGCTCTTGGGCCAGCAATACCAGCATACCTGAGAGCACATTAGAAGGGCAGAATCTGGGGTGCCTGGTTGGCTCACTCAATTAAGCATCTAAGTCTTGATCTCAGGGTCATGAATTCAAGCCCTGTGTTGGGCTCCATGCTGGGCATGGAGTCTACTTAAAAAAAAAAAAAAAGTGCAGAATCACAGGCCCTAACACAGACCAACTGAATCAGGATCTCCATTTTTAATAAGACCATCAGGTGATTTATATGTACATTAAAGTTTGAGAAGCACTGATCCAGTATCAGTATACTGATAAGAGAGTGAGGGTCAGAGAGAGAAGATGACTTGTCAAGTAGGTAGTACTTGACTTTTCAAATCAAGACTTGAAATACACATTTTTTTTTAATTCATGGAGCAGAGCTCTTTTCACTACACCTTCCTGATAGAATTTCTGATGGTCACTTTATATTATCATTTAATTTTTACATGGTTGATTTTTTTATGTCTATATATATATGTCTATATATATTAACCATGTAAAAATTAAATGATAATATAAGGTGACCATCAGAAATAAAAAGGGTAGTCAAGCAGAGAGAGTCGATTATCAGATGGTTTCACTTACGTGTGGAGCATAAGGAAAAACATGGAAGACATTGGGAGAAGGAAAGGAAGGGCGAATTGGGGGAAATTGGAGGGGGAGATGAATGAAACATGAGAGACTGTGGACTCTGAGAAACAAACTGAGGGTTTGGGAGGGGAGAAGGGTAGGGGGTTCGGTGAGCCTGGTGGTGGGTATTGAGGAGGGCACATATTGCATGGAGCACTGGGTGTGGTGCATGAACAATG
The DNA here is from genome assembly GCA_028534135.1 of Potos flavus. Taxonomy (NCBI): domain Eukaryota; kingdom Metazoa; phylum Chordata; class Mammalia; order Carnivora; family Procyonidae; genus Potos; species Potos flavus. Next base: position 18,528,777 of record CM052892.1, on the reverse strand, counting down.
AATCTTGGAACACTGAAAAAATAAAATTAAATTAAAAAAAAGAAATAAAAAGGGTATAAATCACTTCTATTAACCTCTCTTTGGTGGCTCAGATTTGGGCTTTTTCTTCAGATAAGAAAATAAAATTGGTGAGGATACAAAGGAAAGGATCTTCTCTCTGCAGGTATCTGGAGAACTTACTGTTTCTGTCCTAGACGTAAAGGGGAAATTGAGGTTAAGGACACATACTTCTCTAGGAACTCCTCCACAAAGAGACTTGCTTTCCACTGATCCAAGACTGAAATATCATCTGTCATTCCCCACACTGAAACAGCTGAAACTAGAAAGGAGAATGGTGAACATTAGCTTCTACAATTTTCTTTTGCACTTAATATGAGGAAGTCAAACATGAACCTTTTACATTATGATGTTATCTTTATTTGTTCACAAATGTAATTTTTCCCAAAATTTTACCAGATTCCAAATATTTAAATAATCTTTCTCATTATTACAACTCACCCCCCCGTCAAAACCGCTCAACTACAGGCAAAACAACATCACCTTAACCTACCATCCTTATTTTTACATCCTCTCTTTTGCTAATACAGCACTACCATCCTAGATAGTCCTGTTCAACAGCTCGTATCATTCCTCATAAAGTTTTATTATTAACCATTTCAGCTTGTTCTGATAGATTCTCCTTGAAGGGCCATAGCTGTCAGTAGCACTCATTCTGGTACATGATCATACACAGCCATATTTTAAAATTTTAGGTATCTATAACTTGTCTCTCAAATTAGACCCTTGGTTCCTTAAGAGAGAGATCATGTCAAATACTAATGTCAGAAGAAGCAACTGAGTGAAGTTAAGAGTCAAAGGACCTGTATTCTACTACCAATGTTACATCTTACTAGTTCTGTTATCTTGAACAAATCACTTAACATCTGAGTCTGTGTGTCATTGAAAAAAATACAAAAGTTTAGTGGTAACGAGTACAGGTTCTGGAATCACCCTGACTAGATTTTAATACTTGTATTGCTACTTATTAAGTGTATGAGCTTGGATAAACCTCTTAACCCTTTTGTACCTGTATTCCTTATCTACAAATTAGGAATAATAATAATGGCTTTTTCCTGGTGTTGTGAAGATAAAATGTGATGAGACATAAATTGCTTAGACAGTGCCTTAAATATTGTAAACAAATTTTGGCTGTTAATGGGGACACCTGGGTGGCTCAGTCCATTAAGCATCTACCTTCAGCTCTGGTCATGATCCTAGGGTCCTGGGATCGAATCCCACATTGGGCTCCTTGCTCAGCGGGGAGCCTGCTTCTCCCTCTGCCTGCCACTCCCCCTGCTTATTCTCTCTCTCTCTCTCTCCGGCAAATAAATAAATAAAATCTTTAAAAAAATTTTGGCTATTAATGTTATTATTGTTTTTAAAATGGGAAAAAATAGGAAAAATTCTGAACATTTATTTATCCTTTTCTACTTTTAGATAAGCAGATTAATGAAAGCTATTCTTTATCTTGTTTCCAATCTGATTGAGATTCATTCCATTTTTACAATATTCATTGTAAAATGAAGACATTCCTCCCTCATGTCCTTACTTCCTTTCTTACACAGTTCAGTTTCCATAGCCAGTCCCATAACCACTATCTTACAAAGATCCTTAATTCCTTTGCCTCTCTTTCTTTTGTACTAAGTTAGGAAAACCTCTACTCTCCACCTTGTGTACATACACTAGAAGAGCTGAAAATTATTGGAAAAAGATCATCCAGTCATGCTGAATGAGCTCATTTCTGATTATGACCATAAATTTCAAATGGGCATCTAACATTGACAGATGATAATAGTACACCTTCCTAACCAAACTGGCTTTCTCATTCTTCTTCTTCCTTTTTTTTTTTTTTTTTAAGATTTATTTATTTATTTTATTTTAGAGAGAGAGACAGTAAACATGCGGGCGGGGAAAGGGCAGAGGGAGAAAGAGAGAATCTCAAGTAGACTGCTTGCTGAGACTTCATCATTTACATATCTTTTATTTGTTCTATTCATATCTAGTATAAGCTTCCCAATTCCCTACTCTGTCACCTAAATTCTGTCATAAAAATGTTAATTTTTAACCTTGGAGTTATTTTTTGTTTTCAAGATTTTATTTATTTATTTGAGAGAAAGAGAGAGAGAGCACGAGAGGGTCGGAGGGAGAAGGGCAGACTCCCCGCTGAGCAGGGAGCCCAATGCAGGGCTCAATCCTGGGACTCCAGGATCATGACCTTAGCCGAGCTGAAGACAGATGCTTAAACTGACTGAACTACCCAGGTGTCCCTTGGAGTTCTGATATGAATAAATGCAATGCAGTTTTATTAATAAGAAAAGCACATTTTCTTAATAATTTACTGTGATAAACTCTCACATCACTTTTAAAATAGATTTTTGAGAAATAAAAGTAAAACATACCTCTCATCCATGGCCTCCTAAACTTATTATCAATAACTCCTGCATAATAATTTCCATCTTGATATAAACATGAAGGGACTCGAAGCAATAAAGCATCTCTGAAAAACTTCTTTCTAACTATATTCTATGTAAGAAAGTAAGATTATAAAATCTTTTAAAATATTTATCAGATGCAACTATCAATATTCAGAATATTAAAATTCTTTATTCTTTTAAATTCATATTATTTTTATTTAAAGGTAATACCTACTCATTATAAAACATAAAATAACACAGAACACACAACTGAGAAAGTCAAGGTCCCTAGTAATAGAAGTAATAGTTTGGCATATTTTCCAGAGACTTCCTTTTCTAGACTAGGCTAAAATGTGTGTATGTGTGTGTTTGACACAAATGAGATCACATCATTTACATAGTATGCCATTTAGCAATGTGCTTTTTTTGATTTAACAGTATAATATGGCTGTCTTAATTTTGTTTTCTATGTCTTTGTACTATTAAACTTGCGATAACCAGCAAATAAGTTTCTAACTTAAAAAAAATCAACAAATGAAACTATTTCTTCAACCTCATCGTCTTTGGCGTGCCTCTGAAAAATGTCCCACTATTCTTCTCATATTATCAAAATCCTATTTATCAAAAAAAAATCCTATTTATCTCTCAAGGCCCATCTTAAGCAATATCTCCTCTATGAAGCTTTTCCTCGGTAACTCTCAATTTCCCACAAAATTCATTATTCTATATATTTGGACAAATGATAGTTTCTTGCATTATTTCCCAAGAGTTCTATGTTTGCTGAAGATGTTATACATATTAAATAAGAGGTCTTAATTATCCAAGAATAAATGGTACAAAGAAAGAAAAGATCAGTTAAAGTAATTTATATAAAATGAGGACCTAAGGTTCACTGCAAAACAGAAAAAAAGCTTGATTAATACTTTGTCTAAAAAAATGAAATACAGTTATAAAAATTACATTTTGTGGCTAATAAAATTTTGGTTATAATTGGCTTGTAACCATAACTGGTTTTTTGTCAAAATTCTCCCATAAACTGTATTATATAATGATATACATGATATTAGTCATTACTTCACCTTTGATTATAAAGAAGATATTTTTAAAAAATATTTAACCAAAATATTCCCAAGGCATCTCTGACTCCTTTAATATTCAAACCATTCTCTTCCTCTTATCTATAACTAATCTAATGTTGCAAGGTCTACATTTGACAATAGCTTTATCTGTTGAGTGGTTCCTCAACATTGTTTCCATGAACTTTATAGATTTCTACAACTTTTGGAAGAAATGCCATCAATCAGTATCATATTTGTACTATATCATGGGATGTGATCCACCAGTGAGAAACTAACATACCATAGGCAAGGATAAAAGTTTAAGGATGTTTGAATACAGACTAATTTTGAAGTGCCCAATATATTCATAAATATATCTGGTTAACAATGACTTCTGATTCCCTACTATGTAAATGTTATAATAACACATTTATCTCCCACAGTTATGAAGAAATAATAAAACCTGAAGATGTCTAAATGTCTTTCTTAGTTCCTATAAAATGTAACAGTTCTAGTTACATTAGAGTAATTTTTTTTCCTGGTAAAGAGGTCAAGGTTATAAAAAAAATAAAAATTTAACTTGTCAATTAAGATCATAAGAACAATGATTTGTTGTATGATGACTATTCCAAGTAGTTTAACAACGTACTGGACTTGAATCTCAGCTTTTTATAAGCTGTTTAAGTTCTCTAGACATCAGTTCCTTAACCTGTAAAATTGTAAAATCTAGCTCTTGGAGTAGTCATGATGATCAAATGGCATAATCCATTAAAAGAGCAAATGATCAAATGATATAATCCATCAAAAGAGCAAAGTATCTGGCCCATAGCAAGTGGTCAATACATGCTGTTACTATTATTTCCTCATAAAGATAACTGGGACTGCTTTTCCCCCCACTCTTTTCAAGGAAGATCACTCAAGAATGTTCATATAAAAGTAGCCCAAATATGCCAAGTTTCCACTTTTTTTTCTGCTGACAGCTTCAAATTCACGATACATTGCCAATAATTTTCTTCCAAAAGTGGCATTTTTATGGTATACTGGAAGTGGGAAGAAATTTTAAATAAATCTCAAAGTAATTAGATTAAGGATTAATCTAAGGACTACTGCAAAATTATCATAATCATGTAGTGAATGTAGATAGTACTTTTCATATCATAATTCTTAGTAGTTAGTGATTCAGTAACACTCTACCTCATATAAATAGTCTATTGCACAATATTTGAATGTTGAAAACATGTCTTCTTTCTTCGAAAGCAGTACAAATTTCAGTATCTGGAAATACAAAAATTAAAATTAGATGTTGGTAAAATAGCAAAGCAAGGAGAAGAAAACCATTCTTAATCACAAAACTGGTTCATTCATTTTTAAAAAGGCACTGAGTGATAAAAAAAAGTTAACTATAAAAATAACATTTATTACTATGATTTAAATCTAATATGAAAATAATGTATGTTGACATAAAATCATTCATCTAATTTTCATATATGTTCATATATTGTTTAATCCACACAACTTCTGGTTGGTGGATTAAAATACATATTCTGTGATCATTTTGTTGCAATAGAGGCAGGAATTCGAAAGACTGGTACAGTGGTTTTCTCAGGATAACTATATTTCTTAAGTGGTCTTGAAATAGAATAACCACAAGTAAAACTGTGCTGAAGCAGGGGAGAAGAATCTGGGAAATTCCAGTCTCTTAAAAAATAAAAAGCGCAGGGGTACCTGACTGGCTCAGTTGGAAGAACATGTGACTCTTGCTCTTGGGGTCATGAGCTCAAGACCCTGTTGGAAATAGAGTTTACCAAAAATAAATAAATAAATAAAAATTTAAAATAAAAAGGCTGAAGTTAGAATTCCCTAATAGCTCATTTGGAATAAAGCCACTAAGACACAGTATTCCTAGGTCAATGGGTCATTATTAATCAATAAACAAATTCATCCAATGAAGCTGTAGGTAAAATTTAGAATGCTGAAAGAGTCCAAGATGGTTCTCATTTATGTGAGAACCAGAGCAATTACCTGTAAGAGTCACTCTAGAATAGAGTCGGTGTACCAGGTAGTTCTTAGAATTTTGATCAATTACTTAAAATATTTTGGGGAATTCAGATGTAAGCTAGAAGTCTTCATATAGTAGTTTGTTATTAAGTTTTTAGTGAGTGAAATAAACATTTTAATACAATGGTTTTGCCTTAGTTTCATTATTATTTTAAATTTGTTTGAGGTTTATCTGTTTTTTTTATCTATGGTGAAGGTACTGTACCAGAAGACCTTAAGAGTTCATCTACATTAATTAGCTATGGATCTATTCCTATTTTCAGTCATCATAGAGTGAACATTCTTAACTACTCAATTACTGTATTAAAAAAACTAAGAGCAGGGGTGCCTGGGTGGCTCAGCGTGTTAAAGCCTCTGCCTTCGGCTCAGGTCATGATCTCAGGGTCCTGGGATCGAGCCCCGCATCGGGCTCTCTGCTCAGCGGGGAGCCTGCTTTCCCCTCTCTCTCTGCCTGCCTCTCTGCCTACTTGTGATCTCTCTCTCTGTCAAATAAATAAATAAAATCTTAAAAAAAAAGACTAAGAGCAAACTGGTTACAGAATAAATTACTTTATCTGATTAATAAATCGGAAGACATTGTGGATATTACAATAAGCTTACCAATGAAAACAAACCCAATAAGCTATCTGAATTATTTTTAATATTGTTAGGCTCTGTGGTATCAACAGATGTGGGGAGTACATAGTGTGGGTGCCCTCTTTCACTCTTAATTAAACAATGTCAACATAGCATTTTCTTACTGGTGATTGCTTCCCTGGAAATATTTTCCAATTACTGTACTTCCATACCTTTTCCATACAATTTATCACTGACCTTTGAGGCAAATATTAACTTAGAATTTCCATTTCTTGATATTGTGCTTTCAAAAAACATTATCTGATGTGCTTCATTCTAGAAGTCATTTCAAAAAGTTTAAAACAACCAATCTGCTTAGTTAATCCGTTCAGTTATTGTCAGCATTTATCTTAAATTTTCCTTTCTTGTGAAGCCTATATTTCTACTAGCTTCAGATTCATCACTCATCAACTATCTTAAACAATAATTACTGTTGTATTGAAATTAATCATTTAAATTCATGCTAAACATACAGTACTTAAATAAGATACTATATATCATATATACTCATAGAATTCCTTTCACCTGTCAACTTTACTTCATTGCATTACAGGTATTTGACCCCATCTTATAATAATGGGTGGATAAGGAGAGAAATAAATTGGCCTTATTTCTAAAGTCAAAGGGAGAAAACAAACAACATCATGGCTAAAGACAAGTTATTTTAAAAATAATCAATCAATCAATCAGGAATTGCAGCAATTCCTGAAATATTTTTCCTTACCTGTTTCTAAAGATTTTATTTCTCTTGTGCTACCTCCTGATTGGGGGCCAAAGTGGAAATGCATATAAATAACTAGGTTAGGCTCTTATGCACAAGGCCAGAGAAGTAAGGCACAAGATTTTTTTCTACCCAGTTTTACTTAAGTATCATTGAGATAAAAATATTACATTTTAAAGTGTAGGTATATATAATGGAATATTATTTCCAAGATTATTTAAGACACTTACGAGTGAATATGAATTTTACGACTGGCTTCCCATCACCTCTCACCAGGCTAAGGCATATGGAGATTTCTTCCCTTCCTCACTCCTTTGCCTAAAAACCACACTTTAACCATGTAAAATCCCAGAGGAGGCAAGGTTCACACATTTTCTCGTATTGTTTAATCTATAAAACTTCTTGTTAGTGGGTTGAAATACCACTGGCCTTTCTGTGCCCTTCACAACCTCTATTCCCGCCGCATTAGGTTATGTGGACCCTGGTTCTGGGGTCTTGTCCCCACAGAGCCACATCAACCGGGCCTCACAAATCTGTTTTCCAGAAATTTTGGAGCTGCCATACTCTAGCCCCATCCTGACCTTTTCTTCTCCTCTGCTCAAAAACACCTTCCGTCTTTCTTCCCTTTAGCCTCCCAGGGTTGCTACCAGAGGTAAAATCGCCACCTACCAGTCTTCGCCTGAGAAAATTCCCGCCTACTGCGCATGTGACCTCTGGCCCTGGGCTCAGCGCAGGCATTGGCCAACCAGGCCAGGCCCCGCCCCTCGGGCTCCCGGCACTTCCGCCTGCGGTTGCCAGGTGCCTGGGGTGACCAGGTCCTTGCGGGTGAGCGAAACCTTTGCTGCAAGGAGTGAAGAGTGACAGCAGAGAAGGTGGCGGGAAGCCCGGAAGGAGCCGGTATGAAAGGCAGGGAAGACCAGGCCAGGGAGACAGGACTTCTAATGTTATTAGCCAATCCTGGCCAAACGGGTCAGGAGCAGAGGGAAGGCAAGGGCAGAAGCGTTCCAGACGTAAAACAGAGGATTTAACCATCAGATTCAGGGAGTCGGGAAAGCGAAAGGGAGGAGGCCAACCTGATTCAGGTGTCTGGCTAGGTGTTGGCCGTGCCTTGACGGCGGAAGAGCACTTGAGGGGCAGGAAAATAGCTAGAATTGGGACATGCAAATTGTACACGTTGATTGATAGCCACCCCTTCACAAACACACTCATTTAGGAATTACTAGACCCACCAGATCAGGAAGAATTGCCGCTTTATTTCTTAATTCCTGTCTTTCTTCCGGTGACATAACTTGGCATTAAATTTCTTCCCAGAATATTGCAAGAAGTAACATGCGTTTATTTATTTTACTAACACATGGGTGTCTTTCCAGTTAATCACTAACAAAATACTAATTATGAAACATCAGTGGATAAGCCACATTACTCTCCCAAGATACTGACTTCATTCTATTTTGTACAGGTTTGTGCAGTTTGCTTCACTGATACGGATTTAATGTTTGGCGGTAATGAATATAAAGATGTTCATCTGTCATTGAGGTACATTATTATGCATTTTTGGATGTATACCTTTTACTACAACTAATTTTAAATTAATTAATTTTGTAAAAATTACAAAAGTAACACATAATTATACTCATTGTAACTGGTAAAACCATCCTAAGATGAATACAGAAAAAGTAATCTCTATTACTAACCCTATTTCCCGATAACCAATGTTAACAATCTGGAGTGTATCTTTTAAAAATTAAATTAAATTTTAAAATTTAGAATCAATTAATTAACATATTATATTATTAGTTTCAGAGGTAGAGTTTAGTGATTAATCAGTTGCATATAATACCCAGTGTTCAGTACATCAAGTGCCCTCCTTAATACCCATCACCCAGTTAACCCCATCCCTCTACCCAGGGGTATATCTTTTTATACCTTCTTGTATGTTCATACAAATTTATATGGACATGCACACACAAAATAGTTTGGCCAATTATATAAAAATGGGTGACTTATTTTTCACCCTCCTTCACTAAACCATACATCATGAACAACCTTCCAGATAAAAATATATAGATTTGACTCATTTTCAACAGCTGCATAATATTTCATAGTAAAAATATGCTATAATTTATCCAAACATTCTGCTACTGATAGCTTTAACAGATTGTTTTCAGGGTTTGTTTGTTTTTTTACCTTGACAAATAATGCTGCAATAAGAATCCTTAGACATAGAGTTTTGAATATTATTGCTGTTATTCCTATGGTATAGATTTGTGTTGCTTTGCTGCCTTAAGTGGTAAAAGCATTTCAAATTTAATAGTGCCAATTTACCTTCCAAAAATTTATAGCGGTTTATGTTAACAATGCCTGAGAGGGATCATTTTCCTGAATACTCAACAGAAATGAATAGTTTGCTCTTTAAAAATGTTTGCTGGTCTGACACATAAAAAATACTATCTCATTATTGTTTTAATTTACATTTTCCTGATTACTGCTGAGATTAAACACTTTTTAGATGTTCACGAGCCCTTTGGATTTCTTCTTCCATAAATCCCATTAATTGCCTAATTGTGTGTGTGTGTGTGTGTGTATGTGTGTGTCTGTGTGTGTGTACAAGATCAAGCGATTTTTCTATTCAGTAGGTTGTCTTTTAAAGATCTTGTATATGGGTACATTAGTTAATATCAGATTTGACTGTGTAGATAACAGAAAATTTCTAAGCAATATAAAATTTATTTCTCTGTCACGTAAATGAGGTTCAAAAGTAAAAGGCTCAGGTCTGATATGGCAGCTGTGCCCCACAAAGTCCTCAGGGACTTAACCATCCAGCTCATTACTCTGATATTCCTGTGTTGTGGTCC
>CM052892.1:18477127-18518517 GCA_028534135.1 Potos flavus | reverse complement strand
GATCAGACCCGAAACCGAGTCAGGCGCTTAACTGACTGAGCCACCCAGGTGCCCCTAAACACATTTTAATATAAACTAAGCTGAGGAGCCATAAAGGAAGCTGGGAAAACCCTCTCCTATCCAGATCAATTCCATGTATTTGTGGAAATTCCTTATAATAATATTAAGCTTCATTGTTGTATTCACATGCTATGCTGTTGAGGACAGAGTAGTGAGGTTTAAGGTTTACTGAGAACATGCTTTGTGCCAGGCACAATACTAGGCACTGAAGATGCAAAAATAATGAAAACAGATCTTAGCCTTTGAGAAGCTCATGAATCCTTGTCTGATGTTATTCTTTTTCATTTTTCTTTTCTTCAGACAATTCTGTGTATTGCTGCCAGGATGATATTTCTAAAACAACTAACTGAGACTATCATTCCCCTGCTTAAACTTCATAATTTATCACATACTGGATGAAATCTGAATTTCTTTACATGAACAATTATTCCGCTTCACTTTGGAACCCTGAACCATTAGCCATTCTTTAAACATCTCCCAGGTCCTTTAACTTCCAAGTCTTTGTTCCTGCTGTTTTATTTGTATTCTGATCACATGTTGCAGACCTATTTGTTCTACAGGGTTCAGTTCAACTGTTTCCTCTTCCCACTGATAATCTTAGAATTAGTTGTTACCTTTTTGGCACTCTTGGAGTTTTGCTCAGTGTCCCGCTTTGGGTAGTTTTCATGCTTTACATTATAATTGTTTTGTTCATGCCTGCCTCTCCTACCAGAGTGCTGTGTTCTTGAGATCATGAGCCATGGAGCATGTCTTAATTATCTTTATACACTTTGTATATACTAGCACAATGCCTTATCTAGAGTAAGCTCTAAAATAGATATTTAATTCACTACTTGAAATTTGGCACTAGGTCATTTTGAAATAATCAAAAATTTTTTTGCATTTTCTATTAAATGTAAGTTCTCAGTGTTTTTGCAGAAGCATTAATGTGTATGAAATATTACACACGCATACACACACATCAGCCAAAGGAGACATGGCATAAATATGGCGGATAATCAATTTGAGACAGAGTTGCAGATTAGTCTGAACCAGATTATGCAGAAAATCTGGATATATGGAATGAAATAATATTGCGCAAATGTGTTACATAAGTAACTTGTGGTTGCTAATTTATGGGTGTAGTCTCACTGTCTTTTGATCAGTAAGGAACTATTTTACATCAATAGATTGAGAGCAAACATTTTGGCACAACATATTTAATTTAATTAAACTAGATAATAATGCTAGAAACAAGCTGTGGTAGCATCAGCATGTAAAAAATTTTCACAAGTATACAAGGGAAACCTAGTATTTTCTATTTATATAGTTTAGCTTTTTTTCAAATACAGAAGCCGAATGTTATTGTAGCCTATTTTTGCAACATTTGTCTCTATAAACACTATCACTTTTCTCTTTTCCACATGTTGAGCCCCTAGACATTTTTCTGATTATGAGTCATCTCATACCTTATATGTTTATGGTATATTTTACACACATTGAAAAATTCACTTAAGCTAAGCTTCTGGCTAGGATAAAAACATTATCCATGCTTAGACTTGACTCTGTTCCCCTAAAGAAGCCTTAGGCTGGAATAAGCAGTTATACTTGTATCCATTTCCTTCTGAAAAATGGAAGGGCTAGCTCTATGCTTTAATATTTCCCTGGGTAACATTTACCCTAATACCTCTCATATTTTATGGTCCACTGAAATTAAAGCATTTGCCAAAAATTACATGGGTGGGATAGGAATATAGGTCTTTGGACTTCCACCCAGTGAAGTGTAAATTGTTCACTCATCGATTTATCCATCAATTTCTTTAGGGGGTTGGGGCAGAGGGAGAGAGAATCTTAAGCAGGCTCCACACCCAGTGCAAAGCCCAACACAGGGCTGGATCTCATGACCCTGAGATCATGACCTGAGCTGCAATCAAGAGTTGGATGCTTAATCGACTAAGCCACCCAGGTGCCCCTATCCATCAATTAATTTCGAGCACATATTATGTGCAAGGAACTATGCTATTTGGGGAGAGCAAATGATTCTACTCTGTCAGTGTGGCAGGGGAAATAAGATATTTACATAAAAATTAGTTATTCCTTGAGGAAATTAATGTCATAAGAGTTTTGGGAACTTAAAGGAAATAATGCTTTATTGTTTTAACAAGTAAGTTGTAGAAATGCAGAATAAATGAATAAATATCTCATTTAGATATTTCATCAGATTAATCAAACCTATGGGAAATCTAGCTGTTTGAACCACAAACGCATAACAGCACCACTGTGTATCTAATGGAAAATGAACTAACTTATAAAATAAATAACTTCCTGAGGTCTAAACTGCAAATTCAAACTATAAGTTGTAACAAATCACCAATATGCAGGGTAGCCAATATCCTCCTTATACAAGATGGGAAAACTATTTCTCTTTTTCTCTCCAAAAGAAGTCTTTTTTTTTTAATTTTTAAATTATTTTTACTAGAGAAAGAGAGAGAATGAGCAAGGGGAGGGACAGAGGGAGAAGCAGACTCCCTGCTCAGCAGGGAGACCGATGAGGGACTGGATCCCAGGACCTGAGCCAAAGGCAGACACTCAATCGACTGAGCCACCCAGGCACCCCTCTCCAAAAGAAGTCTTAATGTTGTTTCATAAACAGCAATTTCTCACAACTTCATATTTCGAATTTAGATCCAATCTCATACCTCACAATGTAAATTAATTTCACAAATAATTTTTGAACACCTACTACATGCTTGGTCTGCACAAACTTAGTAGATTTGCAACTTGTATTGTCTCTTACCAGAAAAAAGAAAAAAAAGTACCCAGAAATGATAATATCTAACCCTATCAACTACCTTCTCTTTTATTTACTTATTTTTTTATAAGCTGTTTTTTTATTTGTTTTTTATTATGTTCAGTTAGCCAGCTTATAGTACATCATTAGTTTTTGATGTATTGTTCAACGATTCATTAGTTGCATATAACAGTGCTCATCACAACACGGAGCACCTTCTCTTTTAAATATCTTTCTCTTTAGGCTTCTAGCTTCCTGATTTCTCCCACCTGTTCTGCACCTGGACTCTCTGTAATTTGGGGAGAAAATAATAAAACCATAACATCAGATTTATTGGTTCGACTACAAATATATGTTGTGCAACTTCAGCTAGTCCTTCAATGCCAATTGTCAATCATTATTTTCCTTCATTATATATATATATTTATATATATTTATGATATATATTTATAAATTTATATATATACATATAAAAATAAAGTCATTTTATATATGTATACATATATGAGAGAGAGAGTGTATGTGTACCAGCAATGTTCTGAATGTGAGAAAGAGGAAGGAGTCTCAAGACAATGTCCATATCTTTAGGCCCCTTGTCATATTCGAACGGCTAGGCCAGTGGTTCTCATTTGAGGTGATTTTGCCTCCTAGAGGGCATTAGGACATATCTGGAGACATTTTTGGTTGTCATAACTAGGGGAAGGGTTGCTACTGGCATCTAATTAGCAGAGGCCAGAATCCTGCTATGAATATCCTAAAATTAAGAGGAAAGTCTACCATCACCCTTGAATAAGAATTATCTAGCCCAAAATATCAATAGTAGGAAGATTGAGAAATCTTGATCTTAGTTGATTAAAGACCAAACTATATCCACACTCTTCTAGTCATATATATATATAACTTACCCCATTCCCTGGAAATGAATTTACCTTCTTGAATGAAAAATTGTGTTTCTTCACTTTTCTCTTTTTATATCAAAATGTCCATATAGTCTCATTTGGTGTTTTCTTACTTCTTTCTGTGGATAAATACTCTTCTTTCTTTCCAACACTAATCTCCTCCAATATTTACGCCCTACCCTATTTTCCAAATTATTATGCTGCTGATAAGAATGCATTCTATATCACAGAATAAAACAGATAAGAAATCAAGCAGAGTAGTTTTCTCTGGATTCTTTATCTCATCCCCACTTACCAGCTCCAGAATTTAGTTCACAGGTTGTTTCCTCTCATGTATCTTCATTCTCTCCCCTACAATGGGTTCTCTGTGTGTCTAAAAAGTACTTAATTATATTCTATCTTAAAATATTCTTTAAAACTCTTTATTTTTATCTTTATGTTTTTTAACTTATCTGTATGTATCCCCTAGGACTCCTATAATTTTCTCCTGTTCTCCCAGCCTTTAATCTAGTCTGCATTGTGCTGTAGAATTTAGATTATGTCAACTACTCTCATCAAAGTCCTTCAGTAGTCAGCCAGTGCCTATACACAATAACTATGCCACATCAAGCATCTTTTATTTACAAGATGCTATGCTTGGAACTTAAGTTAGTATTAGTATCCATCATATAGATGAGAAACTGAGGCTTAGAGAGATTGTCTTGCTCAAAACTCTGTAGCTAGGATGTGAGGAGCTGATTCAAATCCAAGTCAGTCTTATGCCAAAATCTTGGTGTACATTTTACATAACTCTTTATTCCCTAAGGCATCAAGTCCAGACTGCCGAGTTTGGCCTTCAGGTCTCTCTGTGATGGCTTCAGACTTTTTCCAGATACTGCCAACTTTCATCCACCATACACTCATGTTAAAGTACTGCTGTTCTCTGCATACTCTCTTTGCTTTTTTTCTTCTCTTTGCTCCCATTCGTATCATACCCTCTATGTTATCCTTCTCATGCATCTCTCGAGGTCCAAATACCCACCCACTTTCAAGCCCAGTTCAAGCTTCCCAGCTGAGTTCCCTAATCTCAGATCTTTTCCTTTTTTTTTTCCCCCAGGTGGTGTTTTTTTCACTTACAAATTTTGATATTATAAAGTATGTATATGCTTTTTTGCCCTTTCTCTATTTTTACCTCCTTTAGAACAGAGAACTCATTATGTGATAGTAACATATTTTTATATGTTACTATCTATCTATCTATCTATCTATCTATCTATCTATCATAGACTATCTATCTATGTCTGTAGAATTTTATAAGCATTCTTGCAAATATGTTAAGAACCTGGCAAAGAACAAGAGCTCAATAAATGTTTGTTTGCTTGTTTGGTTCTAATCTTCATAGCAATTCTCCAAGGTATTGTTATACTTCACTAACAGATAAGAAAACTAAGGCTCAGGGAGATCAAGTGACCTGCCAAAGAGCAGAAAAATTCCGATATGACCTAAGCTCTAACTCAAGAGTTCTGTCTCTAATTGAGGGTTCTTTCTACTATACCTAGGGCTTCAGAATTTTGGTCCCCCAGTATATCCCAGCTCTCTATACCTTGGTCATAGTAGTTATTGAATATGAGCTGAATGAATGAGTAAAAGTCTGTTAAGAACATATTCTTTGAGGCTGAAAGTCATGAGAGGTTTATTGGCCACCAGAATAACAGCACTTTAGGATGTGACTCATCCTCACACATAGTATTTAGGTAGAAGGAAAACAACCCTCCCATCCTGATAAAATATCTTAGGCAACATTAGGTTCAAGCTGTGTTATTATCCACTTAAGAACACCCGTGCCACACACCTTCAACAAACAAGTTTTTATGTTATTTAAAATCAGTAGGTAGGAAGAAAATTGAGAGTAATTTTTCAGTTTTTGTTTTTCATTTTTCCATAGCCAAATTTATCATTCTTTTCCCTTCTTGTATCTACTTTCTGGATCATATTTAGAAAGGTCACCTCTATCCCAAGAACTATACAGATAGTCAAATATATTTTCTTCTACTATTTTTATCATGTCATTCTTTACATTTAGAATATCTGGGATTATGTATCTGTGCATGTGTGTGTGTTTCTATGCATGTGTGTAAGGCATGAAAGAGGTTTATAATTTAATATTTTGCTTACATAGTTTAGTGAGTTATTTATTAATTTTTCCCTTCTGATTTAAATTACATCCTTAGGGGTGCCTGGGTGGCTCAGTTGTTAAGCGTCTGCCTTCGGCTCAGGTCATGATCCCAGGGTCCTGGGATCAAGCCCCGTATCAGGCTCCCTTCTCTCTCTCCCACTTCCCCTGCTTGTGTTCCCTCTCTCCCTGTGTCTCTCTCTGTTAAATAAATAAATAAAATCTTTAAAAATAAATAAATAAATTACATCTTTATCATATATGTCCATATACAGCTTATTCTATATGTAAACTAAACTTTCCAGATTTTTAATTTATTCTGTTGATGGTTTACTCCTGAGCTGTTTTTATTTATTTATTTATACTGTTTTAATGATTAAAGTTTTAATTTCTGGGCAGCAGTCTTTTTCACTACTCTTATTTTTTTATTTTATTTATTTATTTGTTTGTTTGTTTGTTTATTTATTTTAAATTTTATTTGCCAGAGAGAGAGAGATCACAAATAGGCAGAGAGGCAGGCAGAGAGAGAGGGGGGAAGCAGGCTCCCTGCTGAGCAGAGAGCCCGATGCGGGGCTCGATCCCAGGACCCCGAGATCCTGACCTGAGCCGAAGGCAGAGGCTTTAACCCACTGAGCCACCCAGGCGCCCCTATTTTAGTTTTTTAAAAAAGATTTTATTTATTTATTTGACAGAGAGAGAACGAGCAAGTGGGGGGAGGAGCAGAGGGAGAGGGACAAGCAGACTCCACACTGAGCACAGAGCCTGTCTTGGCGCTCCATCTCAAGCCTGCAAGATCATGACCTAAGCCAAAGTCAAGAGTTGAACGCTTAACTGACTGAGCCACCCAGGTGGCCCCACTACTCTTCTTTAAAAAAAAAAAATTGTGCTTACCCTCTAAGGTTTATTCTTTTTTTTTAAAGCTTATTTATTTATGTATTTATTTAAGTAGTCTCTACACCCAATGTGGGGCTTGAACTCATGACCCTGAGACCCAAGAGCTGCCTGCTCCTCTGACTGAGCCAGCCAGGCACCCCTGTAAGATTTATTCTTAAAAAAAAGCATAAGAAATATTTTGCCAAGATCCCACATTTTCTTTTACTGGGATTCTGATTAAGATGAAATAGAAGTGATAGATTAACTTGGAAAATTGACTCATTTTAATAGGCAATCTTCAGAATCAGAGAACCTAATATGGTTTTCCATTTACTCAAGTCTTCTGTCATCTTCCCCAATAATTTTATAATTTTACAATTTCTTTTTTTAATATGTATTTTTTAGGATTTTATTTATTTATGTGAGAGAGAGGGAAAGTGAGACTCTCTGGGACTCGGGGATCATGACCTGAGCCAAAGGCAGACAATTAACCGACTGAGCCACCCAGGCACCCAGTTTTTGTTTTTTTTTTTCCAGATTTTATTTATTTACTCAACGGAGAGGCCACAAGCAGGGGGAGCAGCAGAAGGAGTGGGAGAAGCAGGCTCTGCACTGAGCAGGGAGCCCAACTCGGGCTGGATCCCAGGACTCTGGGATTATGACCAGAGCCAAAGGCAGATGCTTATCCAGCTGAGCCACCCCGGTGCCCAATTTTACAATTTCTGTGTGTGTGTGTGTGTGTGTGTGTGTGTGTGTGTATACACTTTAATAGAGCATAGTGCTTTAGTTCATATATGCAAGAATCAAGTGCCTGGATTCCAAATCACCTATGCCATTTACTAGCCATGTAACTTATTCATTTACCTTTGTGTACTTGCTCTTTATTTCCCCCTCCTATAATATGGAGTACCTCGCAGAGTTATCATGAAGATTAAATGGGTTAATATATCTAAAGTGCTTAGAACAATACCTGGCACATAGTAAGTACCCTATGAGTATTACCTATGATTACATGATTATATGGTATATGTACGCATTTCATGTTTCTTATTAAATTTATTCGTATTTTATGTAGTCTTGTTAAAAATGGATTTTTTCCCTACTCTCTTCCTATTGGTGGCCATTTTATTAATTTTTATTATGGAGTGCAATCTCAGTAAACACTAAACTTTGAAATTTCAACCTCCAGAGGGCTCCCCTTTCCTGTGAATTACTATCATTTCCTATAACTTCTTTTTTAAGAATTTTATGTCACTTAGAGCCAAGTGATGAAAAAGAAAATGTGTGTATGATGCATTTGAAAGGTCAAGTAAGATAATAAGATCAATAGCTAGTCCATTGAAAATACTAACAGGACAGGGTACCTCGGTGGCTCAGTTATTAAGCAGCTGCCTTCCACTCAGGTCATGATCCCAGGGTCCTGGGATGGAGCCCCACTTCGAGCCCCCACGTTGGGCTCCCTGCTCAGCAGGAAGCCTCCTTCTCCCTCTCTCACTCCCCCTGCTTGTGCTCCCTCTCTCGCTGTGTCTCTCTATCAAATAGATAAATAAAATCTTAAAAAAAAAAAAAGAAAATACTAACAGGACAAACAGTCCTCTTGCAAAACTGAAGAAAGAGAAAACAGCTGAAAATGCAAAAGAGAAAAAAAAACGGAATTAAGAGATGCATGTAGGGGCACCTGGGTGGCTCAGTGGGTTAAGCCTCTGCCTTCAGCTCAGGTCATGATCTCGGGGTCCTGGGAACGAGCCCCTCATCGGGCTCTCTGCTCAGTGGGGAGCCTGCTTCCCCTTCTCTCTCTCTGCCTGCCTCTCTGCCTACTTGTGATCTCTCTCCCTCTGTCAAATAAATAAATAAAATCCTAAAAAAAAAAAAGAGAGATGATGTAAATATCCAAGAAGTTTAAAAATTACAAGAATACTCGAAGTTTAACCTACCAATAAAGTGAAAATTTTGACAACATTGGGTATTATTTAAGAAATATAAATTATGAAAATTGGGGTGCCTGGGTGGCTCAGTGGGTTAAAGCCTCTGCCTTCGGCTCAGGTCATGATCCCAGGATGCTGGGATCCAGCCCCACATTGGGCTCTCTGCCCGGCAGGGAGCCTGCTTCCCCCTCTCTCTCTGCCTGCCTCTCTGCCTACTTGTGATCTCTCTCTCTCTGTCAAATAAATAAATAAAGTCTTTAAAAACAAACAAACAAACAAATAATAAATTATGAAAATTGATAGAACAAGAGGCAGAAAACTTGAACTGATCAATAGAACAAATGGGAAATGTAAACAAAGTTCTACCTCTGAAGAAGGCACTAGGTCAAGATTTTTTTTTTAAGATTTAATTTTATTTATTTGAGAGAGGGAGAGAGAGCAGGGAGAGGGGCAGAAGGAAAAGGAAAGAATCTTGAGCAGACTCTACACTGAGCATAGAGCCTGATGCGGGGCTCAATCTCATGACCCTGAGATCATGACCTGAGCTGAAATCAACTGGGGTGCTTAACCTAGTGAGCCACCCAGGCACCCCTAGATCAAGATGTTTTAAAACATGGATTCTATCAGAACTTTTAGGAACAACGTCATTTACAGAACTTTGAAAAAGATGGAAAACTACAACTCATTATACAAGGCTAACATAACTATGAAACCAAATTAGTGAGGAATATCAAAAGAAAAAGCAATAGGCCAATTAATAATGAAATAAATGCAGAAATCCTAAATAAAACATTAACAAATTGAATACAACAGCATTTTAAAAGTTAGCATGACCCAAATAGACTTTATTTTAGGAATGCAAAGATACTTTGATATATTAAGACTTGAGCCTCTGATGATTTATAGCTAAATAATAAGTAAATCTTTAAATATTTCATAGCATTTTTTCTCCTGCTATTATCCTACTTTACCACCTTGTTTGATCATCCCTCCCTAGAACATTTTTTTCTCTATCCGGTAAACTACTTCTCTTTAAAGACTCAATTCAGCTTATTTATGGTTCTTCTCTGACCCCTCCCTACCTGAGGCTAAGAAGCTGCTGCTCTTGTATACTTCTACAATACCTTGTATTTACCTCTATTACAGACTTATCATACTGTTCTGTAAATGCTAGTTAACTTGTTTGTCTCCCCCACCAAACTGTGAACCTTGGAGATAGAGTCAATTTATTTCTGTGCTTTGGAAGCCTGACATATAAAAATTTGGCAGAATCCATTGAGAAATACACACAGATCAAAACTGGAAATAAAAAGTGTTATCTAATTACCATAAAAGCTGTATTGGAGGGCATGATTTTATGTCTAGACAGGACTTCTTAATACTTCATCTTAAAATCAAACTTCCTTATCCTTTTATGGGCAAAGTTGGTCAACCTCAGGCCTCCCTGGAAGGCACTAGCTTCTTACACGTAGTAAAAACAGACTAGTGTTAACCTTCTCTGTAGGCAGCCTAAAAGATGCTAATGTATTTATTAATGTACTAATCAAAAGTACTAATCAAGTCAGTTGTTCTTCCTACAGTTTAGTGAGAGGTGAAGAGAAAGGCCAGGAGTATTATTCTAGTTGAAATACTTCATGGGGACATAAAGCCAGAGAAATAGAGGATACCCGCTGTAATAGCTACCTAACTTAGAATATTTTCCTTTAGAACTTAGCTGCCTACAATTTCAGAGAAAAAGATTTCAATTGCAGTAACTATATTTAGCCTGAGTGCTCTCATTTAACTTAGGAGGACTTTGTTCTTTAATTTATAATTTGATTTGTATGCTTCCTCAAATTTCTGTTAGAATAGGTGGGGTAAAAAAAGTAACCAAAAGACATATAAAATTTCCTCATGAATCTATTTGCATTCTGTTATGTTCTCTGTACGTTTTTCTAGTTAATGCAACTTTGCTTTCTAGGCACTCTTAAGCAGGTAACTGTTCCTAGTGTAGCCTCATGAAATTGAGTAAGAAGAAATCGTCATCTGCGTATATCCTGGATCTATTGAACCTGAAAGTGTGCTCTGCTAACACTGCCAGAGGAAAGAAGGGCCGGCCAAAGTCAGAGAGTGAGGACAGTTTTAGAATATGAGTCCATTCACTTAGCATTTGTTTCACTAGCTTTTTTCCTCTGCTACCAATACAACTAGTAGATAAATTTTGGAGATCTAATGAACAGCATAGTGATTATAGTCAACAATACTGTATTATATACTTCAAAACTGCTAAGAGACTAGATCTTCAATGTTCTCATCACAAAAAAGAAATGATAATTATGTGATGTGATGGAGGTTTTAGCTAAAGCGATGGTGGTAATCACGTTGTAATATATACATATCAAATCAACACATTGCACACCTTAAACTTATACAATATTACATGTCAGTTATATCTCAGTAAAAAAATAAAGATACATCAGAATTTGTTCTCACCTGTTGATGCACACTTAGGTTATTTAGCAAGTATTGCAAATAAAGCTGCTGTGAATGTTTGTGTGCAAGTCTTGGTGTGGGTGTGTTTTCATTTCTCTTGGATAAACACCTAGGAGTGAATGGCTGGGTCTTATGGTTTGTGTACCTGTAATTTCTTATTGTGATATAATTGACACGTAATATTATATTCGTTTCAGGTAGATAGCATAATGATTCAATATTTGTATATGTTGTGAAATTATCACCTCAATAAGTCTAGTTAACATCCATTACCACATGGAGTTACAAATTTTTTTTCTTGTGATGAGAACTTTTTTTTAAAGGTTTTATTTATTTATTTGAGAGAGAAAAAGAGAGAGAGAGCACGAGGGAGGGAGAGGAAGAAACAGACTCCCCACTGAGCAGAGAGCCTGATGCAGGGCTCCATCCCAGGACCCTGGGATCGTGACCTAAGCCAAAGGCAGACGCTTAACCAACAACCCAGGCATCCTATTGTGATGAGAACTTTTAAAATCTATTCTCTTAACTTTCGAATACACAGTATAGTATTATTGTGGTCAACATGCTGTATATTACATCCCTTAGGACTTACTTATTTTATAACTGGAAGTTTGTTCCTTTTCACTACCTTTACCCATTTCATCCACCCCACAATCCCTGGTCTGTTAACAGTTAGTCTGCTCTTTTTATCTGGGGGTTTGTTTCTGTTTGTTTTGATTTTTAGATTCCACATATAAGTGAGTTATACATTCATACCTACATATATATGATCGTGTCATGCATCATATGTATTTGTCTTTCTCTGTTAAACTTATTTCAATTGGCATAATGCCCTCAAGGTTCATGTATATTATTGTAAATGGCAAGATTTCCTTCCTTTTTTATGGCTGAATAATATTCCTGTGTGTGTGTGTGTGTGCCTGTGTGTGTGTCTATATGTGTGTCTCTTGTGTGTTGGTGTCTCTGTGTGTGTGTGTCTCTGTGTGTGTGAGACAGAAATCACATTTTCTTAGATACTTCAGTAGTTTCCATGTCTTGGCTATTGTAAATAATGCTGAAATGAAATGGGGGTGTGATATCTTTTTGATTTAGTGTTTTTGTTTCCTTCAGATAAATACCCAGAGGTGGAATTGTGGATCACATGGTATTTCTATTTTTAATCTTTTGAGGAGCCGCCATACTGTTTTCCATAGTGGCTGCACCAATATGCATTCCCACCAACAGAGCACAAAGGTTCCCTTTTCTCCACATCAATACTTGTTATTTCTTGTCTTTTTGACAGTAGCCATCCTAACTGGTGTAAGGTCATATCTCACTGTGATTTTTATGTGCATTTCCCTGATGATGAGTGATGTTGAACACTTTTTCATGTACCTGTTGGCCATCTGTATACTTTTTTGGAAAAATATCTGTTTAGATCCTTTGCCCATTTTTTAACTTAGATTGTTTGTCTTTTTGATATTGAGCTGTATGAGTTCTTTATTTATTGAATATTAACCCATTATCAGATAGATGATTTAAAGATATTTTCTCCTATTGGGTAAGGTTACCTCTTCATTTGCTATGCAGAAGCTTTTTAGTTTGATGTAGTCCCACTTGTTGATTTTTGCTTTTGTTGTTTGTACTTTTGTTTTTAAATCAAAAAAATCATTGCCTAGACTGATGTCAAGGAGTCTACCCCCTATTTTTTCTTCTAGGAATTTTATGGTTTCAGGTCTTATGCTCAAGTCTTTAATACATTTTGAGTTTATTTTTGTGGGTAGTGTAAGAAAGTGGTCCAGTTTCATTCTTCTGTATGTGGCTGTCCAGTTTTCCCAGCACCGTTTATTGAAGAGGCTATTTTTTCCCCATTGTATATTCTTGGCACCTTGGTCATAAATTAATTGACCATATATATGTGAGTTTATTTTTGGGCTCTCTATTCTGTTCTATTGATCTATGTGTCTGTTTTTATGACAACACCATACTGTTTTGATTCCTATAGCTTTGTAATATAGTTTGAAATCAGAAAGTATGATGCCTCCAGCGTTGTTCTTCCTTAAGATTACTTTGGCTATTTGAGAGCAACTTTCTTAATCCCTCAAATCTTATAGTGTTTTTTAAGATTTTATTTATTTATCAGAGAGAGAGTGAGAGAGAGAGAGAGATTGAGAGAGAGAAAGAGAGCACAAGTGAGACAAGGGGCAGAGGGAGAAGCAGACTCCCCACTGAGCAAGGAGCCTGATACAGAGCTCAATCCCAGGACCCTGGGATCATGACCTGAGCTGAGGGTAGATGCTTAACGGACTGAGCCACCCAGGCGCCCCATTATTCTCTTAAATCTTATTGAGGACAGGCTCTTATTTCCCATCTTCTCATCTTGCAGCTTTCCTCCCCAATGTTTTCTTTTCTTATTCCTCCTCTTAAAACACTTTTTTTTCCTACTTCTGGTCCTCATTTTCCTTCTTTTGACTTCCCCCTTCATATTCATGTCATTTCTTCTTTTCTGTGTTTATTTAATACAAATTATGGGTTGCTTCTAACTTAAGTGGCAAAGTGAGAGTATTGCAGCCTCAGGGAAATTATCAGTGGTACCAAGGTACAGATGTCTGTGAGTGTAGGGAGAGTATTGAAAAATGCAATAAAAAAATTAATTGGATTGTCAGTATTTATATAATGTATACTGTATATATACGTATACATATATATATATAATATATAATGATGCCTGTGATGAGAGGAAGTTGGGAAAAGTATATCTCTACTCAAAGGAAATATATACTAAATATCCCTGCAAAATATCACAGAAAGAATGAAGCTGTGATACTGTGATTTATAATAAGAAATAAATATTTGGTCTTCCTTTTGGTTCCTGGTTTAGGGCTCTTTTTTTTTTTTTTTTTTTTTAAGATTTAATTTATTTGAAGAGAGAGAGAGAGCACAAGCAGGGAGGAGGGTCTGAGGGAGAGGGAGAAGCCTGCTGAGCAGGGAGCCTGACACAGGACTCCATCCCAAGACTTTGAGATCATGACCTGAACCCAAAGCAGATGGTTAACCAACTGAGCCACCCAAGCATAGAACTCCTTAAACCCTTGGAATTAACTGTGGAGAAAGAACTTGTGCCTTTTATTATGTTAATGAGAGAACTTTTGGAAAGCACCTAAGGCTAGGGCTGTTTGCCTCTGGAGCCAACCTTGTGATTTGAGGGTTGGAACTTTTAGTCTAGTCCTCCCCCACCTCTGGGAGGGGATAGGAGCTGGCAGTCAAGTTCAGTCACCAGTAGCTAATGATTTAATCAGTCGTGACTGGAATGAACCCTCCATAAAAGCACCAAACGACAGGGTTCAGATAGCTTTCAGGTTGGTGAACACATGGAGATTGTGGGAGAGTGGTGTGTTTAGAGAGAGGATGGAAGCTTACTGTCCCTTTTTCCTTACCTTGCCCTATGCATCTCTTCAATTTGGCTGTTGCCGAGTTTTATCCTTTTGTAATAAACTGATATGAGCCACTCTAGCAAATTAATGGAAACTAAGGACAGGACTTTGGAATCTGCAATCTATACCCAGTTGGTCAGAAGCATAGGTGACCACCTGTACTTGAGATTGGTGTCTGAAGTGTGTGTGGTAGGGGCATGGTGGGGAGCAGTCTTGTAGGACTGAGCCCTTAATCTATGGGATCTGATGCTATCTCTGGGTAGACAGTGTCAGAACTGAGTTAAGTTGTAGGACATCCAGCTGGTGTCAGAAATTGCTAGGTGCGAGGGAAAAAACCCATACATTAGAACTCAGTGTAGAATCTTAGCAGCACACTCACTCTTGGAGTAATTTCTGAGAAAATAATCCAAAACTTTGGTTAGGAAAAACTAAGAAAACAATGCTTCTGTAGACTTTAGGTGGCCTATTACTGATTTCTTATAATTATGGAGACTTCCACTAAATCCAGAATTGAGGGAATTTAAAGGACATTGTAATATAATCACCCTATGATTTTTGATATGTGCTGAGGTTCCTGTTAGCCAACAGTAATTTGATCTGGCCATTTGGTAAAACTACTTGGATTAAAGTATGAATGCTGGAAGATTTAACTAACTGCTTTGTAAGGACCACCTAACAATAAAAGGCTGATACCAGGCAGGCAAGTAGGGCAGGTAGGGTTTGTCTAGTAAGGAGTGCCGAAGCAGTCTGTCTACTACTACTCAGTTTTTTTTATTGCTGAGCTATGTTGTGTGGTTGAGCTCTGATCTAGTACCACTCTATTCCAGGAGACACATCTATTTTACAGAATATTCTCAATTCTTATACCATCCTATCTCAACCAGCGAGGTGTGAAGACAGAAGGCAAGACCAAAAAAGAAAAGAAAAACAGTTCTAAATAGCCCTCTATATAATTTAACTTTGGATATCATATGACTACCTAAGGAAACAGAACATTTTATATGATAGTGATGAGGGAACAGAAGGCTAGCAGAGGACAAAGCAGAAGCTGACATCCTGCAACCTCCCCCCAGCCCCCACTCCTGGGTGGGACATGTGTGATATTCTTCCAGGAATCTCCCAACTATCTTAATATTAATGCCTTGCTAGAGGGGAGAAACAACCTTAACTTGACAAAGAGCAAGGCCTCCGGTATCTTGTAGGTTGTCTTTAGCATATGAAAGTTCTTTTGAAACCTCCCTTTTTCCTTATCTCCCCCAACCCCATAGTATATAATCAGCCACCCCTCACAACCCCGGTGCAGCAACTCTCCTGCGCATAGGTCCTGTCCCCGTGCTTTAATAAAATCACCTTTTTGCACCAGAGACGTCTTAAGAATTCTTTCTTGGTCGTCGGCTCGGGACCTCACTTATATTCTAAAACTTCATCAATAGGGCAGTATGTGTTCTCCAAGTTCTACTAAAGCTACTTAACTTACATTAATTCAGCTAATTCAGAAATGTTTGCCAGAACCTTTTTAGAGTGGTGCCAACATTTATGTAATCACCTGTGGGACGGAGGTTAGACGTAAATATAAATTTTGACTTGCTGAAATGTAATCCTCAATAGTTAGAAAATACTACATTGACATGAAACCAGAATTTGGGAGATTAGATTATAAAGTTATCATATAATTTATTGTCTAAATCTGACACTTTTGAGAACGAAAGAAGCAAATTAATAACCATACCATGACAACAGAAACAAACTGAGTTTGTCCCAGGCAAACCAAGGAATATAATCATCCTGATTTTAAACTACATTTTGTGTAAACATATTCAGGATTTTGCAAGTGAAAGATGGAGTTCTAGAGAATTTCTCTCTCTGTATCTACTTTCTCATTTTCCTTCTTCAACCCACTTTCCCTAAGATTTTCTAATGTTTTCTTCAATATACCAGCCACTTTTTCTCATTCTTCTCTACAAGAATATGAAGTGAATAAAACATTAAAACTAGTTTCACACATGGTTGAACTTCAGCTACTCTCTACACTTAGTAGCAAAACAGATGTAGTTTTGAGTTCCCACAAAAGTTTTGAGTTCCCAGTATGGCTGCTGAAGGTATAGCATTTATGTAAAAGGTTAGTCTGTATTTCCTATTTTCCTTTAGAGAAGGAACTTTATGTCCTCGGTCTGATGTGTAAAAAGTCAACAGTATTAGAATGTTAATCCGAAATCACATAAAATTCATGCAGAATAGCTTGTAGATTAATAAAGTACTCTTGATTCTTTTTTTATTGCGATATAGTTGACATAATATTGTGTATGTTTAAGGTGTACAAAATGCTGATTTATGTACTACAATATGATTAACACTGAAGCATTAGCTAATACCTCCCTCACGTCACATAATCACCATTTCTTTTTTATGGTGAAAGTACTCTTGATTCTATCCTATGTGGCACTCACATGGTTTTTCATATGTCCCCCAAGCAAAGCGAGAACAAGTGTGCCTTATTCATAAATTTGTGTATCCATTCTGAATGCTTTAGATGTACACACTGTACATGTCACAAGACATAATCGTGTCTTCATAAGGTTGAAGAAAGAGGTAAACCTGTGACAGCCAGCCCAGTGCCCTCTGGGCACTTCAGAAAAAGGTCTTCAACTTCACAACTGACAGAAAGGTCAGAGGGAGACCATACGATGGGAGGAAGATGTACTTTCAAACAACTTTTGAAAATTGGCTTTTTAAGTGGGAAACAGGGTGTCCTCACCTATAAATTGGACAAATACTTGTTCTCAAGTTCCTTGCATGAATAGGATCTGGGAATTGAAGGGGACCAGAATGTGTCACAGAATAATCAAAACGTGGATTATTTTGAGCTGAAATCAATTAAGATCCAGAAGACTCAAGAAAAACCTTTACCTCTCAAATACCTAAAAGAATTTAGAAAAGGGGACTGGCCCAGAAAAAAAGCTATTACCAGAGATAACTTTTTTTTTAATGTATTCTTTTTTTTAATTGAAGTATAATTGATATGCAATGTTACATTAGTTTTAAGTGTACAACATAGTAATTCAATGACTGTATAGATTATGCTCACAAGTATAGGTACCATCTGTCCCCATACAACACTATTACAATACCATTGACCTTATTTCCTAATGCTCTACCTTTCATCTCTGTGATTTAGTCATTCCATAACTGGAAGCTTTTTTCTCCCACCCCCCTTTACACATTTTGCCCATCTCCCCACTTCTCCCCTCTGGCAATCATCAATTTGCTCTTTGTATTTATGGGTCTGTTTCTGCTTTTTATTTGTTTGTTAATTTATTGTCTTTTAGATTCCACATTTAAGTGAAAAATGGTTTTTGTCTTTCTTTTCTAACTTATTTCACTTAATGTAATACCCTCTGCGTCCATTCATGTTGTTGCAAATAGCAAGATCTCATTCTCCTCCACATCTCCTTTATCCATTCATCTGTCCGTGAACACTTAGATTACTTCCGTATCTTGGCTATTGTAAATAATGCTTCAGTAAACGTAGGATGCATATCTTTTTTGAATGAGTATTTTCATTTTCTTTGAGTAAATTCTCAGTAGTAGAATTACTGGCTTATATGGTATTTCTATTTTTAATTTTTTTTTTTTGTTAATTTTAAGTAGGGTCCATGTCCAACATGAAGCTTGAACCCATGAACCAGGGATTGAGAGTCGCATGCTCTACTGACTGAGCCGGCCAGGTACTAAGATCTTATGTCTACACCCAATGTGGGGCTCGAACCCACAACCCCAAGATCAAGAGTTGCATACTCCACTGACTGAGCCAGCCAGGAGCCCATGCTGGCTTCCATAGTGGCTACACCAGTTTACATTCCCACCAACAGTGCATGAGGGTTCCTTTTTACCAGAGATAACTTTTTATCTAAAAGACCTATCTGTAGGGCAGGGCAAACATCTAATTACCAAACATATCTTCTTATCATCCTGTGAATTACCCTCCTTCCCTCTGAAGCCCCAGGCCCCCATCCCATTCCTTCACTCGGAATAGCATATAAGCTTCAGCTGCTCTACTCCCCCTTGAGTCTCATATATCTTTGGGGCTTCTGTACGTACAAAATTAAATTTGTTTTTCTCGTGTTAATCTCTCTTATTTCAGTTTAATTATTAGACAGCCCAAAGAACCTAGAAAGGAAGAAGGAAAAAATTTTCTTCCCCTGCAGAATGAAGTCCTCTTCAAGTAGTGTCTCCACATTTGTCCCAGCACATGGGAGTCATTGCCAGGAGAAAGAGGGGACACTCTTGAGAAACACTGTAATGTGTAAAAATGACTTAGAGAATATCCAGCATTTACATGGGATTTACTATAAATCAGGGACTGTTATGAATAGTTTTCATATATTATCTCAGGAAAAACTTGGGCTTGGAGTCATACAGATCTGAGTCTGAATGCTGATTCTGTCAGTTTATAGTTGTGTCATAAGAAGAAGGTTCTTAAACTCTAATATTAAGTTTCTTCAAATACAAAGTAGGGTCATTGTGGAAATAAATGAGATCAGGTACATAGAAGCTCTAGTAGTGTGCTGGCACATAATGGTCCTTTCCCTCTTGTGTTTGTTGGTTATCCTGTGAACCTTCAGATGACAAAAACTGGTGTTAAGTGAACATTGTCTGAAGGCCCTGGGGGTGGTAGTTGGCCATTCTAATATCACATGATAGGGGACAGTCACATGAGTGCCCATTAACTTTAAAAAGTTTATATGTCTCCATCTGCTTGGGAAAACAGTCCCTGTTCCTAGGACCTGTTTTCTGCAAACAAGAAGTTTGGAAACAAAGAGCCTGGTAGGATTCACCAAAGCCACAGGAGACATTACAAGAATGGCAAAGACTAAAATTATAAAGATGATGAACTTAAGTTGCATTTCTAGGGTCCTGAGATTTAAGATTTTTATTTTCCCAGAAGGGCATTCATGGAGAGATATCTAAGTGTCTGCAGTATATAAACAGAAACATTTATTTCTTGTGAACTAGCACTTGTTGGAGAGTGACCCTCACATGGTTCCTTTTTGTCAAAACCTTGAGATATGCGATATTTGCATCCCCACCCATACAATTACCAGTAAAGAGTATAGATGGTTTATATTGATAATTTTTTTTTCTTTTTTTTTATATTGATAATTCTTAATACTAAAGGACTTGCTAACTAAAATTGTCAGCAACCACAAACCACTTTGGGAGTGAGGCTGGTCCTTATAATTAACCTCATTTTGCAAGTGAAGGAACTTGAGCACTGAAACAATGTGACCAAGCCAGAGCCACAACAAGTTAAGGCAAGAATAAAGACTAGACTTCAACAAACCCCAAAAATCAAATCACATTTGCCTTGTATAGTCAACTTTTGTTAACCTTCAGCAATTTTATGGTTCTTTTCTGTGGTTGTGCTCGTAGGATTCAGAATTGGGTTTTATTGTTGTTCCTTGGTATGTATAATACAGAAGCAAAGCAAATTGTGCCTAAAGTTAATCTCTCTCTCTCTCACACACACACACACAATCTATTGAGACAATTCCTTCCTAAACAATAACCTACTAAAAGTACTTTTAGATAATCAATGGATAAGTGCATCAAAAATGTGTCCTGCTGAGTCCCTTTAGGGGGACTTTCAGACTAAGATGTTATATATAGAGGTACCAGGAACACTTTAGGATGGATGTAAGGTAGTTCATTTCCATGCTATGTGTTACCCTGTTTCTGGCCCTTGTGATTTAGCCAACCCACAGAGAGTGTGTCAAAGTCAGTCACCAGTCCAGCTCTCAATGTCACTGGTATTTGCCTAGGATCCCGGCATTTGCCTAGTTAGAATCCCCCTCCCAGGATGCATGAGTATCCTATTATTCTGAGCTTTCAGCATTCAGAGCTCTCTCATGTTCTCTTATACTCTGATTTTGAGAAACTGTTTCAGGCTCTTCTCTGGCTGATTGGTTTCATACCCCTGGTAACTAAGTAACACACTTTGTATCCATGACCTGTGGTACAGCCAAGCCAACAGCTGTAAAACATTTTGAGGTAATGAAGATTGTTTTCCTTTTGATCCTTGTGCTTTCTTGAACAAGCGACCCTCTTCCTAGCTTTCTTGAACAAGCTATTGCATGGGAGCAATAGCTTCTAAAGGTACTGATCTAGAGGGGTTGGCCTATACAGTTTAGAACAAAAAGTCAAATTCTTGGCTTTGAATTCTAAAGTAGGCTGTTGAAATTGATAGTAGAGAAGACAGGCTTGCAAGCACAGACTTTTAAATTGCAATAGTTGGGCTGTTTGAGAGTGAAAGTATTTTTAAGTTCAGAAGCTTGTCTTTGAAAACCAAGAACCAAAATCCAAATACAAAGTTTATACCATAATTATCAGATTTTGGAACAATATAGGATGCTGGAAGAGTAGTTTTCCTAGCCAGAAGAAAGTAAGATTTCCAGGACTTGGCAGGAGAAAGAGAATTGGAGAGGACATGAAAGGAACTTGTCTTTTTGGGTGTAGTTTCTATCCTTAACACTTTTTAGGCTGAGTCCCAAGAGGGATATAGAAGAAACTCATCGGCTAGCTATTCTGCTAAGATTTAGGGGTTGTAAGAGCAGGAGAACCACCATCAAACTCTCCAGAATGTTGCCTGATGAGATGGCACACCTTGTAGTGAAGGCTTAGTCTCTAGAACATCTGAATGAGGTCACCAGGTAGCTGGGCCTGAGGCAGCTTCTTGCTGTTCCACACACCCCTGCGGAGTGTGAGAGAACCTTCGAAAGTTCCTATGCCAGAGTATGATAGTTGCACAAATTATCATTTGATCCAGCAATTTCACTTGTAGCTATATACTCCAAAGAATTAAAAGCAGAAACTCAAACATACATTTTTATAATCATATTCACAATATGATTCACATATTGCAACATTATTCACAATAGCCAGAAGATAGAAACAACCCAAATACCATTGACAAGTGACCAAATTAAGTGAAATGTGTTATATACACACAATGAAATATTATTCAACATTAAAAAGGAATAAAATTCTGATGCATGCTACAATAGGATTGAACCTATAAAACGTTATGCTAAGTTAAATAAAACGCAAAAGGACAAATACCATATGATTCCATTTGTATAGCATATTTAGAATAGTCAAATTCAGAGACAGTAGAATAGTGATTACCAGGGGCTTGGGGGAGGGAGAATGGACAGTTTTATAGGTACTGGGTTTTAGTTAAGATGATGAAAAAGTTGTGGAGATGGATAGTGGTGATAGTTGCACAAAAATGAGAATATGAGGGGCATCTGGGTGGCTCAGTTGGTTAAGCATCTGACTCTTGATTTCGACTCAGGTCATGGTCTCATGGTTGTGAGACTGAGCCCCATGTCAGGCTCTGCGCTCGCGCAGAGTCTGCTTGAGAGTCTCTCTCCCTCTCCTTCTGCCCCTCCTCCCACTTGCACATGCACTCTCTAAATAAATAAATAAAATCTTTTTAAAAATGAGACTATGAACAATAATGCCAATCAACTGTGCACTTAAAATGGTTAAAATGGAAATTTTTATGTAATATATGTTTTACCAGAATTTTTAAAAATCAAGGGGGAAAAAATTCGCATGCCCCCAGTAGAAAAACAAAAATGACTGAAAGTCAAGCCGGTGGGTCAGGACAGGGGGATATAGAATGACTTGTGAAGTCCTGATGACTGATAAGCCAAGGTGACACACAGTTTGGCATGGTTATAGTGGGAATAGGCAGCCACTACACAGGAAATGGATTTTTCCTCTCAGCAGAAGCTACTGGGTGGTTTGCTAATGACTGCAAAACATATTACTCTCCCCCAAAGTCAGGGTGATAGACTACCCAGGACTCGGATCATCCAGATCTTAGATGACCACTAAAAAGTGACAGAAAAAGGTGAAGGGAAAAAAAATACCATTTACCATTTATCCAAAAAAGATTGAGTTTAAAATAGAATTTACCAAGATTACTTTGTTGGTGGAATGCAAAAAAAAGGTGGCTGCTAAAGTCTAAGGGAGACTTACTTTTCAAAGTGTAGACTTACACTTTGGTACCTTTCAAATTTGGGGAGTGAATTTTCTTTTTTATTCAAAAAGTCTGTGGAAACCTACCTGCTTCAATCTATAAATCTTAAATTGATAATATTCCTTATTTTTAAGGCTCTCTCTGGAAGGTTTTTTTAAGAAGAGAAGGTCTTTCAGAACCTCAGCCCAAAGATCCTGTTGACAGTTTTTACAGAGAAGGCACCTGATAAATATTTGTTGACGTTGGTGTTGTTATTGTTGATGATTATGATAGTGCCGATATGAGCAAGAACTCATTTCATCACTACCCAAGCCAAAGCATCAGAGCTTTGTGAAGAGTCAACATCTTGATTTCCCCTGAATGGCATGTCAACAATGTCATTGCCCATTTCCTTTAGGGCCAGGCACTGCCCTTAACTGCCTTCTACTTGCTGTAAGGAGTCTCTCCTGTGTACTCTCTTAGCATATCATCTGCCCCCAAAATGGATTTTCAGATATCATTAAATCTGGTAGCCATGACTCTCATAATCCTCTCCTTTTGGTAGCTAATGCTGTGCTTGAGAGTGACCCGTGCATTTGGGGAACCTACATTTCAGGAAGCTGTACGTGCTCACTAGTCAAGTGAAGAATTTCAGAAAGCATATTATTAAGCGATGTGTTCTTATCTCTCAGGGGCCAAACACATCCACTACAGCACTGTCTGGCAATTGCAGACATGCAGACTAGAGGTAGGGGGAAAGATATATGGAGATCATTGCCGCATAGCATACGATTTAGCCCAATTAATTCTGCATCAGCTCTCTGAATGGAGCGTGGCCGAAGGCTGCTCCTGGAATTCTGTATTCTTCATCACATAGACATGGCCTTTGTCACAGAGGACTCTCCATCCTTGCTCGTTCCCCAACCCCTTCCTCTTTTCTTTCTTCTGTTTTTCCTTCCTGCACTCACTAGGCATGCTTTGAGCGATGTGTGTCAGACACTACTCCAATAAGAAGGTGGTAAGAATCACATGCCAACCTTATTTTTTTTTTAATATTTTATTTATTTACATGAGAGAGAGAGAGCAAGAGAGAAAGAGTGAGAGCCAGAGAGAGAAAACACAGAGGCAGAGGGAGAAGCAGGCTTCTCGCTGAGCAGGGAGCCCTACTCGGGGCTCCATCCCAGGACCCTGAGATCATGACCTGAGCCATAACTGATTGAGCCACCCAGGCGCCCTGCATGCCAACTTTAAATTAGGAAAGTCTGAAAGACCCCAATATTAGGAGCTGAAGTGGGTTTTTATCAGACTCTAACTGAGGAATAGGTAGAAAAAACTCCAGTTAAGACGAAGCAG
This sequence comes from Potos flavus, assembly GCA_028534135.1. Taxonomy (NCBI): domain Eukaryota; kingdom Metazoa; phylum Chordata; class Mammalia; order Carnivora; family Procyonidae; genus Potos; species Potos flavus. The sequence continues at coordinate 18,494,577 of CM052892.1, read as the reverse complement.
TTCCCATCAGAGTTGCCTATGCTTGAGTAACGCCCTCCGCTACACCCACACCTGATTTGCTGATAAGATCCTGTGGGCAGTTGTAAGTACATGGATAGAAAGATTCCCCTGAGTTATCTGGGCTCTTTGAAGGAGGAACAGAAAGGGCCACGGTCCAGTACTGTGGTATTAAGTTGCTATGCAAAGGAGTGCCCAGAGGAGGAGAGTCAGGGCAGAAATCTAACCTGGGCTCTGCGCACTAACCCGTCAGGCGAGGGCTGCAGGGCACGGGCACATTTTTCAAATTCCCACAAGAGTAGTGTATGTTGTAGGAAGCAGATCCGTGTTCTCTGATTGTAATTCTCTGATGAGAAGGTCAAGGAGTTCTAAACCAGAGTGGGAACACAGGCTGTGTGAAGAGACACAGGCTTTACAAAGCAAGGTACTGAGTGGACATCACCATCCACATCAGGTCCCCTGCTTTGAAACAGCTGAGAGCCAGGGTTTTTCTGAAGATCCATTTCTAACCTGAATTCAGACTTCATAATGGGTCTTCTAATTTCTAGCCAGTCATTCCTCACATTAGCCCTGTGGATATTTATCTCCCCTGAATGTGAATATATGCTCTTTATCCTCACTGACATCTTTGTATGGGGAATTTGTGGAGAATCCCCAAGAAGATGCAACTGAACTTGAACACTAAGCATTTGAGGAAGTGTGGCATAGAACTGCTGGTTTCCCAGGGCCAACTTTGTTGTCCCCTAAAAAACCTGCCTGGAAAACACGAGGTTCCAGTTGTGGTCGTGATTCTACTTCTTTGCCTGCTCCTGAATAAGTCCTTACCTCTCCCTGGGCTTCAGTCTCTTGGTCTATACAATAATAGAATTGGGTCTTTATTGTTCTGTCAGGCTGTGGTTATACCCTGCTTGGCTTTCAGAGGTTGGAAGCATAAAAATGACTTGGCAGCAAGGGCTTTTTTGTAGTCCCACGGAGCCTGCATCTAGGACAAGAGGAAAGATATGGTCGGAAGGCACAGAGCCCTGTCTTCTCTCCCTGTTCGGTTCATGCCAAGTGAATCAAGGATATAATTGCCCTTGGCATACCAAACATTACTATACTGACTTCAGTTCAGCTTCTCCTTTTATTCGTTAAGCCCTTGTGGAAGTTGTCATCCCTCCCACCTGTACGTCGGTATGCAGGTTGATACAGTAAAAACCCAGGAGCTTTGAAGTCCCGGTTTCACCCCTTAATAATTATGTGACTGATTCCCAGTTTCCTAATCTGTAAAGTGGAGATAATAATGTTTGTGTCGTGGAGTTGCTGTGAGGATTAAATGAGATTCTGTCTAAAGCATATAGCACAGGGCTTGGCTGATACATGATAACTTCCTTTGCTCTCTTACCTCCCCCCCCACACCCCCCCGCTGGTGCCCCACCACCTAGTATGCACATGTCAGTAAAGACTATTAAAATATTGCACCCTGGAGGAGTGAACTGACTGTCTAATGACACAGGTTCAGGCATGAAACAGGTATGCACTTGAGTATTTGTGGCCTGAAATCTCACTCCTGCCATTTTTTCACTACAGTTTCATCTGAAGAGATGTCTCATTAGAATGATATAAAAAATGTATGTTTTTCCCCTGAAGTGATAGGTTCCTCCAGTTATGCTAGACCTGATAATTGTGTGTGTGTGTGTGTGTGTGTGTGTGTGTGTGTGTGTGTTTGTGTGAGTGAAAGAGGTTATCATCCAATGGGTCCATTTAAATGGCATTGGGAAGTCCCCTTAAATTTCAACCGCAACGTTCCCTCATAAGTTGACTATCTCCCATCACCCATCTGTGATTCGAAGCCTAGTTGTTTTGTTATTTACCCAAACTGAAGAATTCTTCAAGAATTTCACTTCCTCCACTAGGCAGCCCATTCCATCTGTAGAGAGTTCTCTTTTAGTGAAATGTGCTATCTGCAACAATCATACACTGTTTCTATCTGTATAAAACAAGCAAGTTAGTATAATGTACTGGTAAAGAGCAAGGTTTCCATATTCAGACTGTTTAATTTTGAAGACCGACTTTGCTACTTACTAGCTTTGTGACCCTGGGTATAGTTAGTTAATTTCTCAGTTTCCTTATCTAAAAAAATGGACCCAACCTGATAAGATTGTTGAAAAGAGTAAGTGCGTCAATATATATATAAAATGTGTGATACATAAGTTCTCATAAATGTCTAATATTAATAATAATGGCAAAGATCTCTTCTCCACATGATAAGTCATCGGATCCTAGAATGAAGCTGATAATGGCCCGGTTAACTGCAGTAGAACTGGGTAGGTGAGAGGAGCAGTACCTAGAACTTAAACCATCCATTTCAGAGATATACCCAGCTGCAGGTCCTAGAAAACTTATCTTGAGACGGACTACTGTAACTGGTAGGGAAGACCATAGATAGCAGGTGGATGATCATTTAAGAGAGTTCAAGTCCCTCTCTCTGCCAGGTGGGACACCTGAGCCCTGTAAAGTCAGAATGGCTGTGAATTCCTGGTCATCAGCCATCTTTGCATTGTTGGTTTGATGGCCATGAGCTTCTAGACCACGTCCTTTACCTCAGTCTGCTTCTATGAACAATCTGTGCAACTTGTGTCAGTTACCAAATGGCTCCACCAGGACTTGGAGTAGCTGATTAAGAGAATTTTTGGGGAGAAAAGGAAAAAGAGATGCCCCTGGCCCTGACCTCATGCCTAAATCCTAAGAGTATGCTTGCAATTGATGCTGAAAGCCTGAGTTTTTAGAAAGGACACAAAGGAACTGTTGGTAAAGGTTTATCTGCCTTTTGGTTTACCCTGCTATGTTAAAAAAAAGGGGGCAGCACCTGGGTGGCTCAGTCGAGCATCTGCCTTCTACTCAGGTTGTGATCCTGGGGTCCTGGGATCTAGTCCCACATTGGGCTTCCTGCTCCGTAGGGAGCCTGCTTCTCCCTCTGCCTCTGCCTCTGCCTCTCTCTCTCTCCCCCTCCCTCTCTCTCTGTTTCTCATGAATAAATAAATATTTTTAAGGGGGGGGCAGGAATCAGGGTATGTTAGGATTCCTAAGGCTTCTTGGTAGTCAGAGCATGCAATAACCACCTATACCTGATCATTCTCAACTTGCTGGACCAGTTGAGGAAAGCTGGAATATTCACAAAGTCTTAACTCAGATATGTAACATCAAAATCTAGGAGGATGCCTGGAAGGCAGCATTCTACAATGACTCAAGCAGCCTGAATACTGAGGGATGTCCTTCGTTTTCTGCATTTGAACAGATTAATTTTTAAGAAGTGCAGAGAATAAAGGATAAATAAAACTGAATTGGTTGGGAAAAGTTCCCTATGGGAAGTGGTCCACACTCTCTACTTCTACTTCCAAGACCAGCTTCCCCACTTTCCTCTCACTTCCATCCTGGATCATGTTAACTCAGGTCCTCTACAACTGTGACCTGTTCCTCTTGACCTAAGAGACACAGATTCTCTCTGAAGGACACTACTTCTCCTACTGCCCTTTCCATACTCTGTCAACCACAATTGCCAAAAAAAGAGCATCATTCTTACATCCCAATGTCATTTTCAGGCTATTACTCTTATACCCTCAAGTAGAACATTTTCCTCTGTTGAATTTCAGGCCACTAGGTCATGCCACAGTTCCCTTTCTTGACTCAAACTACCATCTTCCTAGTCCTTCCCCCACATTTACCTCTGGCCCCTGATCCTATGTCTAGTCCCTTAATAACCATGGGTGACCACAGTGTCTGTGGGGATAATCTATCCAATAACTTCTTGACCTTCTCAATGTCGTGACCTCCATGTAATTTTAGTCACAGATCCCCCCCCCCAGTCATGGAAAAATCTTGGATCTTGTCAGTTGCCCCAAACTACACCTCCAGAATCATAACTCTAGTACCCTCTGGCTTCAGTATTCCACTTCTTTCACTCCTTGCTCTTTCTATTAAACTTGCTCTTTGATCTTAACAAGACCTTCAGTATTTGATTCTTCCATTTTCTTCCAGTCTATTTGTCTCTCCCCTATCTAACCTAAATTCTCAGCTCTTCAGATCAATTACTGATTGGCAAAATTTTCTGTTCTTTAGTCCCCTTAACTTTTTATCTAACCCACCTAGAAAAACAGCTGGACCTTCCATGACACATCACTAATTAGCTTTCTTATTCCTCATCAAAGTTTGAGTTATTTTTAATTTCTCTGTTCTCTGCAACAGAGAGAACTGAGTCCCACCCTACCTCATCACTCTTACAAGGTGGCCATATTTAATACCTTACACAGAAAATAAAAAGCGTTAAAGAGCAATTACCTTACATCTCTGTCCCTCATCTCCAATATGCAAAATTACCTTCATCTGGTCTAAAGCTAATCTAAAGCCAAAGCTACCTGTGGTCTGAATTTTATCCTTCTCTACCATCAGTTAACTCTTTGGTATCATTAATGTCTCCCTCTTGACTTACATCTCAGAGGCTTCTGTACCAAGTAGGTCTCTGTTCCCTAGGCTTTTGCCTCATCTGGGAAATATCCACTCTGAGCATCACTTCAGGTGTGCCATTGATAAAATAAGAAAGTCAGAAAGGGGGAAATATTTTTAGGAGCAGGAATTAGGAATTGGGACTTTAGGGGTCTTGTTTTGTCTTGTTTAAGATTTTATTTATTTGAGAGAGAGAGAGAGAGAGAGCACAAGCAGCAGGGCAGAAGGAGAGGGAGAAGGACAAGCAGATTCCCCTCTGAGCAAAGAGCCCGATGCAGGGCTTGATGCAGGGCTTGATCCCAGGACCCAGAGATCATGACCTTAGCCGAAGTCAGATGTTTAACCGACTGAGCCATCCAGGTGCCCCTGGGACTTTAGTTTTTTAAGTACAGAGTTTGATGGGCTATTCCAGTAGAAATGTAAAGTAGGAGGTTTGGAGACTCACGCATGTATCTTTAACAGAGGGGTCAATCCTAGATATCCAACTTTCTTCCTTGTTTTGACACATGGAGGGCAAATAACTATCCATTAACTTGGATAGGACAAGGATGGGGCTTATCCTGAAGTATTTCTTTTCCTAGTGTTTTTCTATGAAGGGCCTCTAAGTTTGGGGCATATTAACATATTTATTTTAAAGGTATGTCCATGATGTTGAAAACCCAGATGTTACAACTTTGAATTTCATCTCAATCTCCAGATGTGGAATCCAGAAAAATTTCTCTAGTCATATAGCAGAAAATGCCAGTGTAACTCTGGATCCTTATTAGGATTTCTTATATTTTTTGTATAATTGAGGAAACCCTTAGAGTCAATGTGCAGCCATATTTATTAAAAGAAAGGCTCCCCAAACTCTCGTTAGAGAATGACTTTACTGGGATACCTAGCTGGTTTGGTCAGTAGAGGATGCACCTTTTTTTTTTTTTTTTTAAGATTTTATTTATTTATTTGACACAGAGAGAGAGAGAGAGCACAAGCAGGGGAACAGTAGGCAGAGGGAGAAGGAGAAGCAGGCTCTCTGCTAAGCAAGGAGCCCGACTTGGGGCTTGATTCCAGGACCCCTGTCATCATGACCTGAGCTGAAGGCAGAGGCTTAACCATCTGAGCCACCCAGGTGCCCTGAGCATGCAACTATTGATCTCAGTGTTGTGAGTTCAAGCCCCACGTTGGGTGTGGAATGTACTTAAAACAATAATAAAGCAGGATTTCTTTCCTTCCTTCTTTCCTTCCTTCCTTCCTTCCTTCCTTCCTTCCTTCCTTCCTTCCTTCCTTCCTTCCTTCCTCTAGAGCTTGCTTTAAAAAAAAAAAGAAAGAAAAAGAAAATGACTTTACTATTTCTCTGGGACTCAAAGTGCATTATGCTCTAAATGCTTCAGCCTACCCCTTTGAGTACCACCTCCTAACAGAGTATCTCCTCCTACATTTAGAGTAGAAGCAAGCGGAAGCCGAGAAATGCTGATGAATTTTGGGTAGCATGTCTTTAGCCTTTGGTTTAACTACTCCTCAGAAGTTCATCGTATTCCAAATTCCCTTTGATAAAATTGAGCTTTCTCTGATGGATAATTGCTGTCAGTCTCAATTACCTCATTATATATTTAAAAATTATCTTATGTTGCTTTGAACTGCCATAATCAACAGACTTTTTTAATGACAACACACTGGTTATAAATATCATCACAAAGTGCACTTGAACATCCATCAGAAACTTGAGGATTTATGTGAACTAACAAGATGACATTCATCAATGTGCTTGATATCTGCAGTGCAGCTCTGCTAAATGGTCATCTGTCTTCTTTTTGAATCATGAGTCATTATACAGGATTTGGATGGATGGAAACTTAGAAATAAAAAGATTAGAATTATAAGACTAGAAGAGTCGTTTAAAGGTCACCTACACTTGAGATGCTGGTTAAGCATCTGCCTTCGGCTCAGGTCATGATCTCAGGGTCCTGGGATGGAGTCCCACATCAGGCTCCTTGCTCAGCCGGGAGCCTGCTTCTCCCTCTGCCTACTGCTCCCCCTGCTTGTGCTCTCGCTCTCTGACAAATAAATAAATTAATTAAAATAAATAAATCTTTATTTTTTTATTTTATATTTTTTAAAGATTTTATTTATTTATTTGACAGCAAGAGAGGGAACACAAGCAGGGGGAGTGGGAGAGGGAGAAGCAGGCTTCCCCCTGAGCAGGGAGCCTGATACGGGGCTTGATCCCAGGACCCTGTGGGGCTTGATCCCAGGACACTGGGATGATGACCTGAGCTGAAGGCTGAGCCACCCAGGTGCCCCAAATAAAATCTTTAAAAAAAAAGGTCACCTTACTCTTTTCAGGCACTGGACCACAAGTCATTCTGTAGGATGAGATTTTATAATATATTCTTTTTTAAATTAAAAAAAATTTTATTAAAATTCTTAAATTCCAGTGTAATTAACATACAGTGTTATCTTAGTTTCAAGTGTACAATATAAGTGATTCAACAATTATCTACATTACTCAGTGCGCATCATAATGAGTGCACTCTTTAATCCCCATCACCTATTTCACCCATCCCCCACCCACCTCCCCTCTGGTAAACCATCAGTTAGTTCTTTATAGTTAAGAGCATGTTTCTTGGTTTTTCTCTCTCTCCTTTTTTTTCCCTTTGCTCATATTTTTGTTTTGTTTCTTAAATTCCACATATGAGTGCAATCATATGTCTTTCTCTGACTTATTTCACTTAGCATTATACTCTCTAGCTCCATCCATGTTGTTATAAATGGCAAGATTTCATTCTTTTTTATCGCCAAATATTCCATTATATATATTTATAATGGAATATTTTACACACACACACACACACACACACACACACCCCACATCTTCTTTATCCATTCTTTATCCATTCATCAGTTGATGAACACTTGGGCTCCTTCTATATCTTAACTATTGTAAATAATGTTGCTATAAACAGGGGTGCATAAATCCCTTTGAATTAGTGTTCTCGCATTCTCTGGGTACATACGCAATAGTGAGATTGCTGAATCATAGGGTAGTTTGATTTTTAACTTTTTGAGGAACCTCCATACTATTTTCCACAGTAGCTGTGCCAGTTTGCACTTCTACCAACAGTGCACAAGGGTTGCTTTTTCTCCACATCCTCTCCAACACTTGTTGTTTCTTTTGTTTTGATTTTAATTGTTCTGACAGGCCTGTGATATCTCATTGTAGTTTTGATTCATATTTCCCTGATGTTGAATGATATTGAGCATCTTTTCATGTGTCTGCTGGACATCTATATATAATATATTCTTATCTCTTTCCCTTTCTTCCTTCCTTTCCTCTCTTCTTCCTTGTCCTCCTCTTTACACAAACATTTACTGAGCACTTACAACATGCCGGGTCCTATGTTAAGTATTAATTAGTATTTAGTATTGATTTAGTGATGAACAATAATCAGTTCCTATCTTTAATACTAAATAGGAAAAAGAGAGAACATGTTACTACATCCAGGAGACTAGGCAGGATATCTATATTCCTTAACTCAACCGACTGACCAGGAAATATTTCTAGGGAGGTTATGCTTGAACTCACCCTTTGAAGGGTGAGTAGCAAGTAGCCAAAAAGGCAAGGGGGCATGGAAGAGATATGATGAACAACATCATGGAAGAGTGAGAACACATGGTGAAATTATAAATGGTGAAATGTAAATAAGCATATTGTGTGAATGTGGATAAAGGAGTATCTGGTCACCTATTCTGATGGTATTTCAGTGAAAATAAAATTAGGCCTTAATTTTAACCCTCTTCTCTAGCAGAATCCTTAAAAAATTGACAAGAATAAAATCTGATTCTGTATCATTTAATTAGATGTGCCTTAGTATCAAATATAGGAAGAAGAAATCAAAGGAAATTTTTCATCTCTTCAACTTTTTTTTTAAAGATTTTATTTATTTATTTGTCAGAGAGAGAGAGCAAGAGAGCGAGGACAAGCAGGGAGAACACAGGCAGAGGCAGAAGCAGGCTCCCCACTGAGCAAGGAGCCCGAGGCGGGACTCGATCCCAGGACCCTGGGATCATGACCTGAGCCGAAGGCAGAGGCTCAACCCACTGAGCCACCCAGGCGTCCCTCATCTCTTCAACTTTTAAGAGTTACTCTTACTATTTGCTGAGGGCAATGGTTATTAATAGGAATAGTCAAGGGAGTAATATCTCAGTTATTCTCAGCCAATCTTCCTGACAGTATTTCATTCAAATCAGGATGTTAATTCTATTTTTCATAAGATAGAGGAGTATGACAGTTGTAGCAAGTAGAATCCCAACCTCAAAGAGTCAGTTGGATTAGCCTCAGGAAATCCTGGTTTTTATCCGATGTGGCCCATAAACTCAATTATTATATTCATGAGAGAAGTTCTTTTACTCTCATGACTGACTATTAGCTTCATTTTGCATTCAAAGGCAGGAAATGATGAGCCTTAAAACAGAGTCACATGACTTTTAGAGCTAATGTCACTGAGGTCTCTCTTCATCTCTCCCTCTTGATCTGTAGCCTTCCTTTTGACCCTCATCCTTCCTCTTTGCCCATTTTCTTTCTTTCTTTCTTTCCTTCTTTCTCTCTTTCTTTCTTTCTTTCTGTCTGTCTAAGTTTCTTCTTAATTTATGTCTTATGCCTACCAGTGTCTCCTTGGGCATTTAAATTTTTCTGCTAGTGATTTGGGTTTCTAACATTTTACCTAAAAAAAGATTTCAAGTAACTCTTCAGACTGCTCACTTGTCAAGGAATGTCCAATAAATTACTCTTATGATTCCTCACATATTCCCACACTTGACAGAACCACACCTAGAGGAATGGGATTATTATTGTTTCTGTGTCACTCAGGAGCAAGTCTCTTGTGGAGGATCCTGTCATCCTTGGCCCTGCCCTGTTCGGCACTTTTAACAGGGATGTGTATGAAGACATAGATGACAGAATCAATTTCCAAAATGATCTCAATTGGTTGGAATGCTGGTATGAAATCAACAAGCTGAAATTTAAATCAGGCAGATGTAAAGTCCAATGTGTTAAATTTAAAGAGAACCGGCAGAAACTCAAGTCCTGACTGGAATTAGTTCATTGGACTAGATTGAAGCGTTTTAATTGAATATTAGCTTAATATAAGCCCAAAGCATGAAGCAGCTGTCGAAGCATATTATTAGACTGAATTAAAAGTAGAGTCCACATCAAAGGAAGGAATTGTCATACTGTACTGTGTGTTGTCATATCTCAAACTTGATTTTCTATGGTGAGGCAAAACAGGTAAGGTAGATGGAGGGGGAAGGACAGTGAGAGGTCAGAAAACTAAAAGAGGGTCTATACACTATGTCAGATGAAAGTGGTGAAAAAAGCTTGGAAAATAATGAGTAGGAGGAGACTTGCTATCCCAAGGTCAATGTGAGCCAGACAACAACTCGAGAGGAATGTAGTAATAGCTAAAGTTGATCCGCATTTCTGTGTTCCCTGTGCTCCCTGTCTCTGCCCAGTTCCTTTTTTCCCTGTGAGTTCTAAAATGAGTTCAGACTTCTTCCATCCCTGGCCCTAACTGTAGAACACAGATTTTATCTCTCTCTCATGACTAAGGTATGGGAGGGGTTGACTTCATAGATATATGATTTGTGCTCTTGCACAAGACTCTGCACTTAGATGGACCCTGTGCTTGGTTTAGTGTTTCCTTGAAATTCATAACAAGTTTCGAATGAGGGGCCTGGCATTTTCATTTCCACTGAGACCCACAAATTATGTAGCCCATCCTGGGTATAGAAAACACCCTTTCCTTCTTAGACCAACTGGAGTTTTCTGCAAGGAAGATTTGCTGTGAAAATGAGTTAGCAAACAATGTCAGCTATACTGATAGCTAGAAAAGAATAAAATTTCAGATTACAGGTTAATCCCAAAGTAAAGTAGAACTCAGCCAAAAAAATGTGATAGGACAGTTAAGGGGGTCTATAGCTTCTGGCTCCCTTCCACCTCATTTTCAGCTGCCCCGAATGTTAAATTAAGATATGTACATGATCTGAAATGGATTTTGGCTTGGCAATAAAACCAAGCTGTAGGATTTATAATACAGGCTTTATGCCAGTAATGGGCCTTAGGTCACTGGCTTTAGCTTCGTTACCACTTGTCACTCCCCTGTTTCTTACCTCCTCCTTCTGCCTCTTTCTACTCATTGGAGATTGGAACTCTGGCTTTTTTTTTTTTTTTTTTAAGATTTTATTTATTTATTTGGCAGAGAGATAGAGAGCACAAGCAGGAAGAGGCAGAGAGAGAAGCAGGCTCTCTGCTGAGCAGGGAGCCCGATGTGGGGCTCAATCCCAGGACCCTGGGATCATGGCCCGAGCCGAAGGCAGCTACTTAACCAACTGAGCTACCCAGGCACCCCCGGAACTCTGGCTTCTTCAGTTTGACTCCCTTTACTTCCTGTTTACTAGTGAATTAAAAAGGCCAGTTACACCAATTGGAGAATCTTGTCTTCCTCATCAATTATTGGCATCATGTAAAGTTGCCAGATTTAGCAAATAAAAGTACAGGATGCCCACTTAAATTAGAATTTTAGATAAACAATGGATAATTTTTTAGTATGTGTTCCAAATATTGCATGACATATACTTAACACTAAAAAAATTGTTGTCTAGCTGAAATTCAAATTTATTTGAACATCCATTTATCTTGGAACTCTAGCATCATTGACACCTGTGGACCTTGGGCTGCCCCAATACCTGTGATATGCCTACCATCTAATTTCCTTGGAATCCATTGGCATGACTTCAGTTTTTTTGTCTCCTGGTCTTGTCTAATGCCAAATGCCGGCTCCTGCAGTTTCTGCCTCCCCTCTAATTCCCATGTCAGCAGAGAGCGGAAATGCAGAAATAACTAAGAGATGCATCCTGAGTTTATTAAACAATCACTTATCTTTCCCAATTCATGTTACCAGTTCTTCCCATTTATTCAAGTTCTCCTTCGTTTCCATCTCCAAGTATGGCTACTAAATTTTGCAAGAGAGATTGTAACTGGTTTTCTCACCATCATTTCCCCAGTAGCTACTGGCTACTATTGTATGGCACCCAGTGGAATTCAATAGATATTTGTCAAATCAATTAGTAAAGAATAAATTCCCTATGGGCTGTGAGAACAGATGGAATAAAGTGTTCTATTTTATTCCGAGAGAAGGACTAGGGCCAATAGTATTAAAATTTAGGAAAATGATTTTGGTTGACACATCCCCCCAAATTTCTACCATCAGAGGTCAGAGTGGTAGTGTTGAGAAGTCAAGAGCTGCCCAGCCCTGGCAGTCTTCAGGAAGAGCCTGATTCCCACCTGGTAAGAAGCTGTTGCCACAGACAAAATTCCTGGACTGCAGTGAGAATTGTTAGATTACTTCTAGTCCTAAGATTTAAGGATGCTAATGTACCTTCTCCACACACACTTTTTTTTTTCTTTTGCAGCTTAAAGATTGCCTATGCTATTGAATGCTGCCCTTCTGATTCCTAGGATGTATAATGGTTGCATTCATATATTAATGATGTGCCAACTACCTTTGGTTTCAGATCTTGTAGGGCATAAAGACAAGAAAGTGATTGCTATTAATGGAATGTAAAAAGCTCTTAATTTTTCAGTTTATCTTTGATTTATAAGTTTCTATGTCCATACGTGGCCAGGCTTTCCTTGGCTTTTTTCAAAAGGAACACAATGTAATAGCTGAAAACAAGTGACTACATGCCCATGGGGGAAATGTCGAGTGTCACCCAAAAGTACAGTCACTCATGGAAACCCAAACTAGTCCTTCAAGATGAAAGAGAGTATTTGTAGTTATGGTAAACATAACTGTTCCCCCCAAAAACCCTGGAAACCTTACATGTCCTTCCACTCTTAATATTGTAGTGTGAGGGAAAGAATGAGATATCTGCTAGAGTTGTGTTTGAGCAATGCATGATGTTGGCAGGGGGCAGGGGGGCAGCAGGGAGATAAAATGGTATAGGAGAGTGGAGGCAAGATGAGTGACGGGGCATCTCAGTGGTTCAGTCAGTTGAGCATTGGACTATTGGTTTTAGCTCAGGTCATGATCTCAGGGTCATGAAATTGAGTCCCCCCACCCTCGCCTCCCGCCAAACCCTGCATCAGACTGTGCACTGAGCATGGAGTCTGCTTGAGATTCTCTCTCCCTTTCCCTCTGCCCCCACCCTCACCACGTGCTTTCTCTCTCTCTCTCTCTCTCTCTCTTTCTCTCAAATAGATAAATGAAATCTAAAAAAAAAAAAAAAAAATGAGTGATATCCTTGGGGCTGGGATAGAGAGTGTGTGACAGCTCCAGATGTGTGTGTCAGATGGGAAAGCTGAGTAGAGACAGTATGTATGTGATTATACACTCCGTAATATTTAATGTAATATTTCTTTAAATAAAAATTAATGCTTTGGGTGATGAACATGTTTTAAAATTAGATAATGGTAGGGCGCCTGGGTGGCACACTCAGTTGAGTGACTGAGTCTTGGTTTCTGCTTTGGTCATGATCTCAGGGTCCTGGGATTGAGCCCCTCATTAGGCTCTGTGCTCATCACAGAGACAACTAAAATTCTCTCCCTCTCCCTCTGCTCCTCCCCTGCTCATGCACTCTCTGTCTCACGCTCTTTCTCTAAAATAAAAATAAATAAAATCTTTAAAAAATAAATTAAATTAAACAACAGTGATGGTGGTACAACTCTATGAATATACTGAAAACCACTGAATTGTACACTTTAAAAGGATGAATGTTATGGTATGCGAATTATATCTCAATAAAGCTGTTATTAAAAAATTAATACAAAAAAATCCCCATACAACTTCATGATGAACAAAATACCAAAATTTTTATGAATGTAAGGATAAGGCCAGAACCCACCCAAACCCCAAGGGCCACCAGTTTCTAGATCTCAGGACCACCGGTACTGCCTGAAAAAGGTGGAAGAAAGAAGGAAAGGGCTGTATACAGCAAGGAGGAACAAATGCTGTTTCCTTTTCATAGTTTCAATTTTTCTTTCCTAAGCCACGAACACTGACTTTCCCTGAATTCCTCTTCAAACAGTCCTCTCTGCGTTTATTCCTTCCCTTTCCTTTCTCTGCGCCATAGTTTACAGTGGAGCGCAGGGGAGATAGGGAGAGAAGCAGGCCAGGAGCTAAGTTTAGATGGAATGAGGAAAGCAAGTCCATCCTGTTTATTTCAGGACCACCTCTAACACTGGCAAATGTTTGTAATAAAGTGAGGAAAGTATTCAATTAACAAACTGAGGAAAGTACTCAATTAACAGTTTCTAAGGGAGGAAATGTAAGGAGGGAGAAATACCTCAGAATTGTTTGGGGTAGAAGACGGGGTCATAAGAGCATGTGTGTCAGCCCAATTGCTAAGCTGAGGAGAACAGCCTTGCTACCTAAGTCAAAGAGAGGGATTTGTTTATCTGGAGATGATGGGTAGCAGTGGGACAGGACAAAACAGTTGGTTGTGACAGTGGAGGAAAAAGAGGGACTCTGGGGAATATATGAGACTAGGTTCAGCATAAACAGATTGATCAGTAGAAGGGTCCCCTAAATCAGGACTTTTAAAAACAAGAATATGTAAAGTAGCTTTTAAAAGTTGTTTAATGTGTTCTCTTGTGTTGTAAACTCTCCCCTCTACAAGCCCCTGCTCTTAAATAAAATCTATGTGTATGAGTGGGGTTTGTATGGGAACCAATGAAGAAACTGAATTTCATGTACAGAGTGACCTGCTCAGAATGGAAAATGGGACAGAAGAGGCCGAAGCTCAGTATGCAGGAAAGACTATGAGATGTAAGCCCCCTACACTGTGCTGAAGCTTTACAAAGGGCTCTGAACTCTTGCTGGCTATGGAATTAGGACAGTTGAGTCAGTTCTATCTACCTCTCAAAGACCAGTGAGGCCACATCTGAGATCTGTTAAAATTAAATCTGTTAAACAGGGTTAAATCCTATTTGGAAGGCACTTGTGGGCCCAATGGAAGAGTGGAGAGAATCTTGCCAATATATTCTACTTATATCTAAAAGGGCCTTTGGAAGAAAGAAGAAGTGACACCAATATTGCCTCAGTAGACTCAGTTTAAATATTTGGGGCCCAATTCTCTAAGGTTCATACTTACATTATTACTTGACACATTTCAAGGGGTTATTCACACTCAAGATATTAGAATCTATATTAAGCTCAAGATCCCAGCTAAATAACCAAATTTCTTACTTTCCTAACAGATGTTCCAACTTAAGAGCAGATATTTACAACATTACCTTGTATATATGATTCTCTTCTTTTCACATTAAAGGTTTCCCATTGAAAATGATAGTTTAACATGAACCATGACAGACCCTGTAGTTTCACAGCACTCAAGAGGCATGAAGATAACTGTCTATTGGCTTTTCTATACTTATTTTTTGTCAATAAGTCAACCTCCCCCCCCCGCCCGAACTTTCTGACTATAGCCCTATTCTGTTTTAGAGTGGGCAGGCCTCAAAAAGACTCACTCTGACCCAAATCAGAAACTCCAGAGTTAGGTCTCCAGGCATCAATATTTTCTGAAAGCTTTCCAGGTTTTTCCAATGTTTTGCCTTAGTTGAAAATTGTAGGGACTGAATCTTCAGAGGCTTGTGTATTTTGAAAAATTCTCATCCCCTCTTATAAGTTGAGACTTATTTAATTCTATGGATTGAATAACTAATTCTTTAAGACCTACTGTATTTTTCCTCTCACTATCACTTGTCAAAAGCAAAACCTTAGGAATGAGAATTTAGAAACCAATGTATTAATCCCGAAGTAGCCTGATAATTAGTTCCTAATAATAATAATTTGAAATACTCTGTTGATACTCAGTTGATTAATTCATTAACTTGTTCATTAATTCATGCATTCTTAAGCACTTTTTATGTGCCCATACTCTTCTAAGCACTGGCGATATAAAGTAAACAAGATACAGTCCTTGCCCTCAGGAAAAATTGACAAGTTGATAGGCAATTACAATATAATGTGATGCGTATTAATAAAAGAGTAAACACTTGGAACCCTGGGTGCTCATTGAAGGGCCTTTTACTGAAGCTTAAAAGGTGGAAGGTGCCTAAGCTGAGACTCAGGGAATGAGAAGGACTCAATCTGAATGTAAAGACACAAGAGATGAATAGTGAAAAGGCCAGGAGAAAAACAGAATGAACTCAACCAAACAAAGAGCTCTCAAAGATGCACAAGTAGTTGAGCAGGACTATAGCTTAAAATTCAAGGAGGATATGAGGCTGACCAGATAAGCAAAAGTCAGATTATGAAGGACTTCATCCATCACATTTTAGACTTTTCACTTTATCTAGGTGGGGTGTCATAGAAAGATTTTTGAAAGTCAGAATGACTAAAATTGAAAATATTGACAACACCAAGAATTGATAAGGATATGGAGTAACTGGAATTCTCATATGCAATACCTACTAATGCTCTACGACCCAGCAGTTCCACCCTAGGTTATGTACCAAAAGAAATGAGTGCATGTGTTTAACAACTGATGTACACAAAAATGTTGAAACAATTTTGTTCATATTACCTAAAACCTACAGATGACCCAAATAGCTATCAACAGCAAAAAGGGTAAATAAATTGAGATATATTCATAGAATGAAATACTACACAGCAGTAAAGAAGAATGAACTACTTATATATGCTACATACTGGATGAATATCACAGACATTGAGTAAAAGGATCGTACACAAAAAAGCACCTATTGTATGATTCCATTTATATGAATTTTTAAAGTAGACAAAACTAAACTGTGGTGATAGCAGTCAGAATAGTAGTTACCTTGGAGGTGGAACATGACTCAAGTGGGGACATGAGTCAGCCTTCTGGCATGCCAGAATGTTTTACATCTTGATCTGGTATACGTAACTGAAAATGTATCAAGTCATATATTTAAGATTTGGGCACTTTACTAGGCTGCACTTTGGGCACTTTACTAAGTTAACATCTTTATTAAGTTATACCTCAATAAAAATTAAAAAGGATAGTGACATAACAAGATTTGCATTTTGAAGTGGCCACTCTAGTTGTAGAATGGACTGGAAGCAAGAAGAAAAATTAGCAATAATATCAGTGAGAGAGTGGTGGCCGGAAATAGGGGATGGATTAATTTTACACATAAAAGATAAGGAAGAAGGAACTTGGTATTTCTCCTATGTGGTGGATGAAAGAGAAGGAAGTGTTAAGAATGGTTCAGAAGGTTCTGGCTTAGGCAACAGGATGGATGATGATGACATTTGCTGAGGGAAAGAGTGCAGAGGTGGAGCAAACTTGAGGTCATATTTAGTAAATGAGAAAAGGTCTGGGAAGGAGAACTGGGTGTGGCCAAGGCAGGCCATCCACTCTCTCTGGCTGGTCTGATGAGAGGGTCACAATCTCAGTTTGAGTCACCTGCATTTGGTTAGCACTGGAAGGACAGGCTCTAGCCAGTCAGAGTGGTTGAGGGAGATATTAAAAGCCTCTATCACCTTGTGAATGGGTATCTGTGGTTTGAAAACAGGCCTGTGAAAAATAAAGATTGATTTAGAGCAATGGGCCTCAAGTTTCCAAAATGTCAGAAAATGAAAAAGTAAGGCAGGTTTTGCCAAAGGAGATAAATATGCAGACCATCTTCTGACACGTGGTGAGGAACACAGATCTTGGGCCTTTGAGAATGAGTTTATGTGGTTGGTTTTGTGGAATGAGGGGTAAGGGGTGGCACAAGAGCTCTGGGGCCCAAGAGACATAGGTTCAAACCCCACCTCCACTACTTACTTACATTGTGACTGAAGGCAAACCAGTTAAATATCTATAAGCCTCAATATCTTTATTTAAAAATGTAGCAAATAATACCCACTATCCCAGGTGTGAGATTTAAATAATTTCATGTATGTGGAAGAAGTTAATTCATTATGGGTACTAAGTATATATGGATTTCCCCTTCTTCTTCTTATGGA